>SJYV01051206.1:14356-43207 GCA_006410875.1 Neotragus pygmaeus
CTCTTGAGAGTCCCTTGGACTGCAAGGAGATCCAACCAGTCCATTCTGAAGGAGATCAGCCCTGGGATTTCTCTGGAAGGAATGATGCTAAAGCTGAAACTCCAGTACTTTGGCCACCTCATGAGAAGAGTTAACTCATTGGAAAAGACTCTGATGCTGGGAGGGATTGGGGGCAGGAGGAGAAGGGGACGACCGAGGATGAGATGGTTGGATGGCATCACGGACTCGAGAGACGTGAGTCTGAGTGAACTCCGGAGATGGTGATGGACAGGGAGGCCTGGTGTGCTGCGATTCATGGGGTCACAAAGAGTCGGACATGACTGAGCGACTGAACTGAAACCTAAATGTCGAAAGACAGAGCCTATTTGGACAACAGCCATGGACTATGTGTGTCAGGCAATGACAAAGAACCTTGCTTTACTCACTCCCAGCCCGACATGGTCTCTGTCGCTGGGTTTGCTATATTATGAAAATCATCTTTACTGGGTGGGGCTTCCTACGCTTTTGTTGGTGTGAAATGTTTCAGAAGAATGTCTTTTAAGAAACCCTTACAGATACGGTTCTGAAGTGTCCAATTTTAGACCTAAGAAGGGAAGATGCTCTTGTCCGTGAGCTTGTGATGGGGCCCCACAGCACCCTCATTCAGCTCTGAGTCAAGTGGTCCTGCTCAGACCACAGGCTGCGGGAGGACCACCTGAGAAAGGGGAGCGTGATGCTGCCCTGGGTGTAAATACGCCAAGAAGCTGTGGTCGCAAAGGAGGAGCTTCAAATTATAAAGAAGACCATCTGTCACGTTACATCACGTCAACAGTCAACTATGTCACAGAAACAGGATCCGGTGTGGAGGTCTCCTATTTTATCCACAGCAGAACAGGAAAAACCAAGCAGGCCCCTGAACACAGCAAACAGAACCCGAAGTGGACGCCTCCGCACGTGGCGAAGAGCAGCACAGACCACGGGGCGGTTCCGGAGCCCAGAGCGTGACCCGGGTCTGGGGGACGGCTCGAAACCAGCGCTCGCTGCTTAGAGCAGCAGCGGCCGCCGCACCTCACGCCAGGCAAGTGTGAGACGGGCCCATAGACACACACTCCTCCCTGGGGAAACGTGCTGAGCGTCTCCCCGTCGAGAGGGACCCTGCCAAATCAGGGCCACCCTTGGCGGCACTTCGCCGCGCCCCCAGGCTCCCTCATGCCCGCCCAGCCAGCCTGCCCCGTCCCAGGAAGGGCACCGGCCTTTTCCACCAGAGCCGACCCTGGGGAGCAGGGACCGAGTCCCAGATACACTGAGAAACCACAGTCTCACCTTCTCCAGCCGAATCCGCTCTCCGCAGGCAATGTCTAACTTGTTCTGAATTAGAATCAGGTCTTCAGAGGTGACTTTCCACTGGTGGCTGGCAAAGTGCACCACCGCAAAGAGCCTGCCGTACTGGCCCCTGACGATGAGCTCGTTCACCTTCTTCACGACCTCTGCAGGGGGAAGGGCGGTCAGGGTCACAGCTCTGCCCCTGCCCATGTGCCCTGTGCCCCCCCGAGCCGCGCGACCCTGAGCATCCATGGACTGGCGGCAGGGCGCGTGCCGGGGGCTCCTCCCAGCTCTCTCACCACTGCCTTCAACCATATCTAAAACCAGGAAGAGTCCACGCGTTGCTATGGATTTCCAGGTTTTGGAAACCGAGGACCCTCCCTGCCTCCAAGCACTGGGCACGGCTGGTACGCTGCCCTCCTCCTGGCACCCGCGAGGGGGCCGCTTCCACTGAGGAGTGTGCTCCTTGTTCTCTTTCCCTGAACACCCGCGTTTCTACTAACAGCGGGGAGACTGGGCTGGACCGAGCCCGGCTGCCACCTGTGTCAGCGGCCTGCTACTCAGCCGGTGCCCTGGGAGGCTTTGCTAAGTGAACGAGGGTTCTGAATCCTGGTGTTAAGTGAACTTCAGTGTTCCTGCCGTGCCGCATCCTGTGAAAAGGAACGCCCACATTGTGCCCGTCTCAGGCACCTAGAAACGTGAGGCCCTTGTTCCATGGCCAGGCCACCCCTCCCCCTCGCTTCTGCCCCCCTTACCTGCGTGGTGTCTGGCCTCCTCCACGGGGTCTGGCAGCACAACTTCTGGCCAAGGTGGTGAACTCAGTGAGGTTTTAGGAACGAATCTGTAAAAGTATTTTTTTGCATGCAGGTCACACACACGTGAAAAGACAGTTCCAAACCTGTGCGCCACGGCTGTGCTCGGCACACCAGAAAGGACAAGGACCCAGCATGTCTCCGATGCCCGAGTGGCTGGCAGGGCAGCAGCCCCCACATTTGTGGGGGAGCAAAATCTGCCCCCCAAATGTCTCTTGGGCGTGTGGATTACTTCAAGCTGGAAACAATCAAGGCCCAAGACTCTGGAAGAAAACTCTGGCAGGAGGCAGGCAGGCCTGGGTCTGCACGCAGCTGCCTGGAGATGGCGGGCCTGTCCTGAGATAGCTTCCCCAGAAAGGATGCGGGAACACGCGGGCCCAGAGGACCGGGGCTGCTCCTGTCCCGCGGTCTCCACAGGCCCTGCAAACATCTGTCCACCAAACACTTGTTTTTCCACCTCCACGTGGACTGCCTTCTCCCCCTCTTGAAGTCCCAGACCGCTACCCTCAACATCCTCTTTTGTCTTTAGCTGAAGGAGCTGTTTCAGCAGCCTAGGGCTTCAGCCATTCTGGCGCATGACTCATTTCTCCCAGGTCTCTTCCGTGTGTGCAGGTTATTAAACTCAGGTCTGATTTTCTCCTGTTAACCTGTCTCACGTCAACTGAACTCTACGACCAGCCAGAAGATCCTGGAAAACTGGGGAAACTGCTGCTTCCAGCACAGGCCCAGGGCCCCCCGGCACTGTCACAGCAGGTATGCTGAACACAGACGTCCCCGGTGGGAGTCAACTGGCCCCCAAATTAGGCTGTGTTTTAAAGCTGTGCATCGTGTCCGAGGCTCAGGACCCCGGGTGGCCCAGTAGCAGCAGCCAGGGTGAGGGATAAAGCTGCGAGCGGGCCGGGGCGGCAATGACTGCTCGGAGCAGCGCTGGGGGATCAGCCGGGTTCATGAAAGCGCCCCCTCAGGGTTCCCGCCTCCAGCCTCACCCGGGGAACCCAGTGCTCCTTCAGGGAAACAGCAGGCCCAGGGCCCCCCGCTGCTGAGACTCTCGCTGCAGGAGTGCAGGCGGCTGTACTGAGAGCCTCCTGGTGCCGGGCGCTCGCCGAAGCTCTTTTGTAAGGAATCTACTTATTGAGGTGCAGCTGATTCATAACGATGTTAGTTTCTGCTGTATAGCAGAGAGGCTCAGTGACACATGCGTATGTACAGTTTCTTTCCCCAATGATCTATCAGGGGATACTGAATGTGGTTCCCTGGGCCATAGAGAGACCTCGCCGTTTACCCACGCTGCGTGTCACACCATGGGGCCTCATGCTGATGGGACAGCTTATACCTGCTAATCCAGCCTCCCAATCCACCCCGCCTTCACTCCTCCCCTGGGCAAGTCCTTCTAATAGCTCTCTGGATGCAGACATTCACTTGACTCTCCTGAAAACCCACTGCGATCCAGCCTGATGCCGCTTCCGTTTCTCGAAGAGGAGCTGAGCCCAGGGACGGCCCGCTCCCGGACCGGGCTGCGAGGGCTGGCCTGCTGCTGCCGCCGCTCAGTCGCTCCAGGCGTGCCTGACTCTGTGCCACCCCACAGACGGCAGCCCCCCGTTCTCCAGGCAAGAACACCGGAGTGGGTTGCCATTTCCTTCTCTAATGCATGAAAGGGAAAAGTGAAAGTGAAGCCGCTCAGTTGTGTCCGACTCAGCGACCCCATGGACTGCAGCCCACCAGGCTCCTCCATCCATGGGAGTTTCCAGGCAAGAGCACTGGAGTGGGGTGCCACTGCCCTCTCCAAGGGCTGGTATCGGACCCTGTACATTCCTACTCAAGCGTGATTTTAAACATGCTCCTTCAAATTACACAAGGTCCTCCAGAGAGTCAATCCTGTGATTCAACCTTCCCGCTTAGAAATTTCCCAATTAGGAGTTAAAAGCTTTTCCTTAAAAAGACACAGCCATGCATGGCCCAGAACACCTTCTTTTTGGACTCTTGAGGTTCCGCCTGTATTTCTACGTGTTAAGGGTCTGAGTAAAATACTGTCAAAACAGTTAAAAGTTATATATTCTTAAGACCTAAATGTTCAAAGTTTTGACTTTAGAAGAAAGGAAAGGAAGAGAGTTAGCAAAACCCACATTTGATATTACCCTTGTGGAGACGAAGTGCTCTGCGAACCGAACCTCTGAGAAGCCGACACCAGGGAAGCTGAGGGAACAAGAGAGACGCGCGTGGTTACCAGGACGAGACTCAGACTGCCCCTTACGATGCTCGATGCACATAGACTGCCCCTTATGGTGCTCGATGCACATAGACGGCCCCTTATGGTGCTCAACGCACACGTGCTGCCAGCGTGGCTGGTACGCGACTCGAGCCATCACAACACACCTACAGAAAAGTCTAGAAAGAAAACCAGGACCCCTCACTCACAGCTACTGGCTGTCACCATAAGCGTCAGGGCGTCCATCACACCATCGAGAAGGGCCTGAAACCGAGCCGTCTACCTGCTAACTCATTCCTCGATGCCAAGTGCCCAAGTTGAGGCCCATTCGGCACCCCAGTGTGGGAGCAGCCTCCAGGACATCCCTCCGGGGGCTCTCAGCCCCGAGCCCTGCTCCCCCCTCCAAGGGAGCGGCTCTCAGTGACAAAGAGCATGTGGCAGGAGTGACAGACCAGCACCTCCAGAGGAGGTGATCAGAGGGCAGCTGCCGGCCTGGCGTCCTCGCTGCAGCAGGACCACTGTGCTGTGAGGGGCCCAGGGAGGCCCCTGGGATCCCACCTTCCCAGTTCAGGTCAGTGGCTCAGCCATGTCCGACTCTCCGCAACCCCACGGACTGCAGCACACCAGGCTTCCCTGTCTGGGGAAGCTAGGAAGCAGCTTCTGCCGGCCCTGCTGACTCTTAACCTGAAACAGGCTGACTTGAATCTAACGAGACAGGGAGCCAGCTCAGCCACGCCTGCATCCTGACCCTCAGTGATGGGGTGACATAGTACATGTTGTTATCTTAAGCTGCTGGGTTTGGGGTAACTCAGGATACAGCATCAGATAATAATACACCTAGGGACAAAGGCACCCACAGCCTGCTGAGAAGGGCCCATAAACAAAATGCGCCATGCTTAGGTGCTAGAAGCAGAGGGCAGATCTCTCAATAACTACTGCTGGTTTTTCAACTGAGCTGTAATTTATATGCCATAAAGTACCCTCTTTTAAAGCTCACTCATTAGCAGCTGCTCCCAATTCCTGGTCTCCTGAGCTGGTTTTTCCTCCCCTCCACCATCTTGGCGTGCTTGCGGTCTAAACCCAGGTTTTTGTACTCAGTCATATCCCACTCTTGGTGGCACCATGGACTGCAGCCCGTCAGGCTCCTCTGTCCACGGGATTCTCCAGGCAAGAAGGCTGGAGTGGGTTGCCCTAAAACCTGGTTCTTACCTCTTCTTTATGTATGGCCTTTCCTCTGGGATTACATCTGTTTCAGTGGATTTCAGCATCATCTGCACACCCCTCACTCCCAAGTGGAGTCACCTGCGGCCTGGACTCAGACACGACAGGCCTGTCTGCTGGCATCACCTGGTCGTCACCTGTCTCAGAACCTAACAAAGGCTCCTGATCTGCCCCTCCCGCCTGCTTCTCCCACACCCTTCCACATCTCACATGATGGTGACATCATCCTTCCAGTTGCTCAGGCCAAAAACCTCAGTCATTTATGACTTTTCTCTCTCACACCCCACAGCCACCAACCTATCAGCAAATCCCATCTCTTTTTGAGACATCCAGGCTCTGACCACTTCAATCAGCCAAGCTGCCTGGCTTGTAACTGATACCCTGCTCTCACCCTTGCCCCTCTCTCTGCACAGCAGCTAGAGGGCAGGGGACTTCCCTGGTGGTCAAGAGGTTAAGACTTCACGTTTCACTGCAGGGGGCACAGGTTCGATACCTGGTCAGGGAACTAAGATCCCACATACCGTGTGGGGTGGGCAAAAATCCCCCCCAAACCAGAAAAACCAACTATGAGGACAGATCAGGTTACTATTTAGTGTAACCCTCCAAGAGCGCCCCATTTCATTCTGAGAAAAAGGCAGTCTTTACAGTGGCCAGCAGGGCAGCGGGTGGTGTGACCCCGTCTCTCTGGGCCTTGCCTCATGAGCTTCCCCTCGTTCCCTGCACGCCTGCCACTCGGGCCTCCTGGTTATTCCTGGAAGATGCCAGGTACAAGGGCCTATGCCTTGACTGCTCATCCTCGGGACAACCCCAACCCCAGGAGGCCCCCTAGGCTAATCCCCTATTTCCTCTGGGTCTCCACTCAAACACCATCTCACTAGAGAAGGCTTCTCCAACCATCCTATTTAAAACTGAACACTTTCCTCCCAACCTGCACTTTATTTTTCTCCATAAGACTTACCAGCTTTGGACCTGCTATGTAATTTGCTTCTCCCTAAGCTTTGAACATAGTATGTAACTTGCTTCTTCGTAAAACTGCTCATCTCTCTGCAAACCCCTCCCCCCATCAGAATGTGAGCTCCGTAAAAACAGGGGTTTGTTTTATGAATTTAACTGATGTATTCACCATCCTGGACCAGACTTTGACTTGTAATGGATGCCCAATAAGTGGCGAATGAATGAATGAATGAACTCGCTTCTAGGCCATCAAATGAAGTCCCTGTGGAATACCCCACAGTTGGGAACTCACGATTGGCCTCTCTTGAAAGCCAGGTGGCTCAGTAGTAAGGAATCTGCCTGTTAGCGCAGGAGATGCAGGTTCGGTCCCTGAGTCAAGAAGATCCCCCAGAGGAGGAGATGGCAAGCCACTATGGTATTCTTGGCCGAAAACTCCCACAGGGAAGCCTGGCGGGCTATAGTCCATGAGGTCACAAAGAGTCGGATACAAGTGACAGACTGGGCGCCTGGCAGCCATCTCACTGGTGAAAGTTCGGAAACCTTCTGCACCTGATCTGCCTCCCTGTCATTCCTGCCTATGGCCTTAGCTTAGCTCCGACCCCACCGGGAACAAATGTGCACCCTCCTGTCCCCCAGGACCATCCTTCAGTCCCTGTGAACTGTGATGGCGTCCGTCCCGTTTCCTTCAGGCACTCTTCAACATCTTGCCTCTTCACCATTTTGGTCACCCTCTCTTTACTCAGCTCACTTCACCTGTGTTTCTCTCTGAAAACGGGGGTGGTGGGGGCAGGAACTGAGCACAGCATTCTAGAGGTAGCTTTATGTTGGTAGAACAAAGTCAGTCCCGCTGCTTTTATAAAAACTTCCCTGCCTGCTTAAACCCAAGTTTCATTATGGAAAATGATAAGTGCACAAAAGTCAAGAGAATAGGGAGTCTTCCTGTACCTCTTCCTAGACTCAACAGTCATCAACTCATAGCCAAGCCTGATTCATCCACAATGTCTCTGCTCCAACGCTGTGGTGTATTTTAAAGCAATTGTCAGGGTACTTCTATGAAAGATAAAGCATCTTAAAAACAAACAAACATATCCACAACATCATTATCATACCTAAATAAGGGAAAACTTCTTTACATACATAAACATTCCTTCACACAAATATACATATACACTCCAACCATTTCGAGGAGAGGTTTATAGTGTTTTTGACCAACAAAACCTTGCTGAGCTTCATGACAGCAATGCCTAAAACACAGGTGTAGCTTTTGCTGGACCGGTTACCTCTGGGCAAGGACATTCACCACCGTTTTCCAGATGAGGACAAGGAAGCTTAAAGAGTGTCTTGCAGCCTGGGGAGTGATGGTTAAAGCACACTTTGGAGCCGGACCAAGCTGTCTGATTCCGTCCTCTCCCACTTCTCCGCTGTAGGACCAAGGGCAAGTTACCTAACCATTCTGAGCCTCAGGTTGCTCCCCAACTTAAATGGAGCCTATATGGAAGTTGGAGAGCTATCACCAATATTTAAGCTATTAACTAAAGGAACCAGGGTCTGAACCCAGGGTTTCCACGACCGATAACCACCGCCATCAAAAAAAGCGATTAACACCGGTCAGACGCAGACACACGTGGCAGGGCGCCCCGGGTGCCTAGCTTCCTCTGTTCACCCCGCGGGGCGGGCCTCACCAGCTCCGGGTCCCGACGCTCTCAGGACGCTGCGGCTGCAGGCAGACGCCAGCCGCCCGAAGGTGACCGGCAGGGCCCAGGCCGCCACGGCCGCCGCCATCTTCCCGCAGCCTCCGCCGAGAGCGGAAACGGAAGTGGTGCGAGCCTGGTGCGTCGACGCACCGGGTCCGGCCGGGAGCAACGCCGCGCGAGGCAGCCGGACCTCGGCGGCTCTGGGCAGAGGCCGGACTGCGGCCATGGCCTCGACGCCTATGGAGAGCTTCGTGACCAAGCAGTTGGAACTGCTGGAGCTCGAGAGAGACGCGGAGGTCGAGGAGCGCAGGTACGGCCGCCGGCCCGGGCCTCTCGGGCTCGGCCCGGCGTCTCCCCCAGGGTCCCCTCCTCTCCCAGCTGAGACCCCACAGATGAAGCCTCCGGGGGCGCGGCCTGACAAGCTCAGGGCCGGGATTTGCCCTCCTGACTGTGAAGGGGGCTCGGCCGCCTCCAAGGATGGAAGCCTCTTCACCCTCCGGGGCGGCCCGTTCCGTTTTGGGGAACCCCCTTGGGAGGGCCTTCTCCCCCTGAAGTGCCGCTCTGAACTTGGCCCCGTGGGCCCAGCCTGTCTCCCCACTTCCGTCCCCATCGTGTCCTCCGCCCTCTTCCCTCCTCGCCCCCCGTCAGTGTTTGCGCCTGTTCCTTGCCGGGCCTCGAGTGACATGCAGTCGTCGACAATGGGCCCCGGGCGACCGGGGTGAGCGAAAGGGCCCGCTTCCAGCCTGGCAGGTGCTCAGCTGTGTGTGCAGGCCGAGTGGAGGGGGTGGGAGAAGGCCCGCCGACCCTGCGGAGCCTCTCGCCGATGGCTTCCTGGAGGCGGTGGTGCCTGAGCACAGCTTGCAGAAAAATAAGGGTTAAAGCGTTTGCAGGGAGGAGTTTCCTGGAGGAGATGCGGGAAAGCAGCGCACCCCTGCAGCCAGGACTGGAGCCCCGAAAACATCGGGCTTTTAGCCCTAAGGCTGAAACTGAGAGCTGACATTTATTGAGGGGTGTAAAAGCACTCCACAGGCATCAGTCGCTTTAAACCTCACGTCAACTCTGCGAAATTGGTTACTGCGGTAACCGAGCCTCATCTTAGGTCTAGGGAGGCTGGAACAGAGAAGTTAAGTCACTTGCCCCCGGTAACACAGGGTGAACCAGGATTTGAGGTCACGCGGGCTGATGCTAGAGTTTGTACTCAACCACTGTGCTGCCTAAGTGGAGAGGATTTGATTTAGAAGTTTTCAATCATGACGATTGAGAGTTGGGAGTCCTGTTGCCCTCAGTGGGATCCGGGCCCCATCATTTATGGCTGGGTGACTTTGCAGCCTTAGTCATCTTGTCTGTAAAATGAGATCATCCTTACAGCAAAGCAGTGAGGTGGGAATACAGTGATCTAAAAGTAAAGGGCTCAGCACCGCCCGGAGTACAGAGTAAGGACCCATGGAAAGATGCACAGGGGTCCGATTGAGAAGGGCCGGTTTGGAGTTTCCTGTTCATAGACTTCCTCTGTTCCTCCTGCACGTTTGGAAGTAAAAACTGGTAAAATACAAATACTGAAGTCTCAACATTGGGTGTTTCCCAGATCCTGGCAGGAAAATGTCTCTCTGAAGGAACTCCAGAGCCGAGGCGTCTGTTTGCTGAAGCTGCAGGTATCCAGCCAGCGGACCGGGCTGTACGGAAGGCTGCTCATTACCCTCGAGCCCAGGAGATGCGTGTCTGCAGCTGTGCTTCCCAGTAACAGCTTTACTTCTGGTCTGTACCTGTTGACAAGGGCGTGCTTTGAATATTGCTGTCTTCAGATGTGGGCTGTGAAGATCTAGTCACATAGGACCAGCTGGGGAATAAAGCTTTGCAGTGGGGAACTCTCTCTTAGAAGTCCAGCAATTACGAGGCTTTCTAGGAGTTTAGATCAGCACTGTCCAGATCGGCACATACAAGCAGAACACCTGAAATATGGCTGGTGAGTCCTGCTCATGTAAAATGCACAGGAGAGTTAGAAGATTTAGTACCGTAAAAAAAAAAAAAGAGTAATTTATATGACTATCAATTATATTTTGAAATGAAAATATTTTTCATATATTGGATTAAGTAAACTACTATTAAAATTACCTGTTTACTTTTGGTTGTTTAATGTGGCTTCCCAGGTGACTTGGTGGTAAAGAACCAGCCTGCCAAAGCAGGAGACATGGTTCGATCCCTAGGTTGGGAAGATTCCCTGGAGAAGAAAACGGCAACCCACTCTAGTATTCTTGCCTGAGAAATCCCATGAACAGAGGAGCCTGGCAGGCTACAGTCCATGGGGTTGCCAAGAGTCAGACATGACTGAGCTCACACACACAACAACACACAAATGTAAGGTTACACATGACTCTCATTTCTTATTTTGTTTTTCCCATAATATCACGGTATGTATATATATATATATATTTTAACTTGAGGGTAATTACTTTCTAATGTTGTGTTGATTTCTGCCATACATCAGCATGAACTCAGCCATAGGTATACATATGTCCTCTCCCTCTTGAACCTCCTGCCGCCTTCCCTCCCCATAGCCCTGGACCAGATGGCTCGTTGTACATAGCTGTGTAGTCCCAGACCTTCTTTGTACTAAGAATACTTTGGCTAAGCTTGTGGCAGCCGTGTTGGAAAGAAGGGGCAGTTCGAAGAAACTTCTTAACCTCACACCTGGGACTCTCGTTTTCAATCAAACCTGGAAATAGAGACAGCAGCACCGCCAAGCGCTGCACGTTCTCTGGAAGAGTCTCTCGGCCCTGATTTGGTGATGACAGGGTTTGTCGGTTTCATATTTTGACTTTCTGGCCTCTTGCCCCCTGCTTGTTGGAATTCCGGCTACATTTGGAGACAGATGGGAGGAGGGGAAGCTGATGGTCGGAGTCAGATGTGTTGCTGAGGGTCTAGGAGTCAGTCATCTGTCCTCTAAAGACAGTCGAGCTTTCAGCCTTGCCGTCAGGATTAAGTGAGCAGGACTGAATGTCCCTGCTGGGCATTTGTTAACTCTGCAAACCAAAGGGAAAATGTATCATGTTCAGTTAGGAAGTGCTTTGGAGGGCAGGGCCTTCAAGGTTGATGAATAACTGATAAGCAGGCGGAGGAAGGTGGGCCTTTAGGTGGAAAGGCACAGATCTGAAACCTGATGTGTGGCTGCAGCTCCCGATCAGACATGGGTGGGTTTGGTTGCTAGGTTTCCATCTTCTGAAGAGCACTGTTGGTGTCCAGGGGACAGAGGCGCTGAGCCTGGAGGGCTTGGGCAGGAAGGGGCGTGTGGGCTGCGCTCACTGGAAGGTGGCCCTGGGCACAGAGGGCTCGCGGGGCCTGGCTCCTCACCGTGGCTTGGCTCTGCCCTCTTCTGCGTTGGCTCCTTCTCAGGCCCCACGGGGTGGCAGCTCCAGGCTGTTCGTCTGCTCTGGTTTCTGGTCTAGCGGGGAAGGGCGAGGGCCTCCTTCCAGCTTGCCCAGGCAAAAGTCTCAGGCTCCGATTGGCCCCAGGTTCATCCCCGAGGGGCATGTGAAGCCCTGATTCACTTGAGTGTGGGTCGAGTGCCCCGTGCCCCTCAGACCCGCCTGGTGGAGGGTGAGTCACCAGAGCTGTCACGGGGTGGGAGGCCCAGCTGAGTGGGCAGCACCCCCCTTCCCTCCTTCGGCAGTGTTCCCTTTCCACCTGGAGTGCCCTCCCCCAGGGGGGCTCCTGTGGCCACCCTGTCCGGGGCCGCCCTGCTTACCCGTCTCCCCACAGAGCGGCCCGACCCCCGCGCCCTGCAGCGACCCCATGTCCTGCAGTGACCCCGCGCCCTCTGCCCTTTTCACTGAAGCCCTGGGCGCCAACCCCACCAGCTGGTTCTGTTTGCTCCCCTCCTCCCAAGGTGAGGGCAGGGACTGTGATTTAATCCTGATACAGACCAGCGCCCAGAGCAGTGCCAGGCGCAGAGGGAGACTTTAAATATTTTACTGACCGTCATGTTTGTGTTACGTAGTTCATTTCGTGCAAGTGCATTTAATTACGTAATGTGAGTTAGAAGTTTTTTTTTTTCCGCTGCTACCGACTTCATTTCTAATGAAAGTAACAGTTACAGTAGTTGAAATGTGCTGGCGTTTGTTGAATGGAGTAATTCTTGTTTAACTTTGTTCAGCATTTATGTAACTGGTCTTTGCTCCTGCAGGTGACATCGTGGGTCTGTATGACGAAAGTGGTCAGCTGGCCACTGGGATCCTGACTCGCATTACCCAGAAAGTGGTCACCGTGGCCTTTGACGAGTCCCATGATTCCCAGCTGAGTTTGGACCAAGAGCATTCCTACAGACTGTTGAAGCTTGCCAATGATGTGACTTACAAGCGACTGAAAAAGTAAGTGTACATAACTGGAAATCACACGTACTGCTGCTGCTGCTAAGTTGCTTCAGTCATGTCCGACTCTGTGCAACCCCACAGATGGCAGCCCACGAGGCTCCCCCACCCCTGGGATTCTCCAGGCAAGAACACTGGAGTGGGTTGCCAGTGCCTTCTCCGGAAATCACACGTAACATTTTCCCTGAACATATCTCATTCCGGCTGGAGAGGATGGCAGGCACCTGGGGTCTGGGGTTGGTTGCGTGCTCCTCGAGGGAGATGGTGGTCTGCCCTGGTGGCTCAGATGGTAAAGAATCTGCTGGCAATGCAGGAGGCCTGGGTTTGATCCCTGAGTTGGGAAGATCCCCTGGAGAAGGAAATGGCAACCTGCTCCAGTGTTCTTGCCTGGAGAATCCCATGGACAGAGGAGCCTGGGGGGCTCCAGTTCTCGGGGTCATAACGAGCTGGACACGGCTGAGCGACTAAGCACGTATCACTGCGGGAGGTGGGTGGGCAGGGGCGGCAGTGTTGCGCGGGCCTCAGGCGCCGTGTCGATGCTAGTTGTCACTAAGCTCCTCGTTTTCCCTGTCCCTTGGCAGAGCTCTGATTTCCCTAAAGAAGTATCACTCTGGCCCCGCGTCCTCGCTCATAGAGGTCCTCTTCGGCACATCAGACCCCAGTCCTCCCAGCGAGATGCGTAAGAGCTTTTGATTTTCCTTTCCTGATTGAAGTCACTATGGGTAGTATCGTGACCGGTGTGACTGCGACCAGTGTGATCCTGGGCGATTTTAACAAGAGTTTGCGAATGCGCAGGGAGAAGTTGAATTTAGTGTCTTTATAAATTTCTTTGTGTGACTTTCTTGAACAAGTCAGTTGCCTGCACACAGTGTCAAAGAAGTAGCTCATTCCATTGTTGTTGTTGTTGTTTTAAATAATGCTGTCTCTACTATATCTGAATATTTTATTTTGAAGTGAGAGGATATTTCTTCTGTGTCAGTGATCTGAGAGAACAGAGGATGGCTGATCATATTGGGTTGGCCAAAAGGTTTGTTTGGATTTTTCCATAAGGTGTTACTTATTGACTATGCTAAAGCCTTTGACTGTGTGGATCACAACAAGCTGTGTAATAAAAATTCCGACTCTTAAAGAGATGGGAATACCAGACTACCTTACATGCCCCCTGAGAAACTTGAATGCAGGACAAGAAGCTACAGTTAGAACTGGACATGGAGCAATGGACTGGTTCAAGTTTGGAAAAGGAGTACGTCAAGGCTGTATATTGTCACCCTGCTTGTTTAACTTATATGCAGAGTACATCATGTGAAATGCTGGACTAGGTAAATCACAAGCTAAAATCAAGATTGCTGGGAGAAATATCAAGAACCTCAGATATGTAGATGATACCACTTTAATGGCAAACAGTAAAGAGGAACTATAGAGCCTCTTGCTGAAGGTGAAAGAGGAGAGTGAAAAAGCTGGTTTAAAATTGAGCATTCAAAAAATGAAGATCATGTCATCCAGTCCCATCACTTCATGGCAAATAAATGGGGAAACAATGGAAACAGTGACAGACTTTTTTTGTGAGGGGGGTGGGGCTCCAAAATCACTGCAGATGGTGACTACAGCCACAAAATTAAAAGACTCTTGCTCCTTGGATGAAAATCTATGTCAGAGTGTTTTATAAAGCAGAGACATCACTCTGCCAACAAAGGTTCATCTAGTCAGACCTGTGGTTTTCCAGTAGTCATGTATGGATGTGAGAGTTGGACCACAAAGAAAACAGTGTCAAAGAATTGATGCTTTCAAACTTGTGGTGCTGGAGAAGACCCTGGAGAGTCCCTTGGACTGAAAGGAGATCCAACCATTTCAATCCTAAAGGAAATTAATCGTGAATATCCATTGGAAGGACTGATGCTGAAGCTGAAACTCCAGTACTTTGGGCACCTGATGCAAAGATCCAACTCACTGGAAAAGACCATGATGCTTGGAAAAATTGAAGGCAAGAGGAGAAGGGGGCAACAGAGGATAGGATGGTTGGATAGCATCATTGACTCAAAGGACGTGAGTTTGAGGAAACTCAGGAGATAGTGGAGCACAGAGGAGCCTGGTGTGCTGCAGTCCAGGGGGTTGCAAGGAGTCGGACACAACTTAGCAACTGAACAACAGCAACAACAGCATAAGGTGTTACGGAAAACATAGCATCCACAGTCTCCCCGAGGTGTCCACTGCAGAGATGACCATGCTGACTCCATGGGCCCAGGGTGCTACCCGGACAGATGGGACTGAATCACGCTTGCATGAGAGCCTCTGAGCTCCTGCGTGTGCCCTGCTCCCCCGGATGCCGGCAACAACCGGGGCACCTGTGTTCCCTGGAACGGCAGAGACGGTGCTAGTTTCCACCACACCTATGGGATGTTACGGAAACATCTGAACAAACCTTTTGGCCAACCCAGTGCTGTATGCCTGATAGCAGTTTTTTATGGTTTGAAGACTCTCAGTCCTCAATACATCTGATTGTTTTTTCTGTGTCCTTCAAATTGAGGACAGCTTATATCTGATTGTAAGTGTGACATGTGTTAGTCACAACATTTGGAAATAAAGTAGCATATAAACAAGGGGAGGGAAATCACTAAAACATCTGTCATGTAGAGTTAGCCTCACTGATGGGCGTGTGTATTCAGATAGCTGTTTTTCCACATCCATGTAGAACAGGGTGTCTCTCACTTACACACACACAGCCCACACACACTGTTCTCACTCACGGTGGTCTGTGCACCCTCATCTCCTTCAGTGTCTGGGAAAACCTCATTTTGAGAGGGGTTTGTTACCTCGTCAAGCAGCTGCCCTTCACTGAACAGTTCTCCAGACGCTGGACTTGGCGGTTTATGCAGCATCTCTTCAGGGGTTCTGACACAAGGGCCACCCCCCGCCCTTCTCCCGTCACATTTGTGCTGACACCCTGGTGGTGTTGTCTGTAAGCTCAGGGCTGCTTCGTATGGGGTTGGCCAAAAAAATCGTTCAGGTTTTTCTGTAACATCTTACGAACTTTTTGGCCAGCCCAATACTTTCTCAAACTGAGAGCACATTTAGATCAGATTTTGTTTCTGGGCTTCCCTGGTGGCTCGTGGTGAAAAATCTGCCTGCTAGTGCAGGCGATCTGGGTTCGATCCCTGGGTTGGGAAGGTCCCCTGGAGAACGGAATGGCAACCCACTCCAGTATCCCTGCCTGGAGAATTCCATGGACAGAAGAGCGTGGAGGGCTACAGTCTGTGGGGTCGTAAAAGAGTGGGACGTGACTTAGCAAGCAAACAACAAGAGCCACACATACACAATTACAACCTGTCCATTTTCTCAAAGAAGATTTTATTTCTGCCAGCCAGTTAGAGGCTTCTCTGAGCTGGGAAGGAGGTGAGCGCCGTCCTTGCTGTGTTTCCAGCTGCACAGCCTGCCCTGGTTGTACCCGGCGTCCAGGGGAGCAGGGGGGCGGGGTGGCAGCCAGGATGCACGCAGAGCTCGGGCTCACAGGTTCCCATGGTGCCTGCGGGTATCCTGGTCTTGCTTGTCCGCGTCAGCCCCCTGTGCCCACCCGCATTGGCCCCCTGTGCCCGCCCGCGTCAGCCCCCTGTGCCCACGCGGTCAGCCCCCTGTGCCCGCGCAGTCAGCCAGCACAGTCGTCTCTGCAGTGGGCAGCGTGGGCTGGAGGCTACGGACTCGGGGCTGGACACAGCGGCACCGGCTCTGAAACAGAGCTTACGAAGCAGAGCATCGGTCTTGCTTATGGAAGGTTCAGATTGGAAATACCATCCTGGATCTGCCCGTGATTCATTTTCATTATTTGCCTTTGTGGTTTTATGGGCATGTAAAAAGGAACACTAGGGTGGGAACAGATGTGTTCCAAGAGACATTTACTTCCCAGGAATCTGTTTTTCTGGAGCATGAGTTGGCTGACTGTCAGTAAAGGGACAGGTGGTGAACACGCTAGGCCGTGCGGGCCGGTGCAGCGGCAGGTCCGGGGGACGGTCTCCCAGGGAGCCTGCACATAGGACCTGTGGATTCCTGTCCAGGGGAAGACTTTTGAAAACCAAGCAGATTGACTTTGTGTTGTCTGCTGACCCAGGGGAGGGCCAGTTCTCTCACTGTCTCATGACATCCTGTATTCCCATCGGGGTGGAATTGAGGGAATGGCACCGGGTCACGGGGGGCCGGAGCCTCACTATCGCTTGTCCCGCAGCCCCGCTGACCTTCTGCAACCCCGCCCTGGACGCCTCCCAGCAGGAAGCGGTCCTGTTCGCGCTGTCCCAGAAGGAACTCGCCATCATCCATGGGCCCCCGGGAACTGGGAAGACCACCACCTTGGTGGAGATCATCCTTCAAGCTGTGAAACGGGGCTCAAAGGTGGGCGTGGGCACCGTGTCCCCATAGATACCCATCACTCAGGTCTGCCATGCTCACAGGCCCCTGAAGGGCCCCAGCCCAGGTTCCAGGACTTGGGTAGGAACGCTCCCACGCATTTACTGACTGACCGCTAGGCTGCGCCCCTGTTGGTATCTGATAGCGCCAGGGATGTGGGCTTGTCCTTGGGGCTGTGGGTCTGGACTGGGGAGGCCTGGGCACTGTCCGCCGGGCCACAGTCCAGGAGCCACCCGCTCAGCACCCGTGCTGTGTGTTCAGGCCCCTGCTGGGCATGCAGGTGACCTGGCCCGTCTGTGCCCTTCAGGAGAAGGCCCCGTGACCAGTCATGGGAGACAGACCTTTTTTCTTAATTCAAGGGTCCCGTTAGTTGTGTAGACGGCAGGTTCCCGGTTCCTGAGATGTGGGAAGTGATGGTGTGTGTTACTGTTCACTTAGATTTTTAATGGTTGAGAGAGGCTCTTTTACCCTCAACACGAGTTATGGTGGATTCTGAGCATGTGAAGCGCTTGTTACCTTTCTGGGTCATAAATGTTGGATAAGGATAAGACCTGGAGCAGTAACAGTCAAGATCTGTAGGTCGACGTTCCCTGGGTCCTTCTTATGAACCAGGCACCCGTCTAAGCCTTTGCAGCGTTGGCTCCTTCAGTCCTCAGAGAGATGGGTGTCCTGGCCCTGACCATCCCTGGACACTTCGAGGCCTTTCCTTCTGGTTGCTGGTCAGCCTTTCTGGTCTTCGGGAGCCCCGCAGGTTCTTTCAACCTGAGGTCTAGAACCCAGATGTGTTGTCCGTGTGCAGGAGCATGTCCGTCAGGCCATCTGCACCAGTCCTCACAGCCAGACGTTTACTCTGTGACGTCGCCAGCTGTGCACGCCCCACCCTCCTCTCTTTAACTTTAGGACTTCCCACTTGTTCTAATGTAAACTCAGGGGATTTCGTTTAGAAACCCCCAAGCCGAGCTTGAGCTGTGCCCCCAGGTTCTGTGCTGTGCGCCCTCTAACGTCGCTGTGGACAACTTGGTGGAGCGGCTGGCCCAGTGGAAGCAGAGGATTCTCCGCCTCGGCCACCCAGCCCGCCTCCTGGACTCCATCCAGCAGCACTCGCTGGACGCGGTCTTGGCGCGCAGTGACAGCGCCCGGATCGTGGCCGACATCAGGAGGGACATCGACCAGGCCTGGGTGAGTCGCTCTCGGCCGTGTCTGCCCCTCGTGTGGCTCTCTGGCCTGTAGTCTTTGCCAGGAGCGAGTGGCATCCTTCGGTGTTTCTCTGGCCTTTTCTGAGTCACAGACCAGGCTGAAACACTGGGCCTGCCCATGTCTGCTGGAGACCTGTGCTCAGCACTGAATGGCGACTCGCTGTCTTCAGGGCGGTTTCATGGAGGGGTGAGCAGTTGTCTTGCAGGAAACGTTGCTCTTAAGGGCTCCCTGTGTCTGGCATGTTGGCTGGATAATGATGGCAAGGGGAAAAAAAACAGCCCAAAAGTGAAAACTCAGAAAATACGCGTCCTCCCTAATTTTTCAGTCCATGAATATAAAACACGATGCAGGGGCTTCCTGCTGGCGCAGCGGTGAAGAGTCCACCTGCCAGTGCAGGGGACGCAGGCTCGACCCCTGATCCAGGACCCCACTTGCTGCGGAGCAACAAGCCGTGTGCACCACAGCTCCTGTCCCTGTGCTCTCGAGCCCAGAGCCGAGCCCTTGAGCTCCCCAGCGAGAGGAGCCACCGCAGTGAAAAGCCCCCGCGCAGCAACGAAGACCCAGCTTAGCCAGAAATGAAAACACAGAAGTGGAATGTGATCCTTGTGAGAAAGAACTCGGTAGCTGATCGGTCAGTGGGAAGTGGAGTTTCTAGAGCTTTCAAGCTCTTTGGTTCTCTAGTTAACACGTCCCCCCACACCCCGATTCCCTCAGTTGCACGTCTGCCCTTTGCTCACTGCCAGCCCACCTCCTTGCGTCCGGGCCTCACAGGGCTGCTGTGGAGGCTCGGCCTTCCCCGAGGCCCACAGGGTCGTGGGAACTCTAGGGGCAGACCGGACACTCGCAGGGTCACTCAAGGTTAAAGACGCTGGAGGACTGTGCGGATGTGATTTGTGCCACCGCACACATGCATGGCTTCATTTTTTTCCTGATTATTGTTTAATTTTTTGGCTGAGCTGAAGGGCATGTGGGATCTTAGTTCCCCAACCAGGGATCACACCCAAGCCCCCGGCACAGGGAGCGAGCAGTCTTATCCACTGGGCGGCCATGGAAGTCCCCCTTGTTCCTTTTTAAATCCGTGCTTTCAGGGTTCTCTTCTCTGTAAAGCAGGCGTCCCGCTTGTCACTCCTACCGAAATACCTTTCCAAGTAGAAACCACAAATAAGGATGGGGTTATGTGTCTTTTGAGTGTGGAAGTAACTCAAGGTCTAGGTGAACATTTAGGGGCTGAAGCAAATGTTTTCCTCTCCTGATGTGTGTGGAAAACTGAGAGGAGCTCCGCCTCCCCCGGTGTAGACCACCGGACCCAGTCGTGCAGCGGCAGGCGCCGTTTCTTCCCCGGGAGTGCTGCTGATGACTGCGGGGCAGGGCCGGCTCCCCCGGCTGAGTTTACTGTTCTCTGGGGCCCACGCTCTCCCCCGGCCTCTCCCTGCACAGCCGACAGTGGCTTTGAGGGCCCTGAGGCCAGTCAGGACGTCACCTACGTGGATCTGTTGCTCTTTCAAGAAAGACTTAAAAAAAAAATATATATATATATATATATATATGATGTATTTATTTATTTGGCTGCACTGGGTCTTAGTTGAGGTACAGGATCTTTAGCTGTGGCGTGTTCCCCCACCAGGGATCGAACCCAGGCCTTCTGTACTGGGCGTGCAGAGTCCTAGCCCCTGGACCACTGGGCAAGTCCCAAGACTTTTGACTTTTTATCACCTTCAAAGGACCTTAGGGAAGCGGACCAATTGATGATAAATAAAAAAAGTTGACTCAGAATTATTATGTTTCCTTTTCTTTGTAGGCGAAAAACAGAAAGACCCAGGATAAGAGGGAGAAGAGTAATTTTCGAGATGAAATCAAGCTGCTGAGGAAGGAGCTGAAGGACAGGGAGGAGGCCGCCATGCTGGAGAGCCTGGCGGCGGCCAGTGTCATTCTCGCCACAAACACAGGTGAGGGGCCCGGCGTCCACCGCCCCGCCTGCCTCGGTGCCCCGCGGAGGTGGGGAGCGTGTCCGCTTCGTCCGCTTTCTGGGAGTGTTTCATAGAGGTGTCTTTAAAATCTGGTAGAATGCACCAGTGCAGCCCCTCTGGGTCTGAAGTTTTTTCCTCAGGAGTCTTAATTGCAAATTCAGTTTCCTTAATTGTTGTAGAATATTCAGGGTGTCTCTTCTCAAAAGAGCTTGTGTCTTTCAAGGAATTTGTCTGTTTAATCTAAGTCTTTCAACTCCCAGGCATAAAATTGTTCATGATAACCCCTTATCCTTTAAAAAAAACATCTGTAGCATCTGTGACAATGTTACCTCTCTCACTTTGGAGATCAGTAACTGGCATCCTGTTTTTTTCCCTCTGATCTTCTGGCAAGAGGGGTATTGATTTTACCCATCTCCTGAAAGCGCCAGCTTTTGGTGTCGGCCGCTCTCTCTTGTTTTCCTGTTCTCTGTTGCGCTGATCTCGGCACTGGTTCACGTGGTTGCCCTCTGTCCACGCGCCTGGGTTTAATTTGCTCTTCAGTTTCTCTTTCCTTCAAGTGGAGGTGGAGGGCTTTGATTTGTCCTGATGTGAGACCATCCTCTTCTGTGCTACAGGCTTTCAGTGTTACGCGTGTTTCCCCGTGCACTGGCTCCACGGCATCCCATAACGTCCAACGTGCGTGTTTGCATTCTCATTCATTGTGAAATTCCATCTCATTTCCCTTTTCTTTTTTGACCCACAGTTATTTAGAATTGTGTCATCTCTTTCCATATATTTGGCGATTTTCCAGATATCTTCCTGTGGTTAATTTCTCATTTAATTCCATGTGGGCAGAGGATACTCTGTGTACAACTTGGATCATTTCATCGAGATTTGTTTCATGGTCCAGAATGTGGTCTTTGTGAGTGCTCCGTGCACACTTGGAATGAACGCCTTCCCTGGTTCTGTTGAAGTTTCATGTCGTGGTTGATACTGTGGTTCAAGTCAGTATCCTTACTGATTTCCTGTCTTCTCATCCTGTCACTTACCGGGAGAAGGGTGTTGAAATCAACTGTAATTGTACATCTGTTTCTTCTTGGAGTTCTGTCAGTGTTTGCCCCGTGTCCTCCATAGCTCTCTTATTAGGGGCTTGAATGTTATGTTCTCGTTATTAATTAACCAATTTATTATCCTGAAACGACCTTCATTGTCCCTAGTATGTTCTCTTTTTTGAAATATTATTTAGTTGTTCAGTTGTGTCTGACTCTTTGCAACCCGCCAGTCCCGCGAGGACTACAGCCCCCCAGGGGACTGTCCATGGGATTCTCCAGGCAAGTATACTGGAGCGGGATGCCATGCCCTCCTCCAGGGGATCTTCCTGACCTGGGGATTGAACCCTTGTCTCTTGTGTCTTCTGCACTGTAGCGGATCCTTTACCCCTGAGCCCCCTGGGAAGCCTTCTGGAGTCTGCTTTGGTATAAAGACAGCCACTCCAGCTGGAGGCCACGTTTGGTGGCTTTAGGCCTTTCTCATGTGGCCACTCGATTCTTAAAAGCCAGCGAGTAAAAGAGTGTTGTAGCAAGATGAGTTACAGTCTTTGGAAACGTCACCACGACATGAACCCCCTGTCACGTTGGCCGTATTCTGTTGGCTCGAAGCAAGGCCCGGGTCTGACCTACACTTCAGGGGAAGGGGCTACACGGGGTGTGACTGCTAGGAGGCCAGGATCAGGATTGGGTGGNGAATTGCAGGCCCTGCTTCCTCTTCTTCAGAGTCCTTATAGTAAACACCATCTACATTACATTAGTATTCTTTGAAACACAAAGAGTTTTCCTTTACAGATGAGAAAACTGAGCAAAAGAAGAAACATTGACATCAAGATCCTTTGATTCAGAGCTACACTTCTCATCATCACAGAATACTCACTGCCTCCTTCCTAGCGCATGTTCTAAACTGCAGCTGAGAACAGGTGGAGGGAAGAGGCCATCTGCACCCAACTCTTAGGGGAAGGTTGGAAACTCTCCTTTGGTGTAGATGAGACAAGCGATCAGCAGCTCGTGGATCATCTCAGATCACCAGGTTTCCTTTTGTAAAATGAGCAAAAAGTTTGCACTGGGTCAAGTGCTTCCTGGTATGGGAGGTCTGTGTGTTGTTTATGGCAGCGTTAAAGTCGGTACTCATGAGGAATCTCTCAAACCAGGGATCCCCACCCCCCACATTCTAATACCTGATGATCTGAAGTGGATCTGATGCAATAATAATAAAAATAAAGGGCACAATAAATGTAATGCTCTTGAATCATCCTGAAACTTCCCCCCACTTCACCCCATCCATAGTAAAATCGTCTTCTATGAAACTGGTCCCTAGTGCTAAAAATATGGGGGACTGCTGTCTTACACTACTTTCATCAGAACTGTGTTTGTTTTGGCTGCACTTGGATCAGATTCGTATTTTAAAAAATACATCCTACAAGCAGCCAGGATATCTACCCCACACAAGAACTATCAAGACTGGAATCCCACAGTTAACTAGATAAAGACAGAAATGCTTGGCCACAACCAAGTCACCCCTGAGGTCACAGAAAAAGACGAAGGAAAGGAACACCCACCACATTCTCTCTAACCACTGGCCTTATCTTACCCCAAATTTCCAATTCATTTGGAAAAATTCTTTCTGATGTTGCACCCATGATACACACAGGGCTTAAGGGAAATCGATTTCTCTGTAGTCTCACTTTAGAAACAGTTGAGAGTCTTAGAAAAGATGTTCCATCCAAAGCTGTCTTGAAAGGAAACCAGCTTCTTCCCACTGGCGAGTGCATCTCCTGGCTTTAAGCCCGTTTGCCATGCTGTTTGTACGCCCCCCACCTTGGTTTCCTTCTCCTGCCTTGAGGTAGGCCCTATAGTATTCCTCCAGGACCCAAATCTATCAAGCAGCAAAAATGAACTATGCAAATGATCTCCCAACTACTTGCGTGAAGCCTGCAAATGTTATTCTTAGGAAAGTGCTGATTATGGCAATTTATGAATTAACATGTCAGGCACTGAGGTTTGAAACCTTATAACAGTGTTTACTGTATAAGAGCCCCCAGATGAATTGAGAAATATTGAATAGAAGGGGAAAGACAGCAAAATCAATGATTCAGTGATGCTAAGGTTGCCAACATCTGATTTCTGCCCTACTGATTCTGCCAACTCCAGCCCCGTTTGCACACACATGAACAGGTGCACACCTGCAGACAGGCATGCACAGGCACATGCCCACACATGCGTGCACATGCAGACATACAACACACACACAGTAAGGCAGAGAAGAGACACATGGAACAGAAGCGAGCAGAGTGATAGTCAGTCCTTCTGGTCTAAGCTTCCTGGCCATTTGTCACCTCAAGACCACTGATTCAAGTTATTCCCTTTTTCTAAGTCTTTCCACGAGTATTAGCAGTAAGATTGCCAAGTCCTGGGACTATCAAACTAATAATTTTTTGGCCACGCCATGTGGCATGTGGGATCTTAGTTCCCCAGCCAGGGATGGGACCCATGCCTCTTGCTTGGAAGCTTGGAGTTTCAGCAGCTGGACCTGCAGGGAAGTCCCCATAACACTGTTGTAATAACACTAGGAGGCCCGATTTGGTAAATGGAGTGAATGTGATAGAAAGTCAGGTGTTTATAAGAACTATGTTAGCTTTGTATAGTCAGAAGCCTTAGCTCTTTCTATAGGAGAGTTAAGCTAAGGTTCAAGTGTTTTGTGAAATTAAATCAACAAAGGATTCCAGACAATATGAAAAAATGTGGGCTTTTTCTTTTTTAATACTGAAGTAATATTGGCTACACATCTCTGCTAAAGATTTGTGCAATTCCCATTAAATTACAGTTTTTCAAGGAAGGAACCCAGTAAAACAAAAGTTTTTGTCAATCTCTGATCGCATTACGGTTATTCTTTTCAAGAAAAAAACCTGACTACATGCCAAGCACACTGTCAATTGCAGAAGAAATGGTGTTATCTGGGCAGAACTGCTGGTCGACACAGAAAGAAATGCCACCCCTCATTCTTTTCATCGACAACAGATCGATATAAAGTTGATGGCTCTGTGTTTCCAGGTAAGATCATGTTTCCAGGTAAGGAAGACAATATTCAAGGCTCAGAAAGTGCGGAGCTCGAGATTGCTTATTTAACATTATCTCGCAGGAAAGTACGGCTGGGGGCCATGAGTTTTTAATGACTAGGAGCAAGTTTCAAGCGTTCCTCCACCCCCACCTCCAGTGGTTTCCTGGCTTCAGGGAGATCCAGCCAGGGTGAACCGCGAGCTCATTGAGTGCGCTCCATGGTGCACAGCATCTGTTCTGAGTCTCCATCTCCTTCTCTCGTTGTTAAACTGAACGTTTTGCCTAGCAAAACCCAGAGACTCTCTTTCCTTTTCCAGCTGAGACCACGCCTCCGTTCTTCTGAGAGCCTGGTCTAAACACAAGCAAGTGTGTGTGTACGCTAAGTCGCTCAGTGTGTCCAGCTCTCTGCAACCCCATGGACTGTAGCCCACCAGGCTCCTCCGTCCATGGGATTCCCCAGGCAAGAACACTGGAGTGGGTTGCCATTCCCTTCTCCAGGGGATCTTCCCGACCCAGGGATCAAACCTGTGTCTCTTAAGTCTCCTGCTTGACAGACTGTTTCTTTACCACTGGTGCCACCTGGGAAGCCCCTAAACTGCAAGCGCTGTGATTCATTCTGGCTACATGGCGGGCACTGAGCTATCTGTGCAGAGACCTCCTGTCTCCTGAGCCTCACTCCCCCTCCCCCGCCCCCCACAGCTGAAAACAGGTGTTTCTTCTGAGCATCTTGGTCTCTGGATGCTCCTCAAGTGATGATGTCCTCAGCTTCATTACATACCCTTCCAATATTATGAATGAGAAGATGGAGTCACAGAAAGTTTAGTTATTGTGCCAGAGAACAGAATAGGTAACGTGTGGGGTGGGGGGTGGATGCCTGGTCATCAGGGGCACCTGCTACTCTCACTGTGCCCCCTCTCTCTCCTGCCTCAATTCTTATCTGCAGTTCTGGGTGTTGCACGTGGCTGTGCAAGGCTGTGGGCCATGCGTAAACGCCAGGGCTCACCCATGCTTTCACTACATGATGAAACTCTTTCCTGAGCACCTACATGGGGGACCTGTTAGACAATATAGAGAACGCTGATACTCTGGTCAGGGGAGGGCCCATATGTCCCCTTGCATTGAGAGATCCCTCCCACCCAAGGAGGGGATCACACAGGTGTGTGCACACCTGGGGGGAGTCTTGGGACCAACCTCGGGAGTATGGAGTGTTGTACCGAATCCCAAGGGAACTAGCATCCAGGTACAGATAACAAACACGTGGACAGTCCTTTCTGTGATGACGCCAGGACGCTAAGGGTCCTTCCTTCTCCACCTTGTATGGGACCCTCTGCCCAGAGTCACATTCCTCAGGCTCTCAGCTGGAACCCATGGAGGGCTTCTCAAGGAATTCTTTCTAAATAAACCCAGTGCCCTGCTTAGGAGCCTTATGGGGACAGCTGTTAACACAGTGACATTTTCTACATCATTTAATCTATGCTGATAAATTCCACTTCAGAGCACTCTGCTGGGTTTCACGGGCATTTTTCCCTCTGCCCGCTGGTTACCTACACTTGGAAGTCTCACAGGCACCACAAATTCAACACATCCACAAACAGAACTAACCATTTCCTTCCTGAAATGATCTTCTCCAGGGTTCCATATCTCATCGCACGCCGCTTCCGCTTCGTTGCCCAAGCACAGACCTTGGAATCACTTCTGAACTGCCCTCCCCCTCCCTCTCCAGGTCTGATCAGCCATTCNCAGAACTAACCATTTCCTTCCTGAAATGATCTTCTCCAGGGTTCCATATCTCATCGCACGCCGCTTCCGCTTCGTTGCCCAAGCACAGACCTTGGAATCACTTCTGAACTGCCCTCCCCCTCCCTCTCCAGGTCTGATCAGCCATTCGTTCATGAAGCCAGACTGATTCCTGTCCCCTTGGAAGTAGGCCTTGACTCTATCCGCTTAGTTTGTCACCACGAGCAAGGCCACCACTGTCTCATCCCGCATCAGGAAACATCACATGGACTCTTAAGAAGTGTGCCTCTTGTTCTATAGCCAGAAACTGGCAGAGCTCAGATTCAGCCTGACCTCAGAGCCCACACTCACAGCGCCTTGTCAGAGCTCTCAGATTAAAAGTCACGGGAACTGTCAGGAGACCTGGAATGCCAGCGGCTGGCTCTGTTCTAGTCTCTTGAAGCTCACTTTCTCTTGGTTACCCTACAGATTTTCAGACAGCCTACTCCCTTTGCCTCCTGCCCATAAAAATCTTCACTGGAACCATCATCATTCACATTTCTCTGCTGAACATCTTCTCTATCCCCTTAATCTAACCTTTTTCATTTTCTCTGCTTTGGCAAATTGTGAAGAAGTCAAGGTCCTCCTTCTATCAAAGCTGTCAATCAACTAGGAAAGATGAGTGCCAAAATAGTGGGTATAGCATTATATTCCATTCTCCCCAGTCGATGTATGTATTTTCCCAATACCCAGGAATGGCTTTAGAAAAAAATCCAAACATATCCTTTATTTATAGAGGGTGATCATGGGTAGATCAATTCTAGAGGGAAAAATACTTTTTTGTGTGATAGATTACTGGTTACAGGAAATATTTATATTTGTATTTCTATTTCTGTTTATAGAAAGGAAGCTTTTTGTCTCTTTGAGATCAGTAAGAAGATAGTCCCGTGGACCAGGAATCCCCTCTGCTCTCCCTACCCCAAACGCTGTGGGTTTCACCTAGATTCCCCACTGGGCTGTTCCTGCCCGCCCCCGTATTGAGAGCAGAGGATAGACGGTCCATTCAGTGCACGTCGCCAACCCAAGGCCACAACCACTAGGAAAGGGGTGGCGTGTTCACTGGAGGTGGGAAAGAATGCTTTGTTTTTAGATATCCCTGCCTACCTTCCAGGGGCTTCCCAGATGGCTCAAGCAGTAAAGAACCCACCTTCCAATGCAAGAGACACAAGAGACGTGGGTTCGATATCTGGATGGGGAAGATCCTCTGAAGGAGGGCATGGCAACCCACTCTGGCATTCTTGCCACGGAAATCCCAAGGACAGAAGAACCTGGCAGGTTACAGTCTGTGGGACTGCAAAGAGTTGGACTCTACTGAGCACGCAGGCACATGCACCCTTCAGGAAAAGAGCCTGAGTGAATGTAAAGAGGCAGCATTCTAAAGAGTCTAACCGTGCAAATTGCTATTGAACCACGTAGATGAGGACTCTACGATCATTGGCCCTCTTCCCCTCACTAAATGAATCAATAAACAGAATAAGGGATAAAAATCAGTAAGACTATCTACCAAAACAGTGGGGAAACCAAGTCACAGTTGGTATAAACTCATTGTCTTGTCGTTGCTATCATTTATTTCTGCTGTTAATTTTGATTGTCTTAGACGTGCACTATGTGGAGAAGCCGCCGTAGAAATGTTGGGGTGGGGTGCTATGTTTTTCTTGCAAATGAGTGTTAGTCTGAGATTTCAGAGAATCCAAACCTGTCACACTAGTGAAATTATAGAAGAAGCTGGGCCTGTGCAGAAAGCCATTTTTTTTTGTGACTCTTCATGCCTGTGTGCATAATTCCAAATCAAACATATTCACATTATTAACTTTTTAAAGTTTATTAGTCTCAGTGCTAATGAACTCATCCATCCTTGGCAAATGCACATGGCTCCCTAATGAAACGTCAATAGATAGATCGGCAGTGAAGAGAGGACAGCCAATGGCTGGTGCCAAATTCTGCTAGGCTATAAGGAGGGGAACGGCGAGATCCCTTCCAGAGAGACGCTTGGACACAGGCACCAATAACAGAGAAGCTCCAGCATGGGTGTCAGCGGACGGGCCTCTGCACCAGTGCCTGCCCAGCCGAATGACCTTGAGGAGGACTTCTCAGGGAGAGGAGAGGGTCTACTTCCCCAGAATGTTTTCTCTAGATCTGTAATTCCATACCCTGCCCCATCCCCAGCAGAGCAGTCCCCACCTGAGTTCCCTGGATTTACACGGCTTCCCTGGTGGCTCAGACAGTAAAGCGTCTGCCTGTAACGCAGGAGACTCAGGCTCGATCCCTGGGTCGGGAAGATCCCCTTGAGAAGGCAACGGCAACCCACTCCAGTATTCTTGCCTGGAGGATTCCGTGGATTGAGGAGCCTGATAGGCTACAGTCCACGGGGTCGCAAACAGTCAGACACGACTGAGTGACTTCACTACGCATGGCATCTTCTATTTAGACATCTGCTTAGTTCAACAATGACTCATTCTCTACGAATAAAATTCTAACTTAGCTTCTCAGGAGATACCGTGCCACAGGTTATGGGTTTTCATTTCTGACCTGTTTGAACATTGCCCAAGTTCAGAGTTGTAATGAGTTTCCTAACCCGCATTGGTTTGTGTCAGCTCGCGTGACAGTGTGTTGAGCACGCCACGGGAGAGAGAAAATGAAACATCCTTAAAAAAAAAATCTAAGCAAACCTCCCTTTCTCTCAATTATCAGTTTTGAAAAGTAGCCTGAACGTGGACACTTCTGTTTTGGGGTTTCTGAACCGCTGCCGTGAATTCTCCAGGGTAAATTTCCTGTCCTCCCACAATGATGCTTTGGGTTTGGTTTTGCTTTTTCCCATACTTCATCTTAGATCTTTAAAACTGTACAGTAGCTAAGAAGTCAGGATGTCTCTCCTCACCCA
>SJYV01051208.1:0-52117 GCA_006410875.1 Neotragus pygmaeus
AAGGAGCCGCTGCTGGTACCAAAGCTTCGGTTCCTCATGGAGTCCAGTCAAAGGAAGGAAGTCCACTCTGGGTCCCTTCATGGTCGCCATAACTGTTGACTAAAAAATATACACAACTTGAGAGTTGTGAGTTAAGTTTCATTTGGGGCAAAATGAGAACTGCAGCCCAGAAGTCAGCATCTCAAATAGCTCTGAGAGACTGCTCCAAAGCAGCAGAGGTTGGGAAAGTCAGTATATAAGGTTTTGGTGAAGGGGGAGTTCAATACCATGAAGCACTCATTTTATAAAAGGGTTTTTGTTAGTCATGAGGATCTGATGTCACCATGAAGGGATTTAGTGCTTCTCTAGACAAGAAGAAATGCAAGGATTGAGATCATAAAATCTGTTCTTAAAAACATTCATCTAAAGACCTGTCCCACCAGATTCCCTGGAGCAGAGAGTGCCTCACTCCACCCTGAACTCCCTCAGGGATTGTTGAAGGTCAACAGCTATAGCAGCTGAGGGTTCAATCTCCATAGAGGCAGATGGCAAATGCCTTTGTTGTTCAGTCGTTGGCCATGCTCTTGGTAAATGCCAATTTGTAGTTGACATCTCTAAACAAGAACTGTCGCAGCAAATTGTGTGGCCCTGTGTCATAACATCAAATGGCCCTGATAGTTGGGGAAACCATGCCTGCTGCCCCACTAGCCCCAGGGGCTTTGTCCTAGGAGATGCACTGTGTCCAATGGTGGGGGTGGGAAGGAGCATAATGGGTCTCATTTACAACAGACAATGCCTTCATTCTAAGGAGAAGAAATCCACTGTTGGAGCCATTTGGTGAAATCAAAGCATTCTTTAATGTATGTACAGAAATTTGTGGCTGAATTCTCCCAACTCTAGATGGACGCTGAAGCCCATTATTAAAGCCGAGCATGGTTATGGAACACCAATGCCTCATTCACCTCTGCATCTCTGAAGAACAGCATTCCATGTCCAGGGTCACTCTGCTCCTGGCAGTGTTGCCCAGAGCCGGTGTCCAACTTGGAGATGCAAATGTTCTCCCATCCCCCCGGCCTGGCCAGAGCTGTGTCTGCTATAAAGGAAGGAAAAGTAAATCCTAGAAGCTAGGAGGCCCTCCCAGAAGAAGACTGCCCTGTCCTTGAGCTCCTCAGCTTGCATTTCCACAGAGGATTCAATCCATACAGCACTGTGTGTGTGTTCAGGAATGAATTCTCCTGCAGTAACAAACCAACACCCCAATGTCAGTGGTACAACACAATAATAAACATCACAGACTAATACCTGTGTTCCTGGTTGACAGGTGGATTTCCAAGTAGTGGCAGAGGACCCCAGGCTCCTTGTACACTGTGGCTTCACTCTGCTGAGGCTCTGTAAAAGCATATGAAAGTTATAGTTGCTCAGTTGTGTCTGACTCTTTGTGACCCCATGGATTATACAGTCCATGGAATTCTCCAGGTCAGAATATTGGAGTTGGCAGCCGCTCCCTTCTCCAGGGGATCTTCCCAACCCACGGATCGAACCCAGTTCTCCCTCACTGCGAGTGGATTGTTTACCAGCTGAGCCAGCAGGGAAGCCCATAAGCTAATGATAAACAACTATAATCCAATAACTTTTTTTTTAACAACAACAACAACAAAAAACCTCATTCCTATAGCTGCTGCTGCTGCTAAGTCACTTCAGTCATGTCCAACTCTGGGCGACTCTATGGACTGCAGCCTACTAGGCTCCTCCATCCATGGGATTTTCCAGGCAAGAGTACTGGAGTGGCGTGCCATTGCCTTCTCCGTCCTATAGCTGAGACCCACACAAACATCAAAGACCTCACACATGAAAACGTCTGCCGAATAGCTCAAAGATTTCATGTGGTAAGATTTAGACCCATAAGAGTTGTGAGCTCCCACATCTTTGACAGAGACTTCCACAAAGTTAAGAAACTTTAAACTCTGGACCCACATCCCCCTGTAAAGCACAAATCCTCACACGCATGCAGAAAATACACTCCAACAGCTCAGAAAACTGACACTGCAACACAAAGAACTATGAACACCTCAACAATCTCATTCTGTGGTACCACACTATTCAAGCATGAAGACCTCACACATTTGGACACAGAACATGATTCTGAGGCCTTGGACAGTGATTCCCAAGAAACTCAGAGATTTTATAGGCTGGGACAATGATTCTGGAAACACTGCAGAGACCTCACACCCTGAGATACAGTGTCCCAAGGAGCTCATTTGTCTTACACTGTGGGCACAGCAGAAAACAATTCTGAGGCCTTAAGCTTTGGACTGGGTCCACTCTCTCTACCCCCTATTCCTGCCAACCTCACAGACCTCACAAATTCAGAGAAAATCCAAAGCAGAGACCTCACAACCTGTCACATAGAATTCTAATATGTTAGAGACTGTCAGACCTGAACACATACCCCAGACAGCTCTGACTATTCCCATCCTAGGAACACATCACCCCCTAAGGGCTCAAACAATTCACCCAGGTGCATAGGTGGCAACTACCTTAGTGATCTCATCTCCTTGAGATTCATCTCACCAAAACAGTTCAGAAGACATGACACAAATCCCCAAACATTGCAGAGGTCTCACACTGTGGAACCCCAATCCATGGACAGCTGATTCCACACAGTTACACAGATGGCTAAACAGATCCCACTCCTTAGAAACAGAACAGAGGTCAGAGACATCATACCATTAATAGTGATCATCCATAGAAACAGATTCTTCATACCTGGGAACATATCCCAAATGACTCAGAAGTCCCATCATGTGACACAGAACCTCCCACCCAAAAAACACAGGGATTTCACACTCTACATATAGATCCGCAAATCTGAAAATGTTCACATCCAGGGACCCAGATCCCAAAGAGCTCAGAGAACTCACACCCTTGGACAGAGACCAGAAAAAAAAAATTGGAGACCTTCGGCCATGAACACAAATACCCATGAGTTCACAGACCTCCTATGTTGGGACCAGGATCCAAAATAGCCCAGAGATTTCATACTATGAGGTACATGTCTCCAGAGAGTCCTTGCAGCCTAGACATAGTCACCAGAGATTCTGACTTCACTTAGATAGTTCAGACATCTCACACCTTGGACACAGAACACCAAAAAGAACTGTTCAGAAACCTCCTAAATTGGTAACAGATATCGAACAGACTCACAAACTTCATGGAAACCAACTGGCAAACAATTCCAACTTGAGATATAAAACTGAACAATTTCTAACAGACCACTTATTAGTCACAGGCATCACACCTTTACACAGAAACCACCAAATGTGTGTGTATACCCTAAGTGACAAGGGTTTTATGGCATGGAACACACACCCAAAAGAACTCAGATGCCTCACACCCTTCAGACAGCTCATATTCTCAAAAAGCTAAAAGACCTCATTTCTTGGACCCTTACTAAAAAACAACTCATAATCCTTGTACCAATATCAAACATCCCAAAGAAACTCAGAGACCTCAAGTGTTGGGGCACAGATATAGAATCACCTCCAAGACATCACCTTGTGGAACACACCCAATGTGAAAGTGAAAGTTTTAGTCACTCAGTCGTGTCTGACTGTGACCTCATGGACTGTCGCCCACCAGGTTCCTCTGTCCATGTGGATTCTCCAGGCAAGAACACTGGAGTGGGTAGCCATTTCCTTCTTCAGGTGATCTTCTTGACCCAGGGATCAAATCTGGGTCTCCAATATTGCTGGCAGATTCTTTACTATCTGAGCCACTAGGAACACACCCAGGAATGCAATAATTCAAACAGCTCAGATACATCATATCTTGGGACAGAGTCCCCACCCCCACCTCCGCCCCACTGCAATGCTTCAGAGACCTAACACCATGGAAAAAAATTCTTCACATATTTCAAAGACTTCAAATTCTTGAGAAAAAAAAATATATTTTCAGATCTCTCACAGCCTGGACACACATTCCAAAGAGCTCAGATACAACATACCATAAGGCACAGAGGATTAATCTTGGAATTGAGATTTTTCAGAAAGAACAGAAATATGGTGCTCTAAAGCATGTATCAAATGGTTCAGGAATCTTGTACCATTCAAGACAGATGCCAAAGGAGTTCTGAGAATTTACATTTTGAGATCTGGACACCAAAACAACTGAGAGACCTCACACTCAAGTACAGAAACTACAAACACCTTAGAGCTCTCATTCCTTGGGATTTGGGTCCATAAATGGCTTAGAGACTTCAGTCACTGGAAACAGTACTTTAATAAATCGATAACATCACACACTGAAACTGATATGACGACCACCACCACACCAAAGAACAGAGACTTCACAAACATACCTCCAAACAACTTAGGGAACTCAGGTTACTGGACACAGAAATCAAAGGTTCCAAAACACTTCATCCGCTGGACAGACACACAAACACACATAATTCAGAGTTTTCAAATTCTTTGCTACAGGATCAAACCCGGGTCTCCCACATTGCAGGCAGATGCTTTGTCATCTGAGACACCAGGGAAGCTCTCAAATAGTTAAAGTAACTCCTAATTCAAATAAAGTCCCCAAAGATCTTAGAGATGACATATTCTTTAGAACGAACTTCCAACAGTATAAGGATCTTGCACCCAGAACCACAGTACCCAACTATAATCCGAAGAGTGTAGGAGAATAGTGGGTGAGGGATCTCTGAGGATTTTTTTTCTCTCTTTTGGTTTGCCCTGAATTGTGGCCCCAGTCCAGAACCATATGACAGCAGTGTAGGCAGCTAAATATCCAAGAGAAATGACACCATTCTGGCCAGAGGACCAAGAAAACAAGCTCCTGAAGGCTGCAGAATGGGGAGGGAAATTCCTCAGAAGACAGAGCTAGAGAAAGGAATCCCCTAATTCTATGCATAAACTGATACAAGTCTCAGGCTTACTCCTGAGCTGTACCTGCAGAAGGATAGCAAAGCTTTGAATATTATGGTCCACAAAAGGGGAGATAAAACTTGTGGTTGAACCTAAACAAGTGGATCATTTGGTAAAACAAATAAATCATTATTTTCAGGAACTGAAAAAGACCTAGAGTCTAAACAACACAATCTTTAAAATATCCAAGATATAACCTAAACTTCCCATACATACAAAGAACCAAGAAAATGCAGCCAATTCTCAGAGACTAGACAGCAGATACCAACATGCAAAGACTCAGATGTTAGAATTCTCAAAATCTTTTTAAAAGACTGTTAAAAAAGCTATGCCAACTATGTCTCATGAAGCAAAGGTAAATACATCTGAAATGAACAGTGTGCTAGAAGTTTTTAGTAGAGAAATATGTTTTAAAGGGGCTTCCCAAGTGGTGCTAGTGGTAAAGAACTCCCCTGCCAATGCAGGAGACATAAGAGACACGAGTTAGATTCCTGGGTCAGAAGATCCCTTGGAGTAGGAAATGGCAACCCAGTCCAGTGTTCTTGCCTGGAGAATCCCATGGACAGAGGAGCCTGGCAGGTCGCAAAGAGTCAGATACAACTGAAGCGACTTAGCATGCATGCATGCACATGTTTTAAAGACTATAAAGTTTCTTTAGTACTTTACAGAGTATGTAAAAGCTGTAGAGAAACTATAACAAACAACCATGTGGGAATTTTAGAACCAAAAAATACAACATTAGAAATTTTAAAATTATCTGGATAGTCTCAATAGCAGAATGGGTATGACAGAGGAGTCAGTGAAATTGAACAATGGTGACACCTTTATGGCAGAAAATGAAGAGGAACTAAAAAGCCTCTTGATGAAAGTGAAAGAGGAGAGTGAAAAATTTGGCTTAAAGCTCAACATTCGGAAAACGAAGATCATGGCATCTGGTCCCATCACTTCATGGGAAATAGATGGGGAAACAGTGGAAACGGTGTCAGACNTCTCTTCTTTTCACAGCTATTTGTAAGGCCTCCCCAGACAGCCATTTTGCTTTTTTGCATTTCTTTTCCATGGGGATGGTCTTGATCCCTGTCTCCTGTACAATGTCATGAACCTCATTCCATAGTTCATCAGGCACTCTATCTATCAGATCTAGGCCCTTAAATCTATTTCTCACTTCCACTGTATAATCATAAGGGATTTGATTTAGGTCATACCTGAATGGTCTAGTGCTTTTCCCTACTTTCTTCAATTTGAGTCTGAATTTGGCAATAAGGAGTTCATGATCTGAGCCATAGTCAGCTCCTGGTCTTGTTTTTGTTGACTATATAGAGCTTCTCCATCTTTGGCTGCATAGAATATAATCTATGTATCCCCTTAATCTTTCCTAAAGAATGCCAAATGGCTTCCAAAGTGATCACCTCATTTGGCCCTCCCACTAACAGTGTAGAATTACATTAAAATATTTTTTCTTTTTTGCCAGTCTGATGTGAAGTTCTTTTGATTTTAATTTTCTTTTCCCTAATGAATAATGAGGTTGAACACCTTTCACATTGTCGCAGAAACCAGTACTCAAGAAACCAAGCACCACGCTCGAAGAGTTGGAGAACTCAGGTTTATTATGCCAGCAGGCCCAGAGGTGTTAACCCTCTGAGCCACCAGGGAAGCCCCAAACAAAGGGATTACATAGTTTTTATAGACAGACTATGTATAGTGGGCAACACTAGGTGTTAATAGGCTGGTTTGAACTAAGGGGTTTCATGCATGCAAGAACAGCAGTCAAGGTGGGGAGAGCGATGCCTGACTTTTACATGGTCGGGGATGATTAAGCAAGTTTGCAGGGGCTGGGCAATTGCAAAGAGCAGGACAAGGGCGACTGAGATAAGATCCAGTTCTGAGTATTGTAAGTCCCCACTTTCTGAGACTATGTGACCTACATGATCCAGACTTTACAAGGAGCAAGCTGAGTTACAGAGACAAGAAGGAGCAGGAGGTTATGTAAATTTTTAATTTTTCCTCTTCAACATGGTTATTGAACATTTGGGCAGCTCTTCTGTAATGGGCCAGTTCAAATCTTTTGCCCACTAGTCTACTGGATGCAAAGGATTTTGAAAATTTTAACTAGTGACCAACTAGTAAAAGATCCTCTACTAAACTGCAGTATCTGCTTTCTGTTGAAATATCAGAAGATTTGGCCACCTGTATAGCAGCCATATATGGGAGCTGGGTAGTGGCTGCCCCTTTAGATGGGACATGGGGTCCCCAGTGCCCCCAGAGACCACTGCCTATCTGGCTTCATTCATGAAAATGCTGAACCCTGCCAGCACTGGAGTTTGGGACATGCTGGGGCAACCACTTCTAGTCCATCTTCCAACCAGGTTCTCTGCAAACATGAGGGGTCATGGACAAATGTAGGCAAGTGTCTGTCAAATGCCAGCTTGAAGGTTGAAACTAGCTCCCCCATTCTTCTTGCCCAACATGGAGCAATGGCTCTCAGGCAGGTCCTGGAGCCTTTCTCCACCTGGCTTGCAAGGTGATGCCTGAGGGCCCTGCATGCCCAATGACCTCACCATCACACAGTCAGCTGTAATCCCAAGTATGCTTGGTGAATATTTTCTTAACTTAAAAAAAGATCTAATAGCGATATTGGCAGCTGGATCCTCATCTTAAAATTGAGCTATTTCTAATTAATATGAATGTGTTTTAAAAATCCATGAAAATTTCATAACCTTGAGTTAATGAGGGAGAGCCAGGAAGGGTTCAGTGTGATTTTGTATCCATCAAATTACCATTAGCAAATTTTTAAAAAAGGTTTTCAGTGCTTTTTTTACTTATAAAAGGTTGTCTCACTCTGCTCAGTAACCTTTAATAAACTAAATGGGAAAAGAATTGGAAGAAGAATCAATATATGTAAATATATAACTGAATTTCTTTGCTGTACACCTGAAACTAATACAGCACTGTAAATCAACTATAGCTCAATATAAAATTACATTTTTTTGGATTTCCCTAGTAGTTGAGAGTCCACCTGCCATTGCAGAAGACATGGATTCCATCCTTGGTCTGGGAAGATTCCACATGCTCTTGGGCAACTAAGCCCATGTGCCACAACCACTGAAGCCCACAGGCTCTAGAACCTGTGCTCTGCAACAAGAGAAGCCACTGGAATGAGGAGCCCACACGCTGCAACTAGAGAGTAGTCCTCACTCACCACAACTAGAGAAAGCCTACTCACAGCAAGGAACAGCCAGCACAACCAAAAATAAATAAATAACTTTTAAAATAAAATAAATTTTTTAAAGGCTCTCTGAACAGGATGAGGACATCTTAGAGTTCAGGGCCAAAATCAAATGTGATACTTCCAGAAGAAAACTGCTGATGTGATGGACTCTGTTCTAGACAGGATGATGTATTTCTTGGTCCCTATTCTCAGCATTCCTATGCCATGTTCAAGGCTGGTGTCTGGAGATCCATATGAAAACGTGTGACTTTGGTCAAGTCTTATGTCCCCCATGGGCCTGTGTTTTCTGTCAAATGAGGAGTCATAAGCACCATTCTGATCTGCCACAGGTTGACAGGTTTGCTGAGAGGTTATAAACAGTGAAAATGAAGTATCTTTGAGGCATTAAATCAGCCCTCTCAGAACATTTTATTTTCTGGGGCTCCAAAATCACTGCAGATGGTGACTTCAGCCATGAAATTAAAAGATGCTGCTCCTGGGAAGAAAAGTTATGACCAACCTAGGCAGCATATTAAAAAGCAGAGCCATTACTTTGCGAACAAAGGTCCATCTAGTCAAAGCTATGGTTTTTCCAGTAGTCATAGATGGATGTGAGAGGACTATAAATAAACTTGAGAGCTGAAGAATTGATACTTTCAAACTGTGGTGTTGGAGAAGGCTCTTGAGAGTCCCTTGGAGTGCAAGGAGATCCAACCAGTCTGTCCTAAAGGAAATCAGTCCTGAATATTCATTGGAAGGACTGATGCTGNTGTGTGTGTGTGTGTGTGTGTGTGTGTGTTGCATTCTTTATTCATTCATCTGTTGATTGTTAGTTGTTTCCATATCTTGGCTATTGTATATAATGCTGAACACTGGGGTGTATATATCCTTTGGAGTCAGTGTTTTTGTTTTATTCTGGTAACTCTCCAGAAGTGGCATTGATGGATCATATGGCTGTTCTATTTTTAATTTTTTGAGGAACTTCCATTGTATTTTCCATAGTAATTGCACCAGTTTACATTCTCGGTAGTGTACAAGTGATCCGTTTTCTCCACTTTCTCACCAACACTTATTTCTTGTCATTTTAATTATAGTCATTCTAACAGATGTAAGGTGATATCTCATTGTGGTTTTGATTTGCATTTTTCAAATTAATGATGTTGAGCATCTTTCCGTGTACATTTTGGCCATCTGTATGTCTTCTTTAGAAAAATGCCTGTTCAAATCCTCTGCCCATATTTTAATTGGATTATTTGGTTTTTGTAATTAAGTTGTATGAGTTCTTTACATATTTTGGATATTATCCCCTCTTTGGATATATGATTTGCAAATGTTTTCTCCCATTCTATATACAGAGATATAATAAAATGCTCTCTCTATATACATACAATATATATAATATATAGTCCTATATTCTGTCTATATAGAATACATTCTGTATATTTATATATGTTCTATGTCTATATCTCTAGCTGTCAGCTATATGTAACATATAAAATGATCAATAGAATCATGATCAATAGAATGCCAACATTAAGTAATTTAACTTATTGTATACTTCCAAAGATTATTTCAAACGTTTTCTTAAATAACCAGGTATTCCTGTACATGAACTATTCTGTGGGTTAATATCTATTAACATCTACAAAACATAGAGTTTGGTGTTTTAGAGTGTTTGATCTTCATCTGTATTCTCTGCCTCTGGTGAACACTTTTTGGCAATCAGACTATGCCATAGGATAATTCTATCTTTCTGTCTTCTCTGAGGGAAGTGTGTGTTGGTTAACTTTCTGTTTGGCTGCAAGACTCATTCTCTGCTTTTCTCTGCCCTGCTCTGTGTCCCGCTGTGCTGCCTTGCACGGGCTTCATCGCTGGATGCTCTTGACCTCTAGCTACTGGTTGGGTCAGTTAATGGAAGGCCCTGGCAGGAGGTTGGAGGGTGGGAGGAGAGGGCTGAGGTATTTACTTCCTTAGCAACTGGGCTTCAGTCTGGTCAGTGGGTGCCTCCCTCTGTGTGCACTCTTCCGCAGGCAATTCTCTCCCACTCCAGTAACACTGTGGACCTTGAGGGAGGTCAGCACTCACTGTTGCTGGGCTGTGTGCTTCACTTTCCTTCTTTGGGTCCCTTAACCCTGCCATTTTTGCAAGTAACTCCTTCATTCAGTTTGCTTCAGTTAAACCTTTTTGGTGTACCTTCGGTGTTTTCAGGGCCCTGCCTGTTATGTGTTCGTTTGGCTTACCCCAAAGATCACAGTTAAAAGGCAGGGGACTCTCCAAGACATGTCAGTTTACCCTCTCATATTATCTGATCGACTGAGCGACTTAACTAACTGAACTTAACTGATTATCTGATCTGGTCCCTCTCTTGGTCTGTAGGATGTCTCCAGTGGTCCTGAGTGCTGACCATGACTGGGGACTGGCTTGCAATAAGCTTGTACTCCCTGAGCCTGTGAGCCATCATGACTTAGTGTAGTCCATGATTGCCCAGAATTAGAATGGGAAAGTGACAAAGCCCCTCATGGAACTCCTGGCAGACTTCTCCCCAGTATGATATACACAAGGCCACTGTCTACAGTGGAATAGCCTGTCCCTAAAACTTATTGACTCTTCATATAGAACATGGATCCAAGAGGCACAGCTTCCATTTACCATGGAGGAGTTTTAGCATATTTATTATTATATTATTGATATATATAATATATTATATTATATTATATTATTCCAGTTCCAGTTCAGTCACTCAGTTGTGTCCGACTCTTTGGGACTCCATGAATCACAGCATGCCGGGCCTCCCTGTCCATCACCATCTCCAGGAGTTTACTCAAACTCATGTCCATCAAGTCAGTGATGCCATCCAGCTATCTCAGCCTCTGTCGTCCGCTTCTCCTCCTGCCCCCAATCCATCCCAGCATCAGGGCCTTTTCCAATCAGTCAGCTCTTCACATGAAATGGCCAAAGTATTAGAATTTCAGCTTTAGCATCAGTCCTTGCAATGAACACCCAGGACTGATCTTTAGAATGGACTGGTTGGATCTCCTTGCAGTCCAAGGGACTCTCAAGAGGCTTCTCCAACACCACAGTTCAAAAGCATNTTTGGCTTCAGCATGAGTCCTTCCAGTGAACACCCAGGACGGATCTCCTTTAGGATGGACTGGTTGGATCTCCTTGCAGTCCAAATGACTCTCAAGAGTCTTCTCCAACACCACAGTTCAAAAGCATCAATTCTTCGGCACTCAGCTTTCTTCACAGTCCAACTCTCACATCCATACATGACCACTGGAAAAACCATAGCCTTGACTAGATGGACCTTTGTTGGCAAAGTAATGTCTCTGCTTTTGAATATGTTATCTAGGTTGGTTATAACTTTCCTTCCAAGGAGTAAGTGTCTTTTAATTTCATGGCTGCAATCACCATCTGCAGTGATTTTGGAGCCCCCCAAAATAAAGTCTGACACTGTTTCTACTGTTTCCCCATCTATTTCCCATGAAGTGATGGCTTAGACTGCCATAGCAGAATATCACAGATGAGTGGCTGACACATCAGAAATGTATTTTCTCACAGTTCCAGAGGCTAAAAGCCCCAAATCTAAGTGCTGGCATGGTTAGTTTCTCCTGAGGCCTCTCTCCTTAGCTTGCAATTGGCCACCTACTCATTGTGTCTTCACCTGGTCTTTCTGTGTTATTGCTGTCCTAATCTTGCCCTTCTTAAAAGGATATCAATCAGAGTGGATTAGGGCCCACTCGACCTCATTTCAACTTAATCACCCCTTTAAAGGCCATATCTCCAGTTATGGTCGCCTTCTGAGCTACTGGGGACTAGGGCTTCAACATCTTAATTTGGGAAGAAAACAGTTCAGCCCAGAACAGCCAGGCACAAATTTTATCTATTTGTCTACAGTATGGGGAGAGGAAGAAGGAGTAGGCTAGATCTGGGCTGTGCTGCTTGGCTGAGGAGCCCTCATCTGGGATGCACAGATTGCTCAAAGTGGCTATGACTTCGGCAATGAACATAAATAATCATGACCTTATCATTTTGGTTAAAAATAATGATAATAATGCCTGTTCATTAAAAAAAAAAGCCCCGCCCAAAGTGCCAAGAAGCACAAAGATGAAACACTTTAAAAAAAATCTTCTAGGGTGGTTCAAGATGGAGGGGACATAGGTATACCTAATGCTGATTCATGTTGATGTATGGCAAAAACCATCATAATATTGTAAAGCAATTATCCTCTAATTAAAACAAACAAAAACCTTCTAGAAATAAATAAAAAAAATTATTCTAAGTCTCACCACCAAGAAATAATCATTTTCTCTCACCATGTTTTTCTACACATGTACACAGATAGAAGGCAAGATTGGTGGGTGCAGAGAGAAAGGAGAGAAATAAAAGCAATTTACACAAGTGGGCTTATACTACATATCTTAGTTGAAGTCAAAGGTGTTGAGTTTCTCTTCAATGACATTAAGAGGAGAAAAATAAAAGGTTGCTGTATGAGTCTCCTATCGCTGCTGTAACAAATCAGCACAAACCTAATGGCTCAAAGCAACACTAATTAATACCTTACAGCTCTGGAGGTCAGAAATCTGACACGGGTCTCACTGGCCTCCAATCAAGGTGTTAGCAGGCCTGTGTTCCTTTCTAGATGCTCTAAGGGAAATTGTGTATTCTTGCCTTTTCCAGCTTTCAGAGGCCCCTGCACTCCTCAATTCCTGACCTACTTCCTCCATCTTGAAAGATAATAACTTCAGCTGAGTTTTCCCATCTTATCGATTCTGACTTCCTCTTCACTTTGAAGGACCCCTGTGATTACACTGGGTCCACCAGACAATCCATGATACTCTCCCTATTTTAAGGTCACTTGATTTACAACCTTAATTCGATCTGAAACCTTGATTTTTCTTTTGCCACGTAATGTACCATATTCATGTGCGTGCATGCTCAGTCCCTTCAGTTGTGTCCGACTCTGTGTGACCCTATGGAATGTAGCCCGTCCGGCTCCTCTGTCCATGGGATTCTCCAGGCAAGAATACTGGAGTGAGTTGCCATGCCTCCTCCAGGAGATCTTCCCGACCAGAGATCAAACCTGCATCTCTTACATCTCCTACATTGGCAGGTGGGATCTGTGGCACTAGTGCCACCTGGGAATTCACATTCACAGGTTCTGGGAATTAGGTCCGGGACATCTNAGGAGATCTTCCCGACCAGAGATCAAACCTGCATCTCTTACATCTCCTACATTGGCAGGTGGGATCTGTGGCACTAGTGCCACCTGGGAATTCACATTCACAGGTTCTGGGAATTAGGTCCGGGACATCTTTGAGGGGTAAGTGCATCATTCTGCTTGCTGCAAATACAAAATGTAAAAAAAAAAAAAAACAAAAAACTGCTGAACTTCAGCTAAATTTTTCATCACAACACCCTCCACTTTAAAATTTTTCTTAATTTTCTACATTAAAAAAAAAGGAAAAACCCTTATCAGATAAAATGCTTTTGTTTACAAGTAACAGAAACCAAATTGAACCAGCTTGACCAATAAGAGACTAAATCAGCTTACAAAAGAGGAAGTGAGCTCTGGCGCCCTGAATACAGACCTAGAGGCCCCGCATTCTTCTTACCTCTCTCCCCTGAAATATCCCAAGGCTCATAATACCTCTTGGTATTCATAATTACTAACATTTGCAAACACCTACTACCTGGAGTACAAGAAAGAGGAGAGGGCGCTCCAGAGAGGATAAGTAAACTGCACGAGGCCACCCTGCCAGGGGTCCCAGGTCACCCAAATGTAGAAGCCAGTATCTTAACCATTGTCAGCCCTCACTGACCTGTGCTGGCGGGGACACTGTGGTCCAGAGACCTGCCTTCCTGAGTGCATGAGTAGGGGCAGGCGGCCCAAGTTTCCAGGTCTGGTGAGAGGCACACGCCAGCCCTCAGTCTATCCATTACACACAACTATGGAGCTGCACCAGGATATTGCCAGGTTGCCTATTTCCTTCTCTTCCCTCTGGGCTAATCTGGGCCTTGGCAATGTGGCTATTGCTCGACAGGCTGGTCTGCTACCTTAAATGGCTTGGTTTCCCCAGGTTAAAATTGTTTGTTCTTAGGATTTCCCTGGTGGTCCAGTGGCTAAGTGTCTCTGCTCCTAAAGCAGAGGTCTTGGGCTCATTTCCCACGCAGGGAACTAGATTTCACAGGATGCAATTAAACAGATCCCACATGCTGCAATGAAGATCTGAGATTCCCTGTCATGCAACTAGGACCTGGGGCAGCCAAATAAATAAACATACTTTTAAAAATAACGTTTGTTCTCAGCCCCCTTCCGGCCGCCAGAATGCGAGGGGTCACGCCTGCTGACGACTGCTGCCATCGTGTGTGTTATTTAGTGGGAGTGCACGGGGGAGGCGGGGAGGTGCAATGATGTGTAAAACTGCAGCAACCAGGGAGAGCTGGGGCGGACATTGAGGGGCGCACTGTCAAGTGACAGCAGCGACCCAGTGTGTCCTCTCGGGCTTGGCCTGAGGAAGAGGCTTTGGTGCTGCCAAAAGGTGGTGGGTGTTGGTGCTGGCAACAGAGAACCTTTGAGCCAGGACCAAGAGACGAGGTTCGCTCTCCGCCCACAGAAATGAGTTGCGAGGCTGCACCAGCGGTACCTACTGGAACCTCAATGTGTGCACCATCCTCCCGAGCGTGCCTGCCCTGACTGGCACCACTGCAGCCAACAATGACCTGGCGAGTCTTTTTGAGTGACCGGTCTCCTTTGACTATGTGTTGCCGCCCATTTTTCCCTGTCAATGTGGCCGTCTCGTTTGTCGCAACTGTCGCCCAAAGCTCACGCACTGTCTGACTTGCCGGGGCCCATTGGGGTCCACTCGCAACTTGGCTATGGACAAAGTGGCCAATTCAGTACTTTTCTCTTGTACATATACCTCTTCTGGATGTGAACTAACTCTGCCATACACAGAAAATCAGACCACGAAGAGCTCTGAGAGTTTAGGCCTTGTTCCTGTCCATTCCCTGGTGTTGCCTGTAAATGGCAAGGCTCTTTGGATGCTGTTGTGCCACATCTGATGCATCACCATGAGTCCATGACAACCCTACAGGGAGAGGATATAGTTTTCCTTGATACAGACATTAATCTTCCTGGTGCTGTTGACTGGGTGACGGTGCAGTCCTGTTTTGACTTTGACTTCATGCTAGTCTTGGGGAAACAGGAAAACCAAGATGGTCACCAGCAATTCTTTGTGATTGTACAGCTGATAGGAATACGCGAGCAAGCTAAAAATTCTGCTTATTGACTTGAGCTAAATGCTCATAGGCGGCGATTGGCTTGGGAAGCCACTCCTTGATCTATTCATGAGGGAATTGCAACAGCCATTATGAACAGTGACTGCCTAGTCTTTGACACCAGCATTGCACAGCGTTTTGCAGAAAATGGCAATTTACGCATCATTGTAATTATTTCCATGTGTTGAAATGGCAAACAAACATTTTCTGGCCAGTGTTTAAAACCATTGCATTCAATTTAGACTGGAGTGGGTTGTCATGCCCTTCTCCAGGGAATCTTTGTGACCCAGGGATCCAACCCATATCTCTTAGGTTTCCTGCATTGGCAAGTGGGTTCTTTTCCACTAGCGCCACCTGGAAAACCCAGTCTAACTAATAGCCCTAGAAAATTATTTACCTCCTAATTCTTAAAACTTGTGACAGTTACTTACATGGCAAAAAAAAAAAAAAAGACTTTGTAGATGTGATTAAGTGAAGGATCTAGAGACAGGAAGATTATCTTGATTATCTGATGGGCTCTAATTGTAACCACAAGTGTCCTTATAAGAGGGAGCCTGAGAAAGATTTGAGATAGACAGAAGAGAAGATGTACATACAAAGGAGGTGGCATTATGACCATGGAGGAAGACATTGGAGAGATGGGGCCATAAGCCAAAAAATGCTAGCAGCCACCAGAAATGTCCAGGGTCATTCCACCCCCAGAAGTGGGGCTGGTGTCCAACTTGGAGGTGCAAATGCCCTCCTATCCCCTCCTGCTGGCCACAGCTGTGTCTGCTATAAAAGAAGGACAAGCAGCACCTAGAAGCCAGGAGGTCTCCGGGAAGAAGGCTGCCCTGTCCATGGTCTCCTCAGCTTGCAGAGCCCATTTCCACAGAGGATTCAGTCCACACAACACTGTGTGTGTGTTCAGGAATGAATTCTCNCACAACTAAGAACTGATGCAGTGAAAATAAATAAATAAATAAATAGGTTGCAAAGATTGAGGGTCACAGTACAGAAAGTCTGGATTTTAACAAGATGACCACAACATCATCATCATCAACTCTTATAGCACTTGCTGTCAGGCATTGTTGTAAGATTTTTTATTTTGGCCATACTGCCCAGCTTGTGGGATATTAGTTCCCCAACCAGGAACCAAACCCAGGCCCCTGGCAATGAGAGCACCAAGTCCTAACCACTGGACCACCAGGGAACTTCTCCCAACTTTTTTTTTTTTTTTAAGCTGTTCACAACAGTTCTATAAAACACATTAAAAAAATCATACCCATTTTCCAGAAATGGAAACCAAACTCTCTCAGCCCAGATAGCAAGTAAATATCAGTCTGGCTCCACGATATTTTTTTTTAACCACTATACTCTGCAATTTATGGTGCATAGGCATCTTATAATCCTGTAGCAGATGTGATGTAAATATACAAATTACTAAAGAACTCCAATCAAGAGAAAGATCTGGTGGGAGGTGTGCTGAAGGCAGGAAATGAGTGGTGGGTGGTGTGCCCTCCTCCTAGGCGTCAGTGCTGATCTGTAGGCACACATGCCCAGAAACGTCACTGCTTCTGAGATGCTCCCTTCTTGTCCTGTCCTCTGTGATTAACTGTGGAGTGATAAAGGAAGGGACTGAGTTTTAAATTGGCCAATAAAGGGCTTATACTCATGGAAGTGGGCCTCCTCTGTTCTATTTCTTATAAAAGAGATGAATTTCAGCTCTGGGAAAACAAGGGAGAGTTTGGTTTTTGGTCTCAACTCTCCTATCTTCCAAAAACCAAACTCTCCCTTGTTCTATAAAGCAGCTTGTTTTGAAGAGTGGCCTGGGGGGTGGCAAGCTGAATTCCATCATTAGCCCACTAGTAACATTATGTGGAATTGTCTCAAAAAACCAACAAATGAGTCCATTTTAAAACACGCACCTCCTTTAAAAAAAAAGTTACAGGGCATTGTAGTATGGTAGTTCAGAGAAAGAATTGTGGTGATCAGCATCAACAAAATGCCATCGGTAAACTCATAAGGGATTTAAACCTGACTTAAGTTGATCACCTTTGGAGAAGGAAATGGCAACCCACTCCAGTATTCTTATCTGGAGAATCCCATAGATAGAGGAACCTTGCAGGCTACAGTCCATGGGGTTNAGAATTGTGGTGATCAGCATCAACAAAATGCCATCGGTAAACTCATAAGGGATTTAAACCTGACTTAAGTTGATCACCTTTGGAGAAGGAAATGGCAACCCACTCCAGTATTCTTATCTGGAGAATCCCATAGATAGAGGAACCTTGCAGGCTACAGTCCATGGGGTTGCAAGAGTCGGAAACGACTGAGTGACTTTCACTTCACTCCTATCTTCACCTCTATCTCTCTGGAAGGAGGAAAAGAATAAGAAAACAGTGGAGGGTGGTCATGGCAGACACATGGACTCTTATGAACCCACACATGAGCAATAAGTACTGAAGATTCCTCCCAGGACTTTCCCCTTGGAATGGGGCTAGAAGGAAGTATAGTCACTGGGGAGGTGAGGGGAAGTGGGGAGAAGGAAACACAGGAAACATGGGTGTGACCAGTGGCAGTGTGGTCTCTTTTGACTCTTTTTTTTTTCTTTTTTCAGTCATGGAGGGACAACAGTCGGACCCCTTCCCTGTGTCTTATCCATAGACTTGACCACACTGTGATGACAGTAAAGAGACTCAAAGACACTACTATGTTTTATTCGAAGATCCTGGGCATGGAGGTCATGACTTTGGAGATAACAACTTTCCCAAATTCCAAACTGCAGCTGGGGTAAAATTTGATTATACTATTTTAAAAAGTAGCCTAAAACTCCCAAAACACACACACACAATTTAAAAATTTAAAAAGGACCAGTGGAGGAGATTCCAAACTCTAAATAGTGGGATTTCACTATTCAGTGAATAAAGGGAGGGAAGGAAGGGAGGAAATAACCACAGAATAATGTGAGAGAACTTTCCAGTCCTTATATGGAGAGTTAACTGAGTACCCAGCATGTTTACACCTATATATGTTCCTAAGAAATTATAGAACATCAAAATAAATACAAAGCTCCTAGAAGTTTTCAGAGAGGTTAAAAAGTAGTTCAACTACAAAGGAAAAGGAAATGTAGACTTCAGATTTCCCAAGAGTCAGAGACCAGAAAACAACAGAATAACAACTTCAAGATTCTGAGGGAAAACATCTCAACCTAGAATTCTATGACCAGACAAATTATTAATCAAGGTGGGTGTAGAATAAAACATTCTTAGACATATTAATAAAAAGACTCAGAAACTTGGCCTACTTGCTTTCAAAATTACTTGAGAATATGTTATCAAAATGAGGGATTAATCCACGAATAAGACATCAAAGTCAGGAAACAGTGGATTCTAAGAGGAANAAAGACTCAGAAACTTGGCCTACTTGCTTTCAAAATTACTTGAGAATATGTTATCAAAATGAGGGATTAATCCACGAATAAGACATCAAAGTCAGGAAACAGTGGATTCTAAGAGGAAGATCCAGAAAGATACCTAGAACACAAATCAGTCCAGTTTGGGTCAGGAAAACAAATGTCCCCAAGAAAAACGGATCCAAGGTAAAAAGGTTTCCAGAGATTGAATACAATCCTTGAGAATTTGGAACAACTCCCAATGTGGGAGATGCAGAGACACTGATTGCCTTCAGTGGAAAGGGCCCATGAATGGCAAACAGAGTAAAAAAAAAATGTAAAATTAACATGGAATGTGTGCTCTGTGCTGTGTGCTTGGTCTCTCAGTTGTGTCCAACTCTACAACCCTATGGACTGTAGCCTGCCAGGCCCCTCTGCCCATAGAATTCTCCAGGCAAGAATATTGGAGTAGAGTGCCATTTCCTACTCCAGGAGATCTTCTCAACTCAGGGATTGGACCCGAGTCTCTTGGATCTCTTGAATTTCCAGATGGATTCTTTACTACTAGCACCACCTGGGAAGCTCCAACATCGAATGCCATGCATAAAAATAGAATTATGCAGTTTCAGACTGGATTTATACACAGCAAGATGGATGGGTCTTAAAAAGATCATGCTGAACGAAAAATGGCAAAACCAAATCATGTCCATAGCACAGTACCACTTATAACATACACACATAAAACAATAATACACCTTTTACAATAACTTATGAAAACCAAAGAATGAACATCAAACACATTATAATCATTGCCTATGTTGGGGACAGGAATGAAGACTGGAGATAAAGAGATTACGTATACAAATAAAACTAGAGAAGGGCCTTGCATGCATCAACAATAATAGGCATATGAAGCCTTAGCCCTTGGTATCTGGACACACTGGAGTGAAATTTCAGTACATCTAGGATCAAGAAAAGTCTTAAAAGCTGCAAGAGTGGAGGGTGGATGCATCATATCTAAAAGAAATGAAAACAGATTAACATCAGACGTCTTATCAGCAATACCAGATTCAGGAAGACAATGAAGCCACATATAAAAGGCTATGGGAAAATAACCTACAACCTCAAGTTCTATACTCAGCTGAACTATCATTCAAGTGAAATAAAGTCATTTTCTGATAGAATGAATGTAGTATCAGCCATGGTGATATGAAGGGAGTATAAAAGTGATTTTTTTTTTTAATGGCAGAAGTCTCATCCTCCTGCTCAACCAGAATGCATGCATACAGATTCTTTTCTGTGTGGTGTCTATGGAGTGGGGGAAATAGCTTTATGAAAAATTAAAATATTTTGCCATTAAATGTATACATAAATAAAAATGGCAGAAGTTGACAGGCACAGGAGAAAGAGGCAAGATGAAGAGGATAGTTGGGTCAATGAGATACTATGTTCATCCATCAAAACATTAAGGTGCAAGTGGGTTATTTTTAAATTGTAAAGGAATCAAAAGAGGAGCTAAAACTGATCACATAATTCTACTGGGAGGGGTAGTATTGTGGATGAGCTAAATTCTCATTTATCATAGCAGGAAAAAGATAGAAAATGTCTGAAGTTGCCAAATCAAGAAATAGTGGCACGTCAGTTAGGGACTGTGTTTGGATGCATGTGGGAGAAAACTTAACTAGGTTAAACTAAGTGGGCTAAATAAAATAGTTTTCTCTTTCTCTCATTCAACAATCAGTCTAGAGGTAGGCAGGCAGGGTGTGGGCAGTGGCTGAAAGGAGGAAATGAGTAGGCAAAAAGCGTCAGCTCAGTGGGGTGGGAAGGTTTTCAGAAGCATGGCTCACAGCCTCTGCTAACATTTCATTGTCCAGCCTTCCATGGCCGCCCGGCAAGGAATGCTGGGAAATGCAGGTTTTTAAAGCTGGGTGCACAATAGACCCCACTGAAACTTGGGTTGTGTTTAAAAGAAAAAGGGGAGAAATTTATATAAAGCAGGCAGATTATAGTCTCTGCCATGGATAGTATCAACATATTATTTGGAGGTATGGAAATAATTTCCAGAAGAAACACATACACACATTGAAAGCATTTGCCTCTAGGGAACAAGATAAGAGTGGGTCCCAAGTGGCTATTTTTCATCAAAGCCTTGTTCTATTTCTTTTTTAACCTTGTTGGGGTAGACAGGGGGCTGTGTCTCACACTCACCTTGGAGGTTTAGTTCCAGGTTGTTTTCTCCCCCAAAATAGGGAGACCAGAAAGCATTGTGTTTTGGAGACCAGAAATTTAACCTCCACGAGGTGGGAAAGAAATTTGAATCCAAAGCCACTCACCTGGTCCCTGGTTCTCTGGATATATGCCTGATCACAAAGATGCATTTGGAGGAAATGGTCCAGAGCCTCAAGGTGAGTCAAACTTCCATCTTCTTTTGAGAAAGCTGCTACAGATGGCAATGAAAACAGAAGCATGACTCAAACTTCAGACATAACAGGTTTCATCACATCCATATAAGGTTTGCACACCATTGTTTACTCATTATCATGGACATAACTTTCCCCATAAACAAATGTATTTTAAAAGAAAACTTTACATCACCCTTGTGGAAAACAGTATACCTAAACTCTATTTATATAAATACATTTGTGTAAAAAGAAAATGTTCAATCAAGTAAGTGGAAATCCATCATATCTTGGCATAAAGGGGAGGCAATTATAAAAACAAACAGCTGTAAAAGCATCACAGTGTCATTAGATTCTAGCCACTTCTGCTTCCCCCAATCTCTGGGCTTGACAAAGTTAGGTTGGTTAGAGAGGTATCAAGGACTTTGCATCCACCAGATACATTCTTCTTGGTATAATCAGAAGGATTGAAAGAGGACAGAACAGGCAATAATTTCTGACTCACTGTAATTTCTTTTTTACTCACTGTAATTTAATTTAGTATCCTTGTAATACTTAAGATGATTTCATGTGAAGGGGACATTGGTTCTCCTTTTGGGAAACAAAGATTGAGGTATTAAATATATTTTGTGCAAATTGACCTGGACTCTTTTGGAAAATATCAGTGAAAAAGTCTGGCTTGGAAGTAAAGTGGGTAAAGCATAGGGGTTAAGGGTATGCAGTTTGGCCCAGACTTGCCTGGGTTTGAATTCTGACTCTGCCACTTACTAGGCACATTATCATCCCCATTTGATGGATGAGGAAACTGAGGTGCTGAGCAGTTAGGTACTCTGCTTGAGGTCATACAGCTGTTAAATAGCTGGAACAGAGTGAGGGAGAGGAGGATGGTAAGAGATGAAGTGTGAAAGATACAGGGATCTTCTAGGCCACANATGAGGAAACTGAGGTGCTGAGCAGTTAGGTACTCTGCTTGAGGTCATACAGCTGTTAAATAGCTGGAACAGAGTGAGGGAGAGGAGGATGGTAAGAGATGAAGTGTGAAAGATACAGGGATCTTCTAGGCCACAGTAAAGAATGAAATTTTGGTCTCAAACATGGTCTGTGAATGGATGATTTTTGTTCTCTCCTCCCACTGCAGGCTTGTGATGTCATTGAGGAGGGTCCAGTCCCCAGAACAGGGGCAAAAGGACCCATTATGTCCATCTACCTCCAAGACCCTGACAGAAACCTGACTGAGGGGTCCCAACTGTATCTCCTCATGATGGAGGTTAGTTGTCTGCCATTCTATCCTCTGCCATGTCACCACTCCCTTCCTTCCTGCAAACCCTCACCAAGGCCCAGAAACCTCTAAGGACTGAGGACTCGGGCACTTTATGCATTTTGCTGGGCGATCTGAGGTGGGTTTGGGACCAACATGTCTGAGAGTTCCCTATCCAAGCTGCCCCAATAAATAATTTCAATTAACATGAGCTCTTTATTATTACTGTCTCAGCATTACATATGGCTGTTTTTCTAGAACATAAGGTCTCTGAGCTATTTGGGGGTCAGTGGCCAGGGGGTATGACATCTCTGAGGACCAAATTCAGGGTCATCAGCTTGAGATTCAAGGCCCCTGATAGATTTCTCCTTGTCAGTGAGCTTACCCTTTTCATCCTTTTTTTTTTTTTTACTTTATTTTAATTTACAATACTCTATTGGCTTTGCCACCCTGTATGTGAGACAACAAAAGAGACACAGACATATAGAACGGACTTTTGGCCTTTTCATTCTTTTTGATTCAGCTCACTCCAGCCAGGTGCTGCCTGATGTTTATTCCACCCAACTGGTTTGACTGAACTCCAATATCTCTGCGATTCCCATGGGGCCTTCAAGGGCCAGCCCAGATAATACTACCTCCTCCTAGAGCACCTTAGCTGGTTTCAGCCCTGCAGAATGTGGCACTTTCTACATTTGGATCTGGTAGGTTCAGACTCATCTCAACTGAGGCTCTGCTCCAAACAAAAGGAGACAGATGNCCAGCCCAGATAATACTACCTCCTCCTAGAGCACCTTAGCTGGTTTCAGCCCTGCAGAATGTGGCACTTTCTACATTTGGATCTGGTAGGTTCAGACTCATCTCAACTGAGGCTCTGCTCCAAACAAAAGGAGACAGATGGGACAAGAACTAATTTTCTGTTTCTGTCCTCTTCCCCCACCATTTACTGATTCAGTCAATCAATAAACATACATTGAGCACCTACTGTGTGCTTGGGCCTGTTCCAGGTATTGGAAAGACAGGGTTGAACAGAAGAGATAAGTTTATCTATGTTTGTAGAGCTGCCATTCTGGTGGGAGAGACAGAAAAGAAACAAAATTAAGTAAGGAAAATATCAAGTGTGTTAGAGGATGATAGGTGCTTTGGGAGAGTGGCAACAGATTTAAAAAAAAACAAACTGAAGCATTTTCCAATATGTAATAGGATGGTCAGGGAAACCTCACTGAGAAAGAGACATTTTAGCCCAGACATGAAAAGATGAAGGAGGGAGCTGTGCCAATAGCTACAGGAAGACCATAGCAGGCAGACAGGATAGCCAGTGCAAAGGCCCTGATACATGCAGGGGCCTGGTGTCTGTGAGGAGCAGCGAGGAGGCTAGTACAGAGGAAGAGTGAGTGGGGGGAGTGGCAGGAGGTGAGGTGGGAGAGGTTGGGGGGACAGATGGTGTGGGGCCTCATGGGCCATGGAGAGGACTCTGGCTTTTACTCTGAGTGACAGGGGAGCCACAGGAGGGTCATGAGCAGAGGAGAACCGTGATCTGACTTAGGATTTAACAAGCTCCCTTNGTGCTGCAATTCATGGGGTCACAAAGAGTCTGACATGACTGAGTGACTGAACTGAATTGAAGTTACCTATAAAAAGTCACTCAACTACTCTACATAGAATCAGTATTTGCATCCCAATCTCTCTGATTCAAAAGTTTCCCCTTGTAGGTCACTGCAAATTCAACAAGCCCTAGTCTTTCTAACATTACTCAACACTGTGCATGTTTTGGGATGAGGAAAGGAGAAAGCAAGTAAAGGAATTAATTATATAGAAATTGTCAACCCTAACGTAAATATATCCTTGCTTATATTTTGGGACGTCTGCACAGTCCTTGGAATTTAAAGCTCACTTTCTTAGTTAAGTGGCCATGCCCTGGTACCAACATCTTCAAGTCTTAGTTTTCTGTCTTTTGGCTATGCCATGTGGTGTGCTGGATCTTAGTTTCCCAGAACAAGAATGAAACCTGTGCCTTTTGTATTGAAAGCTCAGAGTTTTAACCACTGGACTGCCAAGGAAGTCCCCTAAGCCTTAGTTTCAATGTGTAAAATGGAGAGGTTAATAATTCTCTTAGTGGAATTTTTATAGATGAACTATATCATATACGTGCAGGTACTGAAAAGTTGTTGCTGAAATACGAAAGACACCAGGATTCTTGGCCCCTGGAGAAGAATGCAATCCGGGGACAGAGGCTTGATCACTCAGAGCTTTTGTGTAATAAAGTTTTATCAAAGTATAAAAGAGATAAAGAAAACTTCTGACATAGACATCAGAAGGGGACAGAAAGAGTGCCCTCTCGCTAGTAGGAGGCAAGGGAGTTATATACTTTTTAATTAAAGTGAAATTTCTCAGTCATGTCTGATTATTTGTGACCCCATGGAAACCAGGCTCCTCTGCCCATAGGATTTTCTAGGCTAGAGTACTGGAGTGGGTTGCCATTACCTCGACTGGGAACTTCCCTACCCAGGGATTGAATCCAGGTCTCCCACATTGTAGACAGACGCTTTACCATCTGATCCACCAGGGAAGTCACTTTTTAATTAGTTATTACAATGAAAGGTCTTACTGGACTTACTTCCATAATTTACATTTTAAGATAACAGGATTAGCCAGAAGGTTTTCAGGAAGGAGAAACTGTCCTCAAGTAGGATACCTTGTTATATAATCCTTAGTACAAAGTTTAAACTGAGTTGTTTGTTATGTTATCATCAGTTCCAGGCTTAAAGATAAAAACCTTTAATGTGACTAAGACTAAGAAGTGTTCAGTTCAGTTCAGTCATTCAGTCTTGTCCTACTCTTTGCAACCCCATGAATCGCAGCACGCCAGGCCTCCCTGTTCAACACCATCTCCCGGAGTTCACTCAGACCCACGTCCATTGAGTCAGTGATGCCATGCAGCCATCTCATCCTCTGTCGTTCCCTTCTCCTCCTGCCCCCAATCCCTCCCAGCATCAGTCTTTTCCAATGAGTCAACACTTCTCATGAGGTGGCCAAAGTACTGGAGTTTCAGCTTCGGCATCATTCCTTCCAAAGAAATCCCAGGGTTGATCTCCTTCAGAATGAACTGGTTGGATCTCCTTGCAGTCCAAGGGACTCTCAAGAGTCTTCTCCAACACCACAGTTCAAAAGCATCAATTCTTTGGCGCTCTGCCTTCTTCACNCTCCACTAAGCCTGTCCTGTCCTTCTCCAGCCCCTACTCCAGTGGTCAGATTTTTTTCTGTAAAGAACCAGAGAGTAAATATTTTAGGCTTTGTGTCTATTCTACCATTCTTGCATAAAGGCAACCGTGGACAATACCTAAATGAATGATCCTGGCTGTACTCCAATAAAACAGGGAGCCACTGAATTTGGTCTGCGGGCCTAATGTGATGAGCCCTAGCCTATACTTAGGAGTCATCAGCACTAGGTCTCATAATCACAGCAGTTTAGGTCGGTCCTGCTGGCTATTCTAGGAGGATAGGGAGCGTACATGGGGCCCGTGTTCAAGAGCAGGTCAAAGGAGGCTGAGTGATCAAAATGTCTGGGGTGACATATTTCCCTACCCTCCACCCCTACTCACTGAAAAATCCTAGCCATTTCCACCACCATGGTAATTAGGTCCTCTGAATTCTCCTAAGCTGGAGTTCTTCCTCCAATTGTACTTGGTTCTTAACTGCTCCATATGGACTGAGTTAAACACTGTAATCTTGAGGGTTTTCCCACTGCTCAAAGCATAACTGATTTGTAAAACCCAGCTCCCTGTTACTAAGTGCTCAGAATTCATTTCAGAAACCAAAAGGGTGCTCTTCACCCATGATACATGGAACTCAAGGATGGGCAAGAATGCATTCCATGATCCAGTTCCTATCCCTTGAAATGCCAACAGCTGTGAACAGCAGCGAGCGACAAGTAGGCAGGAGAGTACAATGGGCCCGTGCTTTTGTTCTGCCCCCGGAGAGCCGAGTTGCTGTTGGGTCCTTGATACCTTGAAGTGCTGATTTTGCAATGATGGTGAAGTAAGCGGTACTGAGTTCACAAGTGCACATCACAGAACACGCTGAGAAAGAGGCCTTAATGAGAGACGGAAGGACTATAAGCTAACCAGAAAATTCGCCTCTCCTTCCTCCTGGTTTTACAGGATTCTCTAATAAGGGGATAACTTGGAGAAAAGGAGAGAAACTCAACTAAGTGTAACAGCAGGAGTCCCTCCAGCAATCTTCTAAGCAGCTTCCTGAGAAGGCCTCCAGCCATTTAGCAGAGCCTGGGAAGGCTTAATGAGAACAGCCCCACATGCATGACCTGTACACAGCCGCTCCGATGCCAGCTGCCCTGGACCTTTGCCCACCCAGAGCTAGCAGGTCACTCAGAAAAAGCAGAATGGGAGAAATTCTCAGTGACTGCTCTCAGCCCTGACCCTGCTGTTATTATATTACATTATAAGATAATGTAAGCATATAAAATAAAAATGCCTTAGAGGAAAACCACATAAGTATATATGTTTTTATAATGTGCCCCTGTGCTAAGTCGTGTCTGACTCTGTGAGACCCTAGGGGCTATAGACAGCCAGGCTCCTCTGTCCATGGGATTTTCCAAGCAAGAATACTGGAATGGGTTGCCATGCCCTCCTCCAGGGACTCTTCCTGCCCCAGGGATTGAACCCAAATCTCTTATGTCTAACTTGCATTGGCAGGCAGGTTCTTTACCACTGACACCACCTGGGAAGCCCATGGTTTTATATTAGGGTCACCGAAATGTAAATGGTAAGAGTGCTAGGGAAATGAACTTGTGATTTCACTCCTAAGATAAATGGAAAGTGAGAATAGAATTATGAAGAAATCTATCTCCTCCAATACAAAAAAACAAACAAACAAACCTCATCAGCACAGATTGTTTAGAGGGAAAATATATCACCCTGAGAGGGTAGACAAATGCCTTTCAGAATGACCTAACGGGCTCTTGGGCATCACAGCAAGTTAGAAATTTGGCAGCTCAAACAACCAAAGCAAGGATGGTTTGGGGATCTTGGAATGGAGAAAATCTTTCTTCCTCTTCCACCTGTCCCCTAAATCATGACAACTTTATAAGAAAGCAGGACAGCAATTGCAGTGAACTCTCACCTCAGGCCTCAGAGGAACTGCCGTATTCTTTCAGAAAGTACTGGATAAAACAGCTGTTTGTGTGAGCCCTAGCTACAACCTTGTGGGAAAACTGTGTTTAAAAGAGTCACTTTGATTTACAAAAAGTAACAGAGTGAATTCTGTTCTAAAATACCTCAGGAAGGCTTTCCACAGAATCAAACTGTACTTTCCAATGCAGAGTGCTGCATCTGTGCCTGGTGATGAGCCGAGCGGCTGGTTCAGAGACCCTACCTTTGCCTGAATGCAGGGTGACTGAGCTGAGCCACTGAACCCTCAGTCTTCTGATCTGCAAAAGGGGTCTAGTAAACCAGGGTAGCTCATTCAGTTGTTATGAGTAAGGTCCACATGAGATAAAATATGGGAAAACCTAAAGTGATTTGCTAAGTTATTAGTTTTGTGACATATAAAAAGCCAATGGACTTTGTCCTGGAAGGGGGAGCTAGGCCTCCAGAGCTCCACCCTGTGCCCTAATCACAGCTCTATGCCTGAGCCAGCTGATGGAGGGCTGCCGGTCAATTACTGATTCTCTAATCTCTGATCCCTTCAACAAACTCATCCTGCAGTTGCTGATATCTTGAAAACAAACAAAGCTTTGGTGGTTCTTTCTAATTGCGGAGATGGAGGCTTCAGCTGAGGGTCAGGATGCATTTGTCTTCAGGGGGTAAAACACAAACAAAAGGAAACATTTCAGTGGGCTAGGCGAATGTCGGGCCAAAATCCTGTTCTGAACTGAAGACGTGTGGTGCCCTGGGTTGAAAACTTGATTTTGGCTCCGGCCAGGTTATAGCAAGGCTGGTTTGCTTTTTGCTCTTTCACCCTCCCCCGGGCTGGGTCTTGATAGCAAAGCAGGTGCCTGGTCCTAGGGAGGGGAGGACGTGGACAAAGGCCCTCACAGAGGTGGTGGGCCAGAGTGCCGAGGAGGAAGGACAGATGGACGTAAGGCAGCAAGAGCCGCCTCAGGACCTCCTCATGGAGGGTCATGACTGTGCACCTGGGGAGGAGTTTCAGCTAGGATTGAGTTTTAAGTCTGTCTTTTCCTATGGTAAATCCTATCTGTAAACTCCACTCAATTTTATTATATATTAAGTGTCCCAGTAGGTGAGAGAATGACCAAGTGTCATCAGTGCTTTGGGAAGTGGGGATGGGTAGGTGGGAAGTCTTAGTGGAAAATAACTATAACCATGTATCTTGGTATAGCAGTTTGGGGCTTAGGATAGGGAAAGGGGAGAAGAAATATAACCACAGAGCTAAGGATGCAGGGGTGAAGGAGGCCCTAGGGAACATTTTACCCTCCCCCACCGCACACTACAGATAAGAAAACTGGCCCAGAGATCTTCATTTACTTTCCAAAGTTTGATGAGAAGTTCCCATCTGTTGCTTGTATACTTGGGCTGGAATTTCCCTGCCAACCTCCACTGCCCCTTTATCTAAAAAAAAAGGTTGGAATTTCTCATTCTGTCTCTCTGTACTCTACCTCCTCCAAGCACCCCCTCCCGTGGCCCCCCAGCCACAACACGCACACACTAAATTGCTAAAATACATTGACTAAAAGCCAGGTCAGGACTACAAGCTCCCAAACAAGCACAATGGCTGGCTGAGACTGGGCAGACTCTCATTTAAGACTGTGCTGGGTTTTTTTTTTTTCTTTTCTTTTCTCCTCTTGTCCTCAGATTTTCTCTCTCCTAACAGATTCTTTTCAATGATGGTTCTTGACATTTTCTTAGTTGCTTAGTCTGCCTACAGTCTTCAGAAAGACATAACCATTTCCTCACTCCACTCAGCAAACATTCATTAAAAGCTTGTTGTATGTGCTTGGCATTGTTCTAGACACTATGTGCGATGGAAAGGAAGGCCCGTTTTTCCAGTAGTCATGTATGGATGTGAGAGTTGGACTATAAAGAAGGCTGAGCACTGAAGAATTGATGNTTTTATTAATACATTTTTCCTATTAAGTATGTGTAATTTCTAGGACTCTGTCTTCCAAATTGCTCGTTCATACTACTGTGTCATCTGGTTTTGCATGGTTATTGTGTTCTTCAGCTCTGATTGATTCTTTTTTTTTTTTTTTAACTCTTTGTTGAATTTCTCATGCTGTTCATTTTTTCTTGTCCCAAGTTCCATGAGCATTTTCTTGATTTTACCTTGAATTCTTTGTCTAGTAGAATCCTTATTTCCATTTCATTGAGTTTTTTTTCTGGGATTTTTTCTTGTTCTTTCAGTTTTTAACATAATGAAAATTGTTTCCTCGATTTGCCCAATTCTCTGTTTACTTCATTGTATTTAGTGCTTCTCCCAAACTTGGAGGAATGGACTTATGTAGGAGATTTCCTGTGCTGTCTAGCACCACGTTCCTCTCTGGCCAGCAGAGCCAAATGCTTCAGGGATGTTCTCTATGTGGGTTGCTTGTACCTCTCTATTATGACGGAGCCAGCTATGACAGAAGTGCTGATATGCAGGCCCAGACCTTAGCCTGGCTGGCTGCAAGGCCTTGTTTTGTGTGGTTGCTGTAGGCATGATAGTTTCAGGTAGTGTTCTGGTGTGCTGGTTGCACAGCTCCTACTGGTAGGCAACTAGGCAGAACAGACCACTGACATTGCCAGCTGGCTCTACACTGTGTGAGTGCTGTGAGCATGCTGGTGAATGGAGTACATTCACTTAGTACAGCTTAGTACAAATTACTGAGAGGCTCAGTGGCATAAAATTGTTGCAAGTGTACTGATTGGGTCGGGCAGTTTCCAGCATTAATAGCCTTTCAAGGAAGGTTGCAAAATGGCAAACACCAATACTGGTATCTACATGATAGAACAAGATTATACAAATGGCAGCCATCAGTGTCTCAGTCCCCAGAAGTTGGGGAATCCCAGCTGTCTCTTGCCTCTTCTGGTGGGTGGTTTAGTCACTAAATCATGTCAGACTCTGTAATCCTATGAACTGTTGCCCACCAGGCTCCTTTGTCCATGGGACTTCCTAGGAAAGAATACTGGAGAGGGTTGTCATTTCCTTCTCCAAATATCTTCCCAACCCAAGGACCCAACCCACGTTTCCTGCATTGCTGGCAGTCTCCTACATTACAGGTGAATGCTTTATCGACTGAGTCACAACTGGATCTATCTCGAAGTTTCCCAAACTGCTACCTCTGCGCTGCGACTTGGAGTGAGATTTTGCATGCCCCTTTAAGAGAGAAATCTAGGTTTCCTATGCTCTCTGGTTCTCCACAATCTAAGTTTTGGTGGTTTTTAAAGCAAGATGTTTTGGAGGTTCATTTTCCAGTGCAAGACTTCCATGCTGGGGAGACTGATGGGAGGGTCAAACTCCTTGCTCCTAGGTGAAGACCATTGTGGTTGTGATTTTCTACCAGCTTGCGGATTTCTGTGCTGGGCTGTGGGTCCTAACTAGAATATGTCTCTCCCTCCTCCCCCATCATTTTTATTGTGGCTCCTTTGTTATATCTTCAGTTGTCGAAAATCTCATCTGCTAGGATTCAGGTCATTTTCAGAAATAGTTGCTCTGTAATTGTCATTTTGGTGTGCCACTGAGCGGTAGTGAACTCAAGATCTTCCTACTCTGCCACACTTATCCATACTCCAACAATCTTAGTGTTATTTACAGCAACATAGTTTAAGTTTATAAGGGAAAATATTTATATGTTAGATCTTTTCTATTTCTCATAATTTTCCCAATCTCAAACTGCATTCTACATTAAAAATTGTATCCTTTTCCTTTTCTAGGTCTATTTTTGGAGCTATACTCACTCTTATTGGGCTTCATACCATTTAAGCTGCATTCTTTTTTTTTTTTTGGTGGTAAATAATCCATCTTATGAATATCAAAAACATTGAGTTTGTTGAAAAAAATCAGGGTACTGAATTTGTTGATGTACATTTTTAAAAATGTGAATTTCCCCATAAAGTTTTCTGAACTCTAAGAAACTGATATTTAGATATGTCTGATACATTGCAATAGCCTTGTGAACTTATTTGCAGTTGTTTCTAATGTCATTTAAAAATATCTCAATCATAAAAGCACCTTTTTGACTTATCAAAAATAAGGTTTATAAGAAAAGAAAGCTTTGCAAAATAAGAGCATCATCTTAGAGTAAGAAATACAAACAAAATATTTTATATACAACACTGNTTATGAATATCAAAAACATTGAGTTAGTTGAAAAAATCAGGGTGCTGAATTTGTTGATGTACATTTTTAAAAATGTGAATTTCCCCATAAAATTTTCTGAACTCTAAGAAACTGATATTTAGATATGTCTGATACATTGCAATAGCCTTGTGAATTTATTTGCAGTTGTTTCTAATGTCATTTAAAAATAGCTCAATCATAAAAGCACCTTTTTGACTTATCAAAAATCAGGTTTATAAGAAAAGAAAGCTTTGCAAAATAAGACCATCATCTTAGAGTAAGAAATACAAACAAAATATTTTATATACAGCACTGTATTCAAATATATTATTTGGTGTCATGCTTCTGTATGTAGTAAGCAACTATAAATTCAAACAAATGGAATATGAAACATTCAGTTAAGTTCAGTCAATCACCGTGTCTGACTCCAGGCAACCTCATGGACTGTAGCAGGCCAGGCTTCCCTGTTCATCACTAACACCCAGAGTTGACTCATACTCATGTTCATTGAGATGGTGATGCCATCCAATCTTCTCATCCTCTATCATCCACTTCTCCTCCAGCCTTCAATCTTTCCCAGCATCAGGGTATTTGCAAATGAATCAGTTCTTGGCATAAGTTGGCCAAAGTATTGGAGTTTCAGTTTGAACATTAGTCTTTCCAGTGAACAATNCATCCAATCTTCTCATCCTCTATCATCCACTTCTACTCCAGCCTTCAATCTTTCCCAGCATCAGGGTATTTGCAAATGAATCAGTTCTTGGCATAAGTTGGCCAAAGTATTGGAGTTTCAGTTTGAACATTAGTCTTTCCAGTGAACAATCAGGACTGATCTCCCTTAGAATGGACTGGTTGGATCTCCTTGCAGTCCAAGGGACTCTCAAGAGTCTTCAACACCACAGTTCAAAAACATCAGTACTTAGGCACTCAGCTTTCCTTATAGTCCAACACTCATATCTGCACATGACTACTGGAAAAAACATAGGCTTGACTAGTTGGACCTTTGTTGGCAAAGTAATGTCTCTGCTTTTTAATATGCTGTCTAGGTTGGTCATAACTTTCCTTCCAAGGAGCAAGCATCTATTTCATGCCTGCAGTCACCATCTGCACTGATTTTGGAGATGACAAAAATAAAGTCTGTCACTGTTTCCACTGTTGCCCCATCTATTTCCCATGAAGTTATGGGATCAGATGCCATGATCTTAGTTGAGCTTTAGCCAACTAAGATCATTTAGGATGATCAACATTTAGAATGTTGAGCTTTAAGCCAACTTTTTCACTCTCAAAAGGCTCTTTAGTTCTTCTTCACTTTCTGCCATAAGGGTAGTATCATCTGCATATCTGAGGTTATCAATATTTCTCCCAGAAATCTTGATCCAGCTTGTGCTACATACAGCCCAACTGTTTCCCATGATATACTCTGTATATAAGTTAAATAAGCAGGGTGACAATATACAGCCTTGACGTACTCCTTTTTGTATTTGTAACCAATCTGTTGTTCTGAGTACAGTTCTAATTGTTGCTTCCTGCCTCTATACAGACTTCTCAAGAGGCATGTCAGGTGGTCCGGTATTCCCATCTCTTAAAGGATTTTCAACAGTTTATTGTGATCCACACAGTCAAAGGCTTTGGCATAGTCAATGAAGCAGAAATAGATGTTTTTCTGGAACTCTCTTTCTTTTTCCATGATCCAGCGGATGTTGACAATTTAATCTCTGGTTCCTCTGCCTTTCCTAAAACCAGCTTGAACATCTGGAACATCACAGTTTACATATTGTTGAAGCATGCCTTGAAGAAGTTTGAGCATTACTTTGCTAGCATATGAGATGAGTGCAATTGTGTGGTATTGTAAGCATTCTTTGACATTGCTTTTCTTTGGGATTGGAATGAAAACAGACCATTTCCAGTCCTGTGGCCACCGCTGAGATTTTCAAATTTGCTGATATGCTGAGTGCAGCACTTTCACAGCAANGGCTACTCCCCCACCCTGCTCTAGGCTCCCCAACCCACCACTGGTCCCCAACGTGTCTACCACCCCTGAATCCCCTGACAGCTCTTCCAGACCACCTCTATCTTTCCAACCCCCATCTGTACCCCACATCTGCCCCCTAAACCCAATTCTCTCTGCCCTGACTCCCATCCACTGTTTCCGAGATATTTATGCTCTCCTGATCCCTTAACTCTGCCCACCATACTCCATCTCTGACCTGCAATATGCTTTCATCCCACCAAATCCTAACCTCTGCCCCAAATATGACTTTCACTAACCCAAACTTGTCTCTGAATTCACCACAAAGGCTCACTTTTGTGCCCCCCAACATACATACCTATTTCTGCTCTGAAGCCCCTGCCTACTCCACAACTCCCGTCTCTGCCCCCAGTTCTCTCTCTGACCTCCCAAACCTGTCTCTGGACTGCCAAACCCTAGCTCCACGCTCTTAACCCCATCGCTGCCTCTCAAATCCCATATTTGTTCCCTGTGACTTCTCTCTGATGCCCTAAAACCATTTCTCTCTCTCAACTCCTTGCCTATGCACAAAAATGTCTTCATCACTCCAAACACCAAGTCCACCCCTTCAATCTGTTCTGTCACATGAATCCTCCTGTCTGCCTTCTCTAAACCCCATCTTAGCTTCCCGATATTTCTCTGTCCCCCAGGTGCCCTCTCTGGCCCCCAATCTTTCTTCACTCCAATTGTATCTCTATTCTCAAACTCCTCCTGTGCTCCCATAAGCCATCTCTAGTCATCAGACACACCTCTGCCTGCCTATCATAACTCCATCTCCGCTCCAGCAAAACCCTTGGACCCTCACNCCAATCTTTCTTCACTCCAATTGTATCTCTATTCTCAAACTCCTCCTGTGCTCCCATAAGCCATCTCTAGTCATCAGACACACCTCTGCCTGCCTATCATAACTCCATCTCCGCTCCAGCAAAACCCTTGGACCCTCACACTTTTTTACGACTCTCAGAATCCACCCCGACCCCTAAACTGTAGCTCCAGCTTCTCAACTTTCTCTCTCTCTCTCAAACTTTGCCTCTGATGCCCAACCCTGTTTCTGCCTTCCCAACTTATTTCTGATCCCAAAATGTGACTTTTCAAGAAAACCTTTCACTGCTTCTTGAACTCATATTTGTTTACCCCAAACTCCATAGTTGTTCCCCAAACCCGACTCCTTAACCCCATATCTAATCCTCAAACTCCATCTCAGACTCTCCCAAGACTCATCTGCCCCCAGATCCCATCTGTACTCCCGTCAGTCCCAAGGGACCCTCCCTTGAGGGCTGGGGTAGGGATGTTACCTGGGGTGAGGGGCTGGACTGAGGGAAAGCTGAGGGCCGGCCAGCTGCCTGCCACCCGTTGGGGCAGCACTTACTCTAGTGGGGCAGCTGATAAGGAGTTTTCATATCCCCCAGCCTCGAGATAAACTTTATCTCTGTCCAGAGAGTGATAACTGGGAGGGCGGGGGGAGTTGGGCCCCTGGCACAGAGGGGTGGGCAGTCCTGGACCTGCCAAGGTACAAGGTGTAGGGACAGGGGCAGTGGGCTTGGAAGGAGACTGGGGGGGGTGCTGGTGAGGAGAGAAGAACAGTGGTTAACAGAGACAAAAAGAGTAAGAAACAAATCGAGACAGAGAAAAAGGAGGGAAAAAAGTGAGATGGAGAGGGATAAAAGGAGCAAAATACAGAGACATGAAGAGAAAGAAGAAAAACAGAGACTCAAAGGAAGACTAAAAGAGACAGAGAGACAGGAAAGAGTGGGAGACTCGGGAGCAGAAAAGGAGAGTGAGACAGAAATGCAGAGAGACACTCATAGATAGAATCATGGCGAGACAGACAGGAAAGAGATGGAGTTGGAGACGCGGAGGCAAGACACTGTTCCCAGAGAAGACAGAAGGCGCCCCAGGGCCCAGAGAAGGTCGATGGTGGGTACACTGACAGGCCCGTCTCTTCCCCAGCACAACTCCACCCAGGGCCCAGCTGTGAGCCTGTCTACACAGGCAATACCATGGGTTGCTCAGGCAGGGGAAGGTGGCCTTCTTTATCTCTGTCACTTCACCCTACAGACAGGGAGACCGAGGCCTTCAGAGTCACAGGGCAAGTCAAGGGTAAGGGTAGGTTTCCTGACTCCTCAACTGGGGTTGTGTGCAGAAGGGTATGATCAGGGGTATGGGAACATTGAGAAAGACATTAAAATAAGGCCACAGGACCCAGAGAGAAACACGAAGGAAGAGACAAACAAGCAGAAAGTGACAGAGTGGGAGAGATATACAGACATTCAGAGAGATGAGTGGAGAGGGAAAAAGAGAAACAGAACAATATAGAGAGAGCAAAGAAAGAGATAAAAGAGAGATAAAGATGGAAGGAGAATCAGAGACATGGGAAGACAGACAAGGGGAGGAGGAAAAACAGACATTTATAAAAGCACAGAGAGAGCAAGATGAATCATGGTAGCATAGAGAAATGGGAGGGAAATACAGAGAGCCAGACTTGACAAGAAGCAGGGTAGGGGAAAAGAGACACAAGGAGACAAGAGGTACACACAGAGAAGAATAGAGGCAAAGGGGCAAAGACCCCTGTCACCACCTCCTATCCAGCAGATGGGGAAACTAAGGCCTGGGTATGTTGGAGACTGAAGGAGCTGGAAAGCAGAACTATGGCAGACCTCTCCAGAGGACACGGCACAGGCAGAGGGAACACCTCCCACCTGTCCCCCTCCTCAGAGGAAGCCACAGGCCTTGGGGTGATTTCAAAAGTTGGGCGGGGATGGCAGAGATAAGCAGTGGGGGTACTGACCCCCCCATGAAACAGGGAGGAACTGAGGGGGCCCTCTGTCTGCACACTCAACGGAGGTGGAGGAGGGGAGAGTCAAGCCGGAAACCATGGGGTTTCTGAGAAAGTCAGAAGGCAAGATGCAACAGATAGGGATGAAGTTGGGGAGACAGAAGGCTGAACCCCAAGGTCTGGGGAATGACCAAGGAGTTCAAGGGACTCTGGTTCTGCAGCTCAGCCCACCCCACCTACACACTCCTAGGAGGGTGATGGGGTGGAGGTAGAGGGAGAAGAGAAAGTGGAGGAGGAAGAGAGGAGAAAATGAGGAAAAGGAGAAAGAGATGAGCAGAAAGGGAGGCAAAGGAGAATGATGAAGACAAAAGAGGGGAGGGGAGGACAAAGGAGGAGAAGGAAAGAGGAGTGAAGCAGTTGTTGAATGGGGAAGGGGGGAGGCTAAGAAAAGGGGAGGGAGAGGAGAAAGAGACGGAAGGAGAGAAGAGATAGGGGACCAGGGAGAAAAGGACAGGGAGAGGAAGAGGAAGAAGGGAAAAAGAGAGAGCAGGGAGGAAGGAAGGAGGAAGAAGAGTAGAAAGTGAAGGAAGAGAGGGAGAGGAGGAGAAAGAAGAGACGGGTAGAGAAAATGGAGAGGAGACAAAACAGAAGAGGAGTAAAAAGAGGGTGTGAAGGAGAGAAAAGGAGGAGAGGAAAGATAAGAGGAAGAAGGGAAAAGGGGCAGGATAGGGAGTAAGAGAACTGAATGGAAGAAAAGGGAGAGATGAGGGTGGACAGAGGAGGCAAGAGGAGGGTACTAGGGAGGTGGAAAAGGGGGGTAAGAGGATTAAAGGAATGGAGTGCGAGGAAGGAGAAAGGAGGAAGAGAAGGGAGAGGGGGGTTTCTGTGTCTGAGGACCCCTCCTGTCCTCACAGGTCAAACCCCAGAGGCCCCATGGAGTTCCCTGGCCTCGGGGCCTTGGGGACCTCTGAGCCCCTACCCCAGTTTATGGACCCTGCCTTGGTATCTTCACCATCAGAATCGGGGGTCTTCTTTCCCCCCGGGTCTGAGGGCTTGGATACAGCAGCCTCCTCCACTGCTGCCAGCACCGCCACGGCTGCAGCTGCTGCACTGGCCTACTACAGGGACGCTGAGGCCTACAGACACTCCCCAGGTAACTTCTTTGGGTGGCTATCTTGGCACTGGCTCTGTGCTGTCAAAGTTGCCATGGAGACCCAGAATCCTTCAAAGAGTCAATTCTGGAAAATGAGATAAGGCTTCACATCTCTGTGCTGACTCCTAGTCAAGTCCAGAACTAGGAATGCCATTGCCCCCCAACCTGCCCTCTTGGGGTAGCCATACTGGGAAGCAATGATGGAAGTAGACAGTGACTGGAGTTGCCAGGTAATATAGGGCTCCAAATCCCAACAAGTCATCCTCAAAGCTCATTTGGAAATGTTGGAGGTCAGGGGACAGAGCAACCACTAGCAACCACAGGGCCCAGAACACTGGAGTCACTCAAACGTCAGCAGTTCTTCTGGTCACCCGTTCAAAGCATGGAAACTTGGTCACCATACTGGGGCTCTTGGGCATCATTAGACCCTGAAAGTAAGATGAATTTAGACTGATTGTTTCTCTTCTTTCCTCTTTCTTTCCCATACCCCCATAGTCTTTCAGGTGTACCCACTGATCAACTGTATGGAGGGGATCCCCGGGGGCTCACCATATGCTAGCTGGGCCTATGGCAAGACCGGGCTCTACCCTGCCTCAACTGTGTGCCCCACCCGTGAGGATTCCTCTCCCCAGGCCTCAGAAGATCTGGATGGGAAAGGGGGAAGCAGCTTCCTGGAGACCTTAAAGACGGAACGGATGAGTCCAGACCTCTTGACACTGGGGACTGCACCACCTTCATCAATTCCAGTCCCTAGCAGTGCCTATGGGGGTCCTGACTTTTCTAGTACCTACTTTTCTCCCACTGGGAGCCCCCTCAATCCAGCACCTTATTCCTCCCCTAAGCTTCGTGGAACTCTGCCCCTAACCCCCTGCGGTGAGGTTCTCAAAAAGGGACTGGGAGGTTGAGGCTGGTGGGGGTGACCAAGGGAGAGCTGGTCTGAGACTAACTCCTTCTTCCCCTCTGTCTACCCCACCAGAGGCCAGAGAATGCGTGAATTGCGGAGCAACGGCGACACCACTGTGGCGGCGGGACAGGACAGGCCACTACCTGTGCAACGCCTGTGGCCTCTATCACAAGATGAATGGGCAGAACAGGCCTCTCATCCGGCCCAAGAAGCGCCTGGTAACACCAAGCCCTGCCATCCCTGCTGTTCTCAACCTTCACAGAAATCCCAGTCCTGACGATCTATAAGAACCCACACACTCCGCTCCTTCCCCATCCACCAGCTGTGTACAGTACCTCTTATCCTTGACCAAACATAGGCTGCAAGCAGGAATTCTATCCTCTCCCTGCACTTTTCTTCTTTTGCATCACACTGGGATCACTTTGGGGCACTTTGAACCACTAGGGATTGAGACCCTCCTCAGATGTGTTGGTTGAACTGGCTGGGATGCAGGGGAATCATGATTACTTCTAATTCCCATAATGATTCCAGTGGATGGCCAAAGTTACATGCAAATTGTGTAGCACCCCATAAAATACCTCAAATGCCTATCCTGGCAGGGAGGCCCTGTCCTTACCCACACAGAAACCCTAGCCCTCGCCCTGAAGCAAACCCTGCCCTCAACCTGACCCTCACCTCTTTGGTCCTCCACCCAGCAGTGTGTCCATACTTACTTGCTCCCTCCCCCAGATTGTCAGCAAAAGGGCAGGGACCCAGTGTACCAACTGCCAGACAACTACCACGACACTGTGGCGGAGAAACGCCAGCGGGGACCCTGTGTGCAACGCCTGCGGCCTCTACTACAAACTACACCAGGTGACCTGGGGCCCTTGGAGCCTCCCTCCTCTCCTTCCTCCCTTTTCCCTTCCTTCCCCTCCACCCTTCCCCCTTCCCTTCTCCATTAGATATTTTCTTCCTTCCTCCTCCTTCACCCTTCCTCCACCCCCCATTCCCTCTCACCCCTCCACCCTCTCTCCTGACTCCCACCTGTCACCTCCTCCCTAGGCCATCAGCTAATTTCCACTCTACTGCCCTGCCCTAGACCAGGGGCAGCTCCCATCAACCTGAGAGGCTTTCCCAAACTCACAGCCTGAAGACTTCAGGATTCTTGTCAGATCAGGGGCACATTCCCTAATCCTTGAATAAGTTCTTTGTTCTTAGAAGTGGGGTGAATTGGTCATCCCTGGAGGAGTCATAGAGCAAGATGTGGAGCTGGGAAACAGCCATGGCCTCCCTCTTGGCAGGTGAACCGACCACTGACCATGAGGAAGGATGGTATCCAGACTCGAAACCGCAAGGCATCTGGGAAAGGGAAAAAGAAACGGGGATCCAGCCTAGGAGCTACAGGAGCAGCAGAAGGACCATCTGGTGGCTTCATGGTGGTGGCTGGGGGCAGCAGTAGTGGGAATTGTGGGGAGGTGACCTCAGGCTTGACATTGGGCCCACCTGGTACTGCCCATGTCTACCAAGGCCTGGGCCCCGTAGTGCTGTCAGGGCCTGTTAGCCATATCATGCCATTCCCAGGACCCCTGTTGGGCTCACCCCCAGGCTCCTTCCCCACAGGCCCTGTGCCTCCCACCACCACCACCACTGTGGTGGCCCCACTCAGCTCATGAGGGTACAGAGCATGGCCTCAGGGCAGGGTCTGGTGTTCCCTCCCCATTTCTAGCCAGCAATGTGTTCTATCCAACCTTCTGGGACCCAGAAAAACCTTGGGCTGGACCTTCAAAGCTTCCGTAAAATAAAACCACCAGAGTCCTGAAAATGGAGGTGTGAGTCTGTGTGGGACTGGGGTGTATGTATGTATCTGTGTCCACAATTATTTCATGACACTGTGAGCTGCCATGTGTGACCATGGGAGATGGCACATGGGGCTTCACAATTGTAATGGTATATGTGAAACCAAGTGTGATACCATCCAGGTGGTATGAGATAGCTCGTGGACCGACACATCATGGTGGGAGCCAGTGTGCAATGGGCAATAGGGATGAGGCTGCGACATGATGTGCGTGACTCCAGGTTCCCCTGAAAGGCTAAGCAGGGGTGAATGTGTGAAGTATGTGGAAGTGTGTCAGCGGCATCATGTGCTGAGTAAACGTGTGGGGTTGTGCACCAGTGGGGTGATCTTTGAGACAGAATGACGGCCTGTGCACTGGGCACAGAAGTGGATCCATACACATTTCAGAACATTGAACAAGAACTGTTATATGATGGTGTGTGAGGCACAGCAGTGGGACCATAAGGGTCTGAGTCTTAGAATGTCTTTGTGGGTCTGGTGACAACAGTATTTCTGTGCAAGTCTGTATGTGTGTGAGCATATTGTGTGGCGTGGGCCATGTCCCATTGTCTCCGAGGGGCTGACAATGTGTGTGTTAGTTGTTCAGCTGTGTCTGACTCTTTGCAGCTCCATGAACTGTAGCCTGCCAGGCTCCTCTGTCCATGGAATACTCCAGGAAAGAATACTGGAGTGGGTTGCCATTTCTTTCTCCAGGGTATCTTCCCAACCCAGAGACTGAACCCGGGTGTCCTGCACTGCAGGCAGATTCTTTACTGTCTGAGCCACCAGTTTCAGTTGGTGTAAGCCAGGAACCCTCTTCTAAAGGACATCAGACATCTGAGGACAGGAAAGGGAGGAAGGGGGGTAATGGTAGCCGTCAAGTAGGTCAGAAGGCCAGTGCAGGACTGTGAGGCTGTTTATGGGCCTTTCTGTCACTTATCTCTTAACTCTCTCAACCCAGATAGGCCTGCAGCCCTGTGGGAAATGGTAGAGAATGAGCCGGGGAGATTAGGAGGACAAAGTGCCCTCTGGGGGTGATATTTAGACCCTGAAGGTCGGGGAGCTCCCCACAGTACCAGCTCCCGCCCCAACACACTTACCTACTCACCAGGGTGAACTGCTTCCCCGAACGTGGAACCTGTATTTCCATTTAACAAACCCTTACACAGGAGCAGTCAGGTGACATCCTAAACCAGACAGGTTAAGTGGCTCGCCACAGCTGGCCGAAGCTTTCCAGCAGCTCCTAACAGCAAGCAGCACCTTTAACTGAGTGCTCACTGTGGGTTGGCAACAGCTGAGAGACTTCAGTTGCCTTAGTTCATGAACACCTGAAAAAAAAAAAAAGCCTGAGGAAATTGCATTCATGCTCATTTGACTAATAAAAAGCTAGGCTCAGAACTCGCCCTGACCACACTGAGTTTAAGGAGTGGATTTTAGATGGGTGACCCTCCCTTCACCATAGTGAGTCTTCAGTTCAGTTCAGTTGCTCAGTCGTGTCTGACTCTTTGCAACCCCATGAATTGCAGCATGCCAGGCCTCCCTGTCCATCANTTTGAGGTGATGGGAATTACAGGAGAGTCACTGCTTTAGACATTTTGATATTATTTACTTTTTTTGGCTGTGCCATACAGCTTGTGGGATCTCAGTTCCCTGACCAGGGATTGAACCCCAGCTATGGCAGTGAAAGCCCAGAATCCTAACCACTAGGTGACCAGGGAATTAACTCCCTTCAGTTTTTTAACAAATAATTGGAAAACAAAATAGTATTTTGAGGTTCACTTCGGCTCCTGGGTAACTTGGTGAATGAGCTCTCCAAATACCTGTGGGCTCAAATCTTGTCTCTTCAACTTCTCTGTATGATCTCTTAACCTGTAAGCCTCAGTTCCCCGATCTGTAAAATGGGGACCCTAATAGCCCCTGCCTCAGAGTGAAATTCTGAGAGAGACAGCAGACATGCAGANCCTGTGGGCTCAAATCTTGTCTCTTCAACTTCTCTGTATGATCTCTTAACCTGTAAGCCTCAGTTCCCCGATCTGTAAAATGGGGACCCTAATAGCCCCTGCCTCAGAGTGAAATTCTGAGAGAGACAGCAGACATGCAGAGGGCAGCATTGAGCATTCCCAGGACAGGTCCAACCAATGAATATGAATGCCTTCCCTTCCCTCTGGGGCCCCTTCTGGCTGCGCCTGTAAAGGTAGGGGGTGTCTGGGAGTCTAGCATTTGGGGTAGTACTCTAGCATCATGGCATACCTAGGATCTTGGTCAAAGGCGAACTGTATTCCCTGACCATGGTGCACATCCCAATCCACGATAAGGACCCTGTGAGTGGGAGAGAAGGGGGGCCACTATGTAAGAAGACCAAGGAACATTGGGAAGAAGTGCCCAGGACACCCCACCTCATATCACCCTCATTACACCCGCCCTGCTGTTTGCTGCTGACCTCTGAACATCATGCTTCTGTTGAGCATAACGGGCAGCCACAGCCACGTGGTTGAACATGCAATATCCATCCATGAGACTGTGCTGGGCATGGTGTCCAGGAGGCCTGGGCAGGACAGGGAAGGCCACAGATTGCTGGTGGTGGGGTTCTCCTCAGGCAGAGATGGACTCTTCCTGCTCTCTACTCCTGGACCACCAACACCCTCAGTGCTAATGCCTGCACAGCTGCCAGGAACTGAGTACTTGGGGCCCTCAGACCCTCACCCCTAGTCTACTCTTCTCTCTCTGAAGGAAATTTGAAAATGCTTATTAAAATGATCAATGCATACACCCTCATACCAAGTCCTTCTGCTCCTGGGGACTTAGTCCACAACCTATATAACAAAAAGGGTGAAATAACATGTTTATAATTGGATGATATTTGCTGTAGCATTTTTTGGAAACAGCAATTGATTGGAGAGAACTAAAGTGTCCAATGGTAGGGGCTGGTTAACTTACTGCGTGTTTGTATAATGGTGTTCTACATAGGTCTAGCCTATACACCATTAAAGAGAAAAGCTTTCCAAGATATAAAAGTGAAAAACGCATTGTACAGGGAGTGTGTTGAATGCTACCATAATTTGTGACTAATAAAGGGGAGGGGGGCTTCCCTTGTAGTTCAGTCAGTAAAGAATCTATCTGCCTGCAATGCAGGAGGCCCGGGTTTGATTCCTGGATCAGGAAGATCCCCTGGAGAAGGGAATGGCAACCCACTCTAGTATTCTTGCCTAGAGAATCCCATGGACAGAGGAGTCTGGCGGGCTATAGGGCATGGGATCACAAGAGTTGGGCACAACCAAGCAACTAAAACCAAAGAGGAGGGAGAAAAAAAGCTACATCTTCTGCATTTCATCACTTCTGGGGTGCCAAGGATGATAAGATGGACTGTGATTTTTTCACATGCCAACAACAAAGCAGGAAACGATGCCAAAGGAATTCTGAGGCATTACTGTTTCTAAGATGCATCTGAATTTCAAGATGTTACAAATATGAAATAATATACATCTTAGAATCAACAAAATATGGTATTTATCCCACAAATAGGCACAGACTGTTTCCAGGAGAACACGAGTCATTGGTTACAGTGATTACCTCCAGAAGAGGAAGCAGGGGTCTAGAGATGGGGTGAGGGGTAGGGAGGACTTTCACTTGTACCTGACTGCCAACCTTTTTAACATTTGAATTTTGGACCATGTAAATATACTATCCATATCACTGCTTTTCACATTTGAGAAAGGAATTTTTTTTTTAATGTAAAAAGCCAAATGCCCGTAGGCCCTACCTGATGATGGCCATGCCATTCCGGATCTCAGCCTCCAGGACTGCATCCACCAGCCTGAGGACAGAGCCTGAGGCCAGGCAGGCACAGGTGTATGAGTTCTGGAGAAGACAGTAGGGAGTCAGAGAGGGGAATGAGGGAGAGAGGGGAGACAGTGGCCCTGTCCACTTAGCTACTCCCTCCAGGGTGGTGTGGATGTGGGAATGGGGAATCCCAGGATGGCCACCACCCTCTGCCCTCACAATTCCCATCCATACCGGATGCAGATAAACTGAGTCATAGGTATCTGCTAGGACGTGGAGCTCCCCCTCGTTCATGTACTGGGTCGTTTCCATCAGATCAATATATTCTAGGCTGGGTATGTAGATGGGGGATGGGATTCAGGGGTCTGCCTCCCTCCCTGGCCCTGAACTGGGGCCCCATACCCTCCCCAACTGAGTCTTCCATGCATCAAACCGCTGGACAAATCAGGCCTCCTCACCGGTCAATATGGGGGATAGCTGGGGTAGAGGACACCTTCCGTGCTCCTTCCCCAGTCTGCCTCATTTCTAGTAATATCCTTTGTCTTCTGCTCTGGCCATACCAGATCCTACCTCCAGGCCTTTGGCCAGACTGTCCCAGCTGTCTGGACCTTCCTCTCCTCAGCCTTCTTCATTGGACTCATTATTTCTCTCTTCTCAGCTCCGATACTCCCTCTGACAGGCTAACTTTCCTTGAGACATACCACAACAGGCCTCTTATTCTGGGTTCCTTCAGCCCCACTGGGGGAACCCTCTGATCGTTCCATCCGCATATCCATTGTCTGTTTACACAATAGATTATAGTAGCAAAAAGGGCTCACCAGGGACTGATGATATGCCAGGCACCATTCTAAGTACATATCACATCCTCCTTATGTTTACTAGCTCCCAGGTTACAGGCATGACACTGAGATTCAGAGAGGCTTAGTGACTTTCCTTCAAAGCATTGATCCAGGGGCAGCCTCCTCCCCATCCCCTACAAGGCTCCTAAATCTTCACCTGTGAACCAACATCAGCTCCTCCTTTTCGGCGAATCGGGCCTGGGGAGACAAGAGAGAGACAAAGGGCTAAGGCTTGGCTCTGGCTGTGCCTGGGTCCCTCCCTCAGCCACTGCCTTCCGCCCAGGATGTTGGCTGGGGGACTCACCTGAAAGGACACGCAGCGGTCCAGGAGGCCCTCCTGGATCAGTTGCTCCTTGATGGCATGGAGCCGCTCTGGGCATTCCGGGAAGCTGGGTTAACAGAGATAGATATATGACACTGGTGAGCACTACACCTGCCCCATCTGCCTTCCATGGCTGCTGACACGTGAAACTTTGGAGTCACCTCCGGCACCTGGTGGCTCTGTTCTCACAACATATCCAGAGACTGACCCTCTCCCATCACCTCCACTGCTGCTACCATAACCTCTAGCCTGGGTTATTGAACTCAGTTGGCCTCCTCCTGGCTTCTGCCTTTGCTCCCCCAGCAGTCCTTTCTCTGCACAGCAGCCTAAACATTGGTTAAAACTCAAATCAGGTCACATCCTTCCTCTATTCAAAACCTTCTCCTGGCTCCCATCTCATTCAGGGTAAAAGCTAAAGTCCTCTCCATGCCCCAGAAGTCCTCTGACCACCTGCTCCCATCACCTCTCTGACCCCCATCTCCTCCTGCTCGCTTCTACACTGGGCTCCTCCCTATTCCTTGATCAAACCAAGTGCGTTTCCACTTGCTTTCCTTCCTGCCCAGGACAACCTTCTCCCAGATGACTCTAGTTCACTCCCTTACCTCCTTCAGATCTCTGCTCAGATAGTGAGGCCTCACCTGATCATCATATTTAAAACTGAAGAGTCTCCTCCACTGCACTTTCTGTTACTCTCCCTCCTGCTTCAGCATTTCTCCATAGCACTTCTCCTTCTAACACACTTTATCCCTTGTTTTTTGTTTGTTTACTGTGTCTCCCTCCCTGGTGGCTCAGACGATAAAGCGTCTGCCTACAATGCAACAGATCCAGTTTCAATCCCTGGGTCAGGAAGATCTCCTGGAGAAGGAAATGGCAACCCACTCTAGTATTCTTGCCTGGAAAATCCCATGAACAGAGAAGCCTGGTAGGCTACAGTCCATGGGGTCACAAAGAGTCGGTCGCGACTGAGAGACTTTACTTTCTCCTCTACAATGTAATCTCCACAAAGGCAGGAGTTTTGTTTGTTTTGTCTACTGCCTGTCCCTAGTGCCTCAGGAGATAGATATGTGTTTGGTAATGAAGACTTTTGCCATCCGGAGTCTTCCACTGGAAGAGGGGCAATAGAAATTAAACTGGTAAACACTTAAGCATGTTGTTTTTAGTCACTAAGTCATGTCCGACTCTGCGACTCCATAGACTGTAGCCCACCAGGCTCCTCTGTCCATGGGATTTCCCAGGCAAGAATACTGGAGTGGGTTGCCATTTCATTCTCCACATAAGAATAATAATGGACAAAACAATGGCATCGGTTAGGAATATCTCAGGTGTGGGGAAAGGGGAGTGGCCAGGCAAAGCCCTCTCCAAGGGGCTCCTTGAGATCTGAATGTTAACTGGGAGAGGAGGCTGAGATGAGAGAATGCCAGGCATGTTGGAAGAACAGCAAGGGGATCAGTGTGCATGAAGTGAAGTGAAGCAAATGAGGGGTAGGATTGGCTGAAGAGGTCATGGAGGTGATATGGAACCAGGTCACGTGGAATGCTGAAGGCCAGGATGAAGAATTTAAACTTTACCTTCAGGGAAACAGTCTGTCCTTGAAGGACTTTAAGAGAGAGAACATCATTGTATGTATTATTTTAGGCTGTCGAAAGGAGAACAGGCAGTAGGGGTGAGGGTGGAAGCAAGGAGGCCTCTGCAAGTCTAGGTGAGTCATAATGGTGGTGGCAGTGGAGATGGCAAGGAGAGGTCAGATTCTGAATACATTTCAAACAGAGCCAAAAGAATTTGCTGATGGATTGCAACATGTGACTGAATGGGAAGTGTAATTCTTCCATTTCAGCACAAAGGTCCCTTCTTCAAGGAAGCCTCCTGAGAACCCTGGTTACTAGTCTAAGTCCTCTAGTAAACACTCTTGAAAGCCCTGGTCTTAGGTCCTCCTTCATTAAATACGTCACGTTGCTGATGGCTATTTAGCGACCTGTTCTCCTACTTACCTGTCAGCTCCCTGTCTGTCTTGTCTGACACATTTGTATCATGTCTGGCACACAGTAGGCATTCAGTAAATGAAAAGAACCCATTGGAGCCTGATCCCCATCTCCCTACATCATTTGCTTCCAGTCTCTAGGCTAGAGTAAGAAAGGGTTCATTCTTGCTAATGGGTGCATATATTTGTATGGTTTGGGTATGGCCTGGAGGAGTGCATATATTTGTATGTTGTGTGAGTCCAAGTGCATATATTTGTATGGTTTGGGTATGGCCTGGAGGAGCCAGCCTCACCTGTCATCCCAGAGGCAGTGGAATTCATTTAGCTGTTCATCGAACACCAAGCCAGTGCCAGACAGTGTCCTGGCCTCCAGGTTCAGATTCTGCGAGGAAAAAAATGGGAGAGACTGATGCATTGAGGGCCTGAATCAGAGGGAACATCCCACACTGTCCAGGATGGAGAACCTTAGGGTTTTGATTGTCCCAGGAGCCTCTCACCAGCCCTTGCAGTCCCATGATTAGGTCTTGCTCGGCTGTTTGGCTAAGCTTCTTCATTCTGCCTTTCTTCTTTACCTCCGCTAGACTGGGGCTGGAGCGGAGTATGGCAGCCTTTTTAACACCTCGCTTCTGCCAAACAGAGAGAAGGGTCAGAGTCCAAAGCACAGCCCGCTGCTTCCCCTCCCCCTCATCAAGGCAGGTTGGAGGGCCTCACCGAGGTGATGCTGGAGTCGTGGGTGGGGGAGTGGGGATTGTGCCTACTCCTTCTCTCCTTGGGTGTGGTGGAATCCTGACCGGTGGAGGTCATGGCTGGGGAGACTTCGCCCCTGACGCGGTCCTAGGGGGGTGGGGTGGAGGTGACGGTGAAGGGGCCGGAACGCCCTGAAGACCCCACATACCAGCCCCTTCCCAGACCCCGCCCCCTAGGCTAGTCTCCTTTCCTTACGCTGGCTCTTCCCCACAGCCTTTTAAACTCCGCCTCTCAAGGCACTCTCCCTCCAACCGGGTGTCCATCCTACCTGGTCCCGCCCACTCCACTAGGCTCCATCCCTTTAACACTATTCTTTCTCCTTTCAAAGTCTTGCCCTTTAAAAGAGCAATTAACCCCCAAGCTCAGTCCGTTCTCTCCGCCCCTTCCGCTCTATCAACCCTTTCATTCCCCAAAGCCTCGCGCAGACCCCACCCCTTCGCAAACCTGCCCCTTCCAGCCAATCTCCCAAGATAATCAGCCACCCTTTCACTCAGCCAGACCCGGCCCCGGCCCCGGCCCCGACTCCACCCTTAACGGTCCACTTAACTCCACCCCTTATCGGGCCAGCCCAGCACCTTCCATTTGGCTAGATCCTGACCCTAACGTTTTGACAAGCCCAGCTCCTCAGGGGACTGCCTCTTTCCCTCCAACAGGCCCCACCCCCTACCCAAGTCCAACCCCTAGCGCTTCACCAAGCCCCTTCAGTCAGTTCGAGCCGCCTTCCGCTGGCCCCGCCTCCTTCCCGCCCCGGGTGCAGCCCCTTTCTCAAACTCCGCCCTTGTCTGGAGCCTCCAAATTCCTGACGACCGCAGGTGCGTGATCCCCTCTTTTACATTGGGCCGAGTCTCTCTATAGACCGCCCCGATTCCGCCCACACAGGGGACCGTGCCTCACCGCCGCGCCCCTACTGCGGGCCACACCTCCCGTGGACTCACTAACTGCTACTCCACTTCTCCGCGCTCGACGCTGGCCGTACCGCGCCTGCGTGAGGCGCGTGCCGGCGGCTCGACCAAGCGCCGGGGCTCAAGCCCGACACTCTCAACCACCACAGCTGTGTCCTATCGGCCATGGCCGCCGTCCCTTATTCCCTGTCCACTTACCTTAGGCCCCTCCAGACCCACGCCACCTTACCGTGCGATGACTCAAGAGTGGAAGCAAGCAAACAAGGGCGTAAGGAAGGGGCGCTTTCTCACCTCCCGGTGGCTTCCCGCGCGACGCGCCGTAATGACGTAGCCCGGGCGGGCTGGTGGTAGTGCCTGGAGAGCGCTGGAATCTGGACAAGGCTGGTGGCGGCCAAAATGGGAGTGGTGATGATGATAAATGTGAGGATTTTCTGAGTTCATGTTCACTAAGGTAGTACACAAGAAACATTCAACAAATGTTAGATACTAATATTCTGCCGCCAAACTGGTGGAGCAGAAGGAGTCTTGGTAGGGGCAAATAATTGTGATAATAGCAAGTATTGTGTGATAGGCATTGTCGTAGGACAAAATACTATGAGGTCGTTCCTTGAGGCTGCTTTGCAGATGAGGAAACTAAGATTACGTGACTTAACCATGTGACCTTGGGCAAGTTACTGAACGTCTCTGTGCTTCAGTTTCCTCATCTGGAAAATTGTGATAATGATAGTGCCCAGAGACAGAATGGACCTCAGGAAGGGAGCTTTTATTTGGGCGGTGGCCCTCCACAGTGTCACTTCTGCTCCCATGCTGTAATAGAAAGTGTGTGCCTAGCAGGTAGGGGAGGTTGCCCCTGTGCACCCCATCCCCAGCTACCTCACATCACATGTCTAAATGTCAGCCCCACAGTAAGCCAGTTTGTCCTAATCTCCCTGTCTCATTCTTCACCATTTCCTACTGGGCTGTAGGCTGGGGTGGGAGAGATAAGCAGTGTGGGGTTCAACATCGCTTACTAACAAAACAGATTGACAGCCCCATTGCCCAGTAGCTGGGTCCTCTGACCTTGCAAACCCCGGTTCAAGCCTTCTCATCCCTTACAGTCTTTTCCTACCTGACCATGTCTTTTGTCCCAGTGGAAGAAAGAGGATTACAACTTTAAGACCTTTAAACCTCTGCATAGACCAAAGAAAGCATGTAGACAGTGATACACCCTGAGGAGCATTTTGAGACTGTGATGCAGGGTAAAAGAGAAGGGAGTCTTGAAAAGGCCAAGGCCCATATTTTTCTGAATAGTCAGAGATTTCTCTAGAGCTGACGTTGGCAAACTTTTTCTATAAAGGGCCTGATAAATATTTTAGGCTTTGCAGGTCACATATGGCCACTGTGGCATTGTCTTCCTTCCTGTCCTCCTTCCCCTTCTTCCTTCCTTTTCCTTTCTTTTGTCTCCCATTCTTTCTTTTCTCCGTCCCTTCCCCTCCTTTTCTCTCCTTTATGTTCTTTTTGTCTCTTTAAAAGTGTAAAAACAGGTTGCAGTCTGGCTTTGGCCTGAAGGTCAACGGTTTGCGGATCCCTGCTGTACAGTGTCAGTCTTCGGTTTCCTTTATCTGGCTGGGATTCTTTGAGGATGAGTGCAGAGGTTCCCTGCTTCCTGAGGAGTGACATTTCTTTTATGTGAGGTGTGAGGATAGGGATTCATAGAAAAGGTCAGGTTATTTCTGGTGTTCTTGTACTGGGTCAAGCAAATGTTCCTGGACAGGGATTCCTATAGTTTCTGTAGTGATATTCCTCTACGGAACTAGGCAGGGGTTTCCATACAGGAAATAGCCAATTGTTGCTAGGGAACACCAGGCTATGCATTCCCATACAAATTCAGGATGAGGCTCCATAGACTGCATTATAACAGGTCCCTATAAAGAGATGGTTGTGGTTGTTTAGTTGCAAAGTTGTGTCCAACTCTTGCAGCCCCATGGACTATAGCCCACGAGGCTCCTCTGTCCATGGGATTTCCCAGGGAAGAATACTGGAGTGGCTTGCCATTTCATTCTCCAGGGGATCTTCCCCTGCTGCTGCTGCTTAGTCACTTCAGTCGTTTCTGACTTTGTGTGACGATATGGACTGTAGCCCACCAGGCAACTCTGTCCATGGAATTCTCCAGGCAGGAATACTGAAGTGGGTTGCCATGTCCTCCTCCAGGGGATCTTCCCAACCCAGGGATCGAACCCTGGTTTCCTGCATTCCAGGTGGATTCTTTACTGCTGAGCCACCAGGGAAGCCCCAGAGGAGATTATGTAGCCCAATTCAGGGTCAGCACAGGTGTTTCTGTAAAGGCTCAGAGCTGTATTCATACAAATTTAGGATTAGGTGTTCGTGTCCAGATTCAGTCTAGATTATTATTAATTGTGCTAAATTATGTTAGCTGCTGTAAAACCTAGAATCTCAGAGGCTTCACAGATGCATGTTTATTTCTTACTCATACAAAATCCATTGGGAATATTTATTACTGGTCATTCATGGACCCAGGCAACTTCCATTTTGCAGCTCTGCTCTCCTCTGAGCCCTTGGAGTCCTCACTATTCAGCTAGTAGATGGGGAAAGAGAGAGTCGAAGATTCTATGAGAGAATTTTATGGAAGAGGTATGAAAGTGTAGTATGTCAATCTGCCCACATTCCATTGGTCAGAGCCCCGTCACATGCCGTATCTAATTATAAGGGAGGTGGGAAAAGTGGGTGAGCCTAGGAAGAAAAGGAACAGGTTTCATAGCCTACAGCAGTGCCTGTTACAGGATTCTGTAGACTCCACAGAGCTATGCTGTCCAATGTGGTAGTTACTAGCCACACACTGAGCCCTTGAAATGTGACTAGTCGAACTTGAGATGTACTGTAAATGTAGAATAAACACTGAGGGTTTTTTTTTTTTTTGAATTGGTATAAATAAATGTATCAATAACATTTTTGGGGGGTGAGCTGTGTCATGGGGGATATTAGTTCCCTGACCAGGGATCAAACCTGAGACCCATAAAGTAGAGAAAGAGTTAGTCGCCCAGTCGTGCCCGATTCTTTGCAACTCAATGTACTGTAGCCCACTAGGCTCCTCTATCCATGGGATATTTCAGGAAAGGATACTGGAGTGGGTTGCCATTTCTTTCGCCAGGGGATCATCCTGACCCAGGGATCGAAC
>SJYV01051209.1:0-18445 GCA_006410875.1 Neotragus pygmaeus
ACATGCTGGGTAGCACTGAGGGCAGTGAACCCCATGGGGAAAGCTTGGCTAAGAAATCCTCAGGTTCCCAAACCCCACTGTCTTGTCTCTGTGAAGTCAGGAAAGGCCTGTTGGAGGGGCAGGAGTAGGGGGCTTCAAGCATCAGACTTCCTGGCTGAGGCTGAAGAGGTATGAGCTGTCCCTGACGGACCAGGGGAATAAGAGCCACGAGAGTGCTGGGAGATTCTTCAGCTGCTGACTCCTGGCTCCAGACACCAGCTCCCCTCTCGGTGTCCCCAGAGAGGTAGGTCCCCAGTGTCGGGCCTCTGCCTGCAATGGCTTGGAGCAGGGCTTGGGTTCCCAGCCAGAGACTGGACTGGGTCGTGGCAGTGAAACACTGGATCCTAACCACTGGACCAGTAGTCAGTGACAACGGATCTGGCCCTTTGGCTTTGCAGAAAAGAATCTCCACACAGACAGAGAGTAGTGAAGTAAGTTAAGTATTTATAGGAGGAAAAGGAATACAGTACCTGCAGATAAACACTCAGATGGAGAGTCCCTGAGTTGCACCCACGTGGCAGCTTCAGTCACCTATATGGGGCGTTTCTTTGGGTTCTCCTTTGGCCAATCATTATGATTTGCCTGGTTCCCAAACTGGTATTTGGCGTATCTCAGGATCCTCCCGTGTGCGCAGGCATCTCTTAGCCAAGCTGGATTCTAATGAAAATCCGTATAGGTAGAACATCCCTCCACAGCCTGACCAGGGGATGTGGGAATAGGTTCTTGAGCTGGTCCAAGGGCTCATCCACAAGGAGGGCTCAGGCAGTGGGAACGGCCTGGGTTGAACTGAACCTAAAAGGATGTGAACACTGGCCTTGTCCTCTGGCCATTAGCTGCCAATTTCCCGCCCAGCCCCTCTCCTTGCCATCCTGCACCCCTCTGGTTCTCCTCCAAAAGCTTCTCAGTTCGCTAATGGGGGGAGGGGGAGAGGAGGAGGAAGAGGGCCTGCTGCGCCTGCGTAGACTCGGGATTCCGTCCGCTGTGTATCAGGGAAGGCTTGCTGGAGGCCCTGGGCTGAGACTTAGAGAACGGAAGTAAGCATTAACAGAGGACCGCTGCAGTCTCTCAACTTTCTGGGAGCAGGAGTCACCGGATCTGATTTTGGTAGAGCCCCTGGGTGAAGCAGGAGGAAACCCAAGTGTGGCCACTTCTCCCAGGCCTCGCCAGCTTGGCTTCCTCCCTCCTTCCCTCTCTCTCGCGCTTGGTCCAAGGCCTCCTGCTGGCCCGCAAGCCCCAGATGCCAGTGTCTTGTTCCCAGAAAACTTTCCGAGAAGATTCGCACTGAGCATGCTCGGCGGCGGCGGGGCAGGGCCTGGGGTCCGGAAGCTGCCCCAACTCCGCCTGCACCAGCCACTTGTGGGGTCGCGGGACCCGGACGGGCGATGCATTCCGCTACGGGCCCGGGGCGCGCCACGTGGGTGCTGGCGGGGAGCCTGCTGGCCGCTGCACTGGCGCCGTCCGCGGAGTCCGGAAACCTCGGCCAGATCCCCGCGGGGCGGGTTCCCCTCCAGCACCCCCTGGGCCCGCGGCCTCTCCGGGACCTCCCCAAGGCTCCCGGGGCGGGGCCTGAGGGGACCGCCCAGGTAAGGAGGCCCCGCTCCCAGTCTCGGGTCTGACTCCGGAGATTCGGCTTCACCTACGCTCCTGGCGGGGAAGCCCCTTTGGGTTGGGGAAATTACCCGAAAGGGAGGGCGCGTTCTGAGTAACATGCAACCCTGGTGGATCCAGCTTGTGACCGGAAAACGCCCTGGAAAGGTGGGGAAAGCGGTGTGGTTTCTGGCTGAGAGCTTGGACCGTACAGGCGGCCCGGTAGATCCCCTTCTGCCACCTAAGAGCTCTGAGACCTAGGGCAGGTCGCTTCTGATCTGTACCTATTGCAGGGTCCACCCCAGCGGGTCGACGTGAGCGTAACTATTTCAGGGGCTAACCTCAGAGGGTCCATGTGAGCGTTTAGGTGAGTTCAGGAGTGCAGATAGAACGACTTTCGCAGGTGAGTGCTCCGGAAGAGTGCAGCAGTTGATAAAAGGCGCAATGGCTGGAGTTTTCTGCGAGTGCAAATGAAGCCATTTCTACTTCACCCTGCCCTTGCCCCTGTGGTCCCTAACTTGGGAGGGCACGGAGCTCTGGCTTCCATCCTAGATACTTCCTCCTCCTCCTCTCCCAAATCTGATCACCAGGCCCACTGCCTTTTCCTCCTGATCATCTCAGATGTCTGCCTTTCTCCCATCCAGGCTGCATCCATTAGGTCCAGTCCCCCATGCCTCAACCTCTGGCTTCTGATGATTGTTTCCTCTGGGTTACCCCGCTCCCCTAATTTGTGCGTTCCATGGTTCATGTCCCCCCAACCCCTAGATGACCTGTCTGTGGTATACATCTGACCACTTTTCTCCCCTGCTCACACCTGCTTTCACTCTGACCGCAGTTGCAAATCCAGGCTTCTGCTCCCAGGAATGCCTGTCCGGTGGTCCGGCCCAATGCTGCCTTGTGGTCCTCCCAGCCCTTCCTCAGGGCCTGGCTCCTGTTATTTGTTGCATTTTCTAAGAATAGGCCCCAGGGTGCCTGCTGTACTCACTGCAGATATTTAGGTCTTTTAAATGAGATTTCTTTCACTGTCTATGATTGGTTCTTAGGCTTTCACTAGAGAAGACAAAGTCATAATACTGTGTCGATTTTCTGAGCTTTTAGAAAGCTCATGATGAACGTTTTCACAGGGTCCTTTCACTTGTTCCTGGCCGTTGAGATGGGAAGTATCTGGCCCATTTTGCTGAAAACTGAGACCCAGAGTGCCATGCCCCCCAGGCCCGTCCTGTGCTCTCACATTCAGAGCCCACCCACCTGTCCTCAACTGCTCTTTCCTTTGGAAAGTCAACGCCAGAACATTCACATAGATGTTTGTTGCCAGGCCATTCGCAAGAGTGCTTTGAAAACCAGAGCATAAATGTTCATGTTAACTAATTATTAATATCTATCCCTTCCTGCAAAGGGTGAGGTAATAGCCAGTTACAACCATTTCCAAGATGTTCTGAAACTGCTGTGTCCAGTACAGTAGCCCTGGCCACGTTGTGGCCGTTTGAATTTAAACGTTGCAGGTGCTCGGTGGCCCCATAGGTTAGTGGTTACCGTATTGGACATCCCAGACCATAGAACATTCCCACCATCCCAGAAAGTTCTATTGGAAGTGTGCTGGAAGGAGAGAGACAGTGCAGACTTGAGTGGGCAAGAGTCTTCTGAGTGTTTATGGACGGCCCTTTAGGCATCAGACTGTTCTAGGTGCTTGAGATATGAGAGAGCAAGACAGTCTCTGCCCTTTAGAATCCAACATCCTTGGAGGGAGAAGGGCACCAAGTGGTGTTAGTCTGTGATGCAGGAGTCGGCAGTCCAGGCTATAGAGAAGTGCAGTGGGCAGAGTGGACTGGAAGGGGTGACTTTGAGTGCTGTTCGGACAGGGTGGTCAGAGAAGGTGCTTTGGGGCAGTGACAGTTAAGCAGAGCCCTGGATGGAATGAGGGAGGGACATGGGTGCTTCTGGAGAAAAACTTCCCAAAGGAGATTGTATGAGGACAAAGGCCAGAGATAGTGAGGACAAAGGCCAGAGGCAGGATGTGCTTGGTGTGGTCCAGGACCGCAAGGAGGCTGGTGTGATTACAGCAGGGATGTGGGGGAGGAAGGAGAAGGTGGGGAAGTGGGGCCAGAGGATGAGGAGGGGCCACATCAGCAAAGGCCCTGTGGACCCTGGTTAAGACTCTGACTGTTATTTTCTTGGAAGCTGTGGGTGGGTTTTGAGCAGAAAAGTGACCTGCTTTGACTCATCTTTTTAAAGCATCTCCGTGGCAGCTATGAGAAAAGAGGGCTGCGGTGAAAGTAATGACCAAGAGCAGAGGCAGGCAGGAGACCAGGGAAATGATGGAGATGAAATGGACCAGTGAGGTTAGTGGACAGCTGCTGAGAAGCTGCTGGATTTGGGATATATATTTGAAAGTGGAGCCAGCGGACTTTGCTGTGACTGGATGCAGACTGAGAGAGACGAAGGAGTCAAGAATGAAAACAAGGACTTGGGCCTGAACACATAGAAGACTAAGGATACCATTAGCTCATATGCAGAAGCCTCAGAAGGCCATGAGGAATTCTGATTTGATCTTATTGAGTTTGACCCCCCACCCCTGCCCCCTGCCATGAGGCATCCAGGTAGAGATGTGTAGGAGAGTGGTGATGGATGAGTCCTGATCTGGGTGAAAAATCTGAGCTGGAGATCTTTACCAGGGAGTGGTCAGTGCACACATGCCTTTAACCCTGGTGTACCCGGGACCTGGCTGAGTTTTCCTTGGGGGTAAGTATAGTTTGGGAAGAGTGAGGCCTTAGGGCAGAGGCCTGGAGCAATACCAAGGCCAGGCCAAAAAGAAGAAAGGATTCAGCAAAGGAGATGAGAAAATGTGGCTGATTTTATAGGAAGGAAACCAAGGCTGTGACAAGGAAGGAAGGCATTTCGGGAAGAAAGGATTCCCCAGTGATGTTCATATCCCAATCCATGGAGCCTGTGAGTGTGTTCCATCCCTTGCCAAAGGGAGATTGATATTGCAGATGAAATTCACGTTGCTATTCAGCTGACCTTGGATCATCCTGGTGGATCAGTGTAATCCTAAGCGTCTTTCAAAATGGAAGAGGGAGGCAGGAGAGAGTCCGAAGGAGATGTGACCTTGAAAGAAGGTCAGAGGGATGCCCCGTGAGGCCTCAACCTGCTGCTGCTGGCTTTGAAGATGCAGGAAGGGGCTATGAACTGAGGAGAATGGGCTGCCTCTAGAGGCTGGAAGAGGCTCCCCCACAGCCTCCAGAAAAGAATGCAGCTCTGCAGACACCTTGATTTTAGTCCAGTGAGACCTATGTGAGACCCCCAACCTCCAGAACCATGTGATAATAAGCATGTATTTGTTTTGAGTTGCTCGGTTTGTAGTGTCTTGTTACAGCAGCCATAAGATGCTAATGCACTCATGCCAAATACTGCTGGTGAGTTGTGTGCAATGGGGATGGAGAACTGGCTGTGAAATGAGACCGTTGAGGTCACCATGACCTTGTCAGCTGACCTGTGCCATCTTGGAGAGGGGCTTCACACAGGGAAGGGAAGGCTGGACATTGAAGTGGGGTCTCGACTGGTGGTTGGCATGGTCTCTGTGGGACCAGGCTGTTCATGGTGGCCAAGGGGCCCCCAGAGAGGCACCCCTAGGCTAGTGACACCCAGGAACTGATGAGACCTCAAGGGAGCCTCAGCCAAGAGGGCTTTCTGAGTCATTTGCTCCCTGGGCACTTGCTATCCTGCTCCTCTCCCTGGAGTGGAAGTGTCTGTGGAACGGGGCCTTTGTCCTTCCATGAAGTCAGGGGCCTGCCACAGAGCCTGCTGTGCGGCAAGTGCTGGGGAAAGAATAAGTGGAGAATTCCAGGGGCAGGGATGGCACAGGCGGACGTGTGTGGGAGTTGGCGCACTGTGGCACCACTGTCCACCCCAGTTCAGTTCAGTTCAGTTCAGTCGCTCAGTCGTGTCCGACTCTTTGCGACCCCATGAATCGCAGCACGCCAGGCCTCCCTGTTCATCACCATCTCTTGGAGTTCACTCAGACTCACGTCCATCGAGTCTGTGATGCCATCCAGCCATCTCATCCTCTGTCGTCCCCTTCTCCTCCTGCCCCCAATCCCTCCCAGCATCAGAGTCTTTTCCAAGGAGTCAACTCTTCGCATGAGGTGGCCAAAGTACTGGAGTTTCAGCTTTAGCATCATTCCTTCCAAAGAAATCTCTGGGCTGATCTCCTTCAGAATGGACTGGTTGGATCTCCTTGCAGTCCAAGGGACTCTCAAGAGTCTTCGCCAACACCACAGTTCAAAGGCATCAATTCTTCCGTGCTCAACCTTCTTCACAGTCCAACTCTCACATCCATACATGACCACAAGAAAAACCATAGCCTTGACTAGACGGACCTTAGTCGGCAAAGTAATGTCTTTGCTTTTGAATATACTGTCCAGGTTGGTCATAACTTTTCTTCCAAGGAGTAAGCGTCTTCTAATTTCATGGCTGTAATCACCATCAGCAGTGATTTTGGAGCCCAAAAATATAAAGTCTGACACTGTTTCCACTGTTTCCCCATCTATTTCTCATGAGGTGATGGGACCGGATGCCATGATCTTCGTTTTCTGAATGTTGAGCTTTAAGCCAACTTTTTCACTCTCTTCTTTCACTTTCAAGAGGCTTTTTAGCTCCTCTTCACTTTCTCCACTCTGGAGACTTCACAAATTAATTATTTTAGTGTTTTAGCTAACAGATTTTAGTATTTAGAACAGTTTTAGATTTTAGAAAAATCGTCCACATGGTGCAGAAAATTCATATATATTCCCCTCAATGCACAGCTTGCCCTACTCTTGGCATCTGACGTTAGTGTGTGCATGCCCACGTACTTAGTCACTCAGTCATGTCCGACTCTTTACAACCCCATGGACTATATAGCCTGCCAGGCTCCTTTGTCCATGGGATTCTCCAGGCAAGAATACTGGAGTGGGTTGCCATTTCCTACTCCAGGGCATCTTTCTTGACCCAGAGATTGAGCCTGTGTCTCTTGTGTCTCCTGCACTGGCAGGCGGATTCTTTTCCACTGAGCCACCTGGGAAGCCCTAGTAAGGTACATTTGTTGCAATGAATGGTCTGACCTTGACAAGCCATTGTAAAAGTCCATGGTTTATTCAGATTTCCTTAGTTCTTGTACCTAGTGTCCTTTTTGGTCCCAGGCCCCCACCCAGGACATCACTTTACATGAAGCTGTCACTTCCTTTGTTTTGAGGACCTTGGCAGTTTGGAGAGGACTGGTTGGGGATTTTGCAGGGTGCTTTCTGTTGGGATTCACCTGGGTGCATCTGGCAACATGATTTATGGCTGTTTGTGGGTTTTTTTGTTTTGTTTTGTTACTTTTGTTGTTGTTTCCAGATTTCATTCTAGTTTATTACAGTGAAAAAAATACCCCACGGTTCTAAGCACGTATTCAATTTCTGAGCATCAAAGGAGACAGGTTTAGATACATTAAAATGTGGTTTCTATGTTCATAATGATATGCAGCCACATAAAAAGTAATGTACAGAACACCTTGTCCTACAAAACAAGCTTTGAGAATTTTCTTTGACTAGAAATTTTCCCAGTTTGGGAACATTATCTTAGACATGAACATAAATTCGAGATACTGTTAAGTAACTTATTTGAAAGAGTGGAATATTTAAGAAAGCTGTTTCTACCAGTGGAAACAAAGATGGAAAACTCAAATAACTGTGAGCTGCTTGGAATTCTGCCTGGCGTCCGAAAATTAAGCTGGGAACAGATGTCCGCCCACACAGTGAAAATGATCTAATCGGTCAGTGTTTCCTTAAATGAAACACAAAATGACAAAAATGATTCCTTAGCTGACTCCCAGTCAAAGGGGAAGAAATATTAGATAAGGTGGAAACTATGGCATGGTCTTAAATTTCAGGAGTAGGGACAAGCAATTGAGAGGAATTTTTCTGGGATGCTTTGCTGTTGTTGTTCACCTTGAACTCTTGGCTGGATCAGCACTGGCCAGGTTGCTCTGCCATGAACTCACCACCCATCCCCCCAACCCTCCCTGCCTGCCCAACGTACTATACTTGTTAGAAGGAGGTCCCTATGCAGGGCCTAGAATGGAAGCTCTTAGATTTCTTTTTTCCTGCCCAATGGCAGCAAAGACAGTGTCTGGCACATGGCATTCTTCTGAGAAAATGGCACCTCTTTTCACCTTGTGGAGGCGTGTTATGAGCTAGTGGTTGTTCTGGCCACACATAGCTGTCCAGGGAGAGCTCAGGGACAATTTCTATCAGCTGTGAGAGTCCTGGCCCCCATCACTTGGTGTCTTATTATTGTCATTTTTGCTATTGTTGCGGTGAGACATGGGCACATGCTCCTTGTTACAAGGAACAAAGCAATACAGGCGGTGTGGAGACAGGATTCCCTTCTACTGCACATACACTCGGTCCCCAAGTCCCCAAGGCTAACACTTCTGCACATTCCTGCCTAGGCTTTTAGAAATAATACATGGTTATGATCTATGGTGTTATATGGCATATTGTTAAACATGTAACTATATATTAAATCTATAAGTAATTAATACTAAACATATTGTTAAATATCTACATATATTTTCATATTACTAAATATATAAGTATATGTACTAACAAAGTAACGTACTAAATATGTAACTATATGTACTAACATGGGGTTTCTCTGATGGCTCAGTGGTAAAGAATCCGCCTGCCAGTGCAGGAGACACAGGAGACTAGGGTTCAATCCCTGAGTCAGGAAGATCCCCTGGAAAAGGAAGTAGCAACCCACTCAGTATTCTTGCCTGGGAAATCCCATGGACAGAGGAGCCTGGCAGGTTACTAGTCCATGGGGGTCACAAAAGAGTTGGTTGTGACTTAGTGACTGAGCATGCACGCACATGTACTAACATAATTTATATAAAAAATAAAGTGAAAATAACTATCAAATATATAAGAATATATTAAATATTAAATTTATTAAATATTTGTATTGTTTTATTTTTATTGTCATTTTAATTAAATGAGACTGTGTTATTCATCGTATGTGATCCAGTGATCTCACTTGATATATCTCAGAGTTTTTTCCTAGATGATCATAGACCTGCTTTATTTATATATTTATATTTGTAGTTGTGGTAATATATGCATAACAAAATGATCTTCCCTGGTGGCTCATCAGTAAAAAATCTGCCTGCAATTCAGGAGATGTGGGTTTGCTCCCTGGGTCAGGAAGATACCCTAGAGCAGGTAAGGGCAAGCCACTCCAGTATTCTTGCCTGGGAAATCCCCTGGACAGAGGAGCTTGGAGGGCTATAGTCCATGGGGTTGCAAAGAGTCAGACACAACTTAGCAACTAAACCACCACCACCATTCACAACAAAATTTACCCTCTTATCCCTTTTTTAAGTGTACAGTTCAGCACTGTTAAATACATTGACATTGTTGTGTTTCCATCTGCAGAATTATTTTAATCTTGTGATACTGAAACTGTCCCCGTTAATCATCAACCCCCATTCTGCTGTCCCCCAGCCCCTGACAACCACCCTTCTACTTTCTGTCTCTATGAATTTTACACATCTCTTGTAAGTGGGATCATACACTATTTGCATTTTTGTTACTGGCTTATTTCACTTGGCCTGATGTCCTCACGTTTCATCCATATTGTAGCCTGTGACAGATTTTCCTTCCTTTTAAGGCTGAATGATATTTCATTTTATGCATGGACCACTTTTGCATGGGCTTCCCTGACAGCTCAATTGGTAAAGAATCCAGCTGCAATGTGGGAGACCTGGGTTTTGGTCCCCGCGTTGGGAAGATCCCCTGGAGAAGGGAAAGGCTACCCACTCCAGTAATCTGGCCTGGAGAATTCCATGGACTGCATGGGTCACAAAGAGTCAGTCACAGCTGGGCAACTTTCACTTCACTTTTGCTTATCCGTCCTTCCATCAGTGGACATTAGGTTCCTTCTACCTTTAGGCTATTGTGAATAATGCTGCTGTGCACAGCATGGGGCGTGGCCCGTTTCAAGAGCTCTAGCCAAGGCACTATAGTAATAATCATAATGATTATTATTACTGTTTTTTAGTGGAGGGCTCTGGGCTTCTTTAGGGCTCAGTATTTCACAAAGATGGGATGGAGGGGTTGACTGAGCCCTATTTGGACAAGTTTTCATGACTGAACAAGGTGAAGCCAGCTGGGAGGAGTTCTACACTTTGCAGAAGAAATATCTGAGGCTCAGAGAGTCTAAGAGACTTGACCAAGGACACATAGCAGATAAATGGTTCAAATTCAAATCTAGGTCTCCAACTCCCAGCCCAGTGTTTTATGTACCACTCTGTGAAAACGAGCAGGATTTTGGGAATTCAGAGGCTAGAAGCTCTCCCCGCATCAGAGGGTTCATGAAAAGCAGAGTTGGGATTCGAACTCAGGTCTAACTGTGTGAAATTTCCACTGCACTGTGTTGTCTCCCTAGACAGCTTCCAGGAATGCAAGTATATAATCCTCTACTCAGATGCTGGTGGAGATGGTTGACTTAGAAAGATTTACATCAGGTGTCAGGATAAACGTGCAGCTCCTCTCCATGCAGGCCATGTACAGAGATGACTTTTCAACCACTCCTAGTGTTTTCTTCAATGACGTCTTTGTGTCTTTGGACTTTTAGGACTCGCCACTTGGGATCTGGCCCAGTGTGGGAAACTCTCACATTACACCTCCAGGTGAGTTTTTCTCTTGGTTGATTTTTCAAATTGATTTGAGCATGAGAAAGAACCAGACCCTAAAGCCATGGACCTCCTGCTTCTGCCTCCCTGGCAGCCTGCTTACCTATGTACCTTACAGAGCAAGGGCATTGAATCCCCTCCTGCAGCAGTGATCTGGGTGCCCAGATCTGAGTTCAGGTAAGGTGGTGACTGGTTCTTGGTAAGATTCAATAATAATTGGTAAGAATCAAGAATCAATAATGATTAAGGTAAGGGGGAATCTTGATTCTCCCCTGAAGGTATCTGATGAAGAAAATGCAGAATGTGTGTATTAGTCAACTGTATGAGTTTCTTTTTGCTGCTGTAACAAGTTATCACAGATTTAGTGGTAAAACAGTATGGATGTATTCTCATATAGTTCTGGAGGGCAAAAGTTCATATCAGTTTAACTGGTCTGACGTCAGAGTGTCAGCACTCTCTCCAGGGCCCTGGGAAGAATATTCTTCCTTCTCCAGGATCTGGAGCTTCATTCCTTGAGTCCTGCAGATCATGACCCTTCCTGTAGCCTCCAGGCCAGCAGCATTGCTTCTCGCCTCAGTGATCCCATGACCTTCTCTGCTGCTTGTCAAATCTCTCTCTGCCTCCCTCTGAAAGGACATCTGGGATTATATTTATGGCCCCCTGGATAATTCAGGTTACTTCACCATCAATCCAATTAAGGGCCTTTAATTTAATCATATCTGTGAAGAGTCTGTTGCCATATAAGAGAACATATTTACAGGTTGCTGAGATTAGGACCTGGGTGTCTTTGGGGACCATTACTGAGTCTACCTGGCTTCCCAGGTGGCTCAGCAGTAAAGAATCCATCCACCAATGCAGGAGATGCAGGAGACCTGGGTTCAGTCTCTGGGTCAGGAAGGTCCCCTGGAGAAGGAAATGGCAACCCAATCCAGTATTCTTGCCTGGGAAATCCCATGGATGGAGGAGCCTGGCAGGATTGCAAAAAGTCAGATATAACTGAGTATGCATGCACTGAAAGTCTACCATACCGGATTTCACAAATCCAACTGAAACTAACTAAGCCATGAGCAATTTGTTGACCCTTATCACTGGACTGCACAGGCCCTGGATCCAGGAGCACAGTGTTCTCAGGGCTCTGCTTGTCTCTTTTCATCGAGGCTCCTGCATTCGTCTGGTGAGTGTCATTCTCAGGGACATTCTTTCCATGTGACTTTCCATGTGGAAGTAACTGCTGCCTCTTGCTGAAAGGAAGAGACTTTCTGTAACTCGACAGAAGTTCAGGGAAGACTGACGGACACAGTCTGAGTCCCATGCCAGTCCCCAGTCCCATCACTGGTGTGCTGGGTTCTGGGCTTAAGTCTGGCCTCCTGGGGACCAGGATGTGCTGGGATCCAGGTTTGTCTGTAGAGACTGAGCTAGAATCTTACTGATTAGTCCGGGAGGCTGCCCTGAAGAGAGGGGTCCTGGGAAGGCAGAACATACTTTTCACCCAGAATTGACACAGGTTATGAATACACCTTGTTTTTATTCCAGGGATAAACGTATTTCATTTTCTGGGGGAGTTAAAAGTATTTTTTATGTCTTTTGTTACTCTGTTGCATTCAATATGTAAGCAAATTTGGAAAACTCAGCAGTGGCCACAGGACTGCAAAAAGTCAGTTTTCATTCCAATCCCAAAGAAGGACAATGCCAAAGAATGTTCAAACTACTGTATAACTGCTCTCATTTCATGAGCTAGCAATGTTATGCTCAAAATCCTTAAAGCTAGGCTTCAGTATTACATGAATTAAGAACTTCCAGATTTACAAGCTGGATTTTGAAGAGGCAGAGGAACCAGAGATCAAATTGCCAACTTTTATTGGATCATGAAGAAAACAAGAGAGTTCCAGAAAATCATCTACTTTTGTTTCATTGATTACAATAAAGCCTTTAACTGTGTGGATCACAGCGAACTTGTAGAAAATTCTTAAAGAGATGGGAATACCCGACCACCTTACTGGTCTCCTGAGAAACCTTAAGCCAGTCAAAAAGCAACAATTAGAACCAGATGTGAAACAATGGACTGGTTCAAAATTGGGAAGAGTACGACAAGGCTGTATGTTGTCACCTTGCTTATTTAACTTACATGCAGAGTACATCATGAGAAATGCTGGGCTGGATGAAACGCAAGCTGGAATCAAGATTGCTGGGAGAAATATGAATAGCCTCAGATAGGCAGATGATGCCACCCTTATGGCAGAAAGTGAAGAGGAACTAAGGAAATTCTTGATGAAGGTGAAAGAAGAGAGGGAAAAAGCTGGCTTAAGACTCAACATGAAAAAAACTAAGATCAGAGCATCCTGTTCCATCCACGTCATGGCTAATAGAGGGGGAAAATGTTGAAGCAGTGACAGATTTTATTTTCTTGGGCTCAAAAATCACTGTAGATAATGACTGCAGCCACAAAGTTAAAGCTTGCTCCTTGGAAGGAAAGCTATGACAAACATAGATAGTGTGTTAGAAAGCAAAGACATCACTTTGCCAACAAAGGTCTGTATAGTCAAAGCTATGGTTTTTCCAGTAATCATGTATGGGTGTGAGAGGTGACCATAAAGAAAGCTGAATGCTCAAGAATTGATGCTTTCAAAGTGTGTTGCTAGAGAAGACTCTTGAGAGTCCTTTGGGCTGCAAGGAGATCAAACCAGTCCATCCTAAAGGAAATCAATCCTGAATATTCATTGGAAGGACTGATCTGAACCTGAAGCTTCAATACTTTGGCCACCTGATGTGAAGAGCTGACTCGTTAGAAAAGACACTGATGCTGGGAAAGATTAAAGGCAGGAGGAGAAGGGGATGACAGAGGATGAGATGATTATATAGCATCATTGACTCAATGGACATGAGTTTGAGCAAACCCCAAGAGATAGTGGAGGACAGAGGAGCCTGGCATGCTGCAATCCCCAGGTTTGCCAAGAGTCTGATACGATTTAGCAACTGAAGAACAACAAGCAGTCTTTGCAAAAGACTTTACAAAGGTTTACAAGGTCCAGTGTTTTCATTTGAGTAAAATAGGTTGAGGTGATATAACCATAATCATGGAAAACTTTTAGTCACTAATTAAGCAGACATTTTGGATAAGGGAGGGCAGTGTACTTAGAATTGTGGTTGTACTGAGAGCAGAGGGTAGAGGAAGGAGGTCACTGGTAAGGCTTCAGGGAGGGCTTCCTGGAGGAGGTGTTGAGTCTCAGGTGAGTCCTGAGAAGTAGCAGTTAGCAGGAGAAAGAAACAGAGGGAGAGGCTTCCAGGCATGTGGGAGCCCAGAGGTGAGGGAGAGAGGGTGCACTGAAACAGCTGCAGAGTCACGATTGATAACCTGCGTGACAGCACATTAGTGGGGAGACCGCTGGGTAGTGACGTCGTGGGAGGTGATATTCAGGTCAGAGCTTGACTTCCTTCTGTACTGTCTGCGGACAGTAGCAGTGTCTGTCCTCATTCTGGTCTCCATCAGAGCCCACAGCTGGGCCTTCTGAGCGCCTGGAGGAGTAGGGGCTTAGACACCCCCACCAGAGAAAAAGCCCAGAGTGGCCTTAAGATTTGAGACACGTGAGTCTTTGTCCCTTAGCCCAAAGGACTGGACTGAGGTCTGGAGGTGGGTGTTTTGTGCCACTTCTGTGATTGACTCAAACAGTCCAACAGAGCAGCCAGCCTGGGAAAGCGCCTACCAGTTTCCATGGGGAGGGCTCTCAATTCCCAGATGCTCACCTTGTCCCCATTCCAACATCATGAACTGAACCACAGATAGTATTCTGGGAAAAAAGATATTGATTTTATCCAGGATCCAGTTTCACATTATTATTTTTTTAATTTTAATTTTTCCTACATTTATTTAGAAATTCTATAAAAGGGGTTCCAAAGCAGTTCTAAAGACCTTGCTATCAATACTCTGTGTAAGGAAGGGTGAAAAACAGGATTCATTCTCAGCCCATATACAGTTTGTACTTGGATAGAAGATAAATGTTGAAAAGGCACAACTCTACAATTCTGGTCACTAAAAAATAGAAATTTACAGAGTGGTTAGAGGTTTTCCCAAGGACACAGCTGGTGAGTGACAGAGCCAGGATCGGAACCCAGGGCCCTCTGATGCTAAGTGTAGGAATCACCCATGCCTCCTCCCTTGCCTAGTGGTTCTGACTCAGCCAATCTACAGGGGGGCCAGGCATGTACATTTTAGCCTACAGCTCAGGTAAGAAGCACACACTTCAAGAAATTCTTCTTAAGCTTATGGCTCCCAATGAGAACTTCTCACTTTCTTGGCAAAGAGATAAGTCATTCATTCACTCACACTCTTGTTCACTTACACAGCAAAGATTTTCTAAATGCCTGCCACGTATCATGTGGTCTGCTCCCAGAGTTTAACCACTGCCTTTTTGTGTTATGTAATGCATGCACGTTGCTGTTTTGCAGAGGAGGCACCATTCGGAATGAAATTCAGTAAGAAAATTGAAGTCTTTAACCCACCCCTGGCTTCTGCAGCCTCTAGTGGGCCATGGATTCATTCTGTCTTTGCTTTTACACACGCATGGCCTAGGAAGAACTTGTTTAAAAGAGACTCTGCTATAACACACCGCCCGGTAAGTAACATGTTCAGTTCTTTTAAAGACATATCAGAAGTTGTAAAGAAACCAGTTTTGGATCANAGTGGGCCATGGATTCATTCCGTCTTTGCTTTTACACACGCATGGCCTAGGAAGAACTTGTTTAAAAGAGACTCTGCTATAACACACCGCCCGGTAAGTAACATGTTCAGTTCTTTTAAAGACATATCAGAAGTTGTAAAGAAACCAGTTTTGGATCACTTGTGTAGAAAATGTCACAGGCTTTTATTCCTCCTCCAAAAAACACCTATTCTTTCACTAAATGTAACTATCATTAGGGAGCAAATCCATTTTTCTTTACAGAGAGCTGCTTCTTCTATACAATATGCAGTATTTAGATGAATAGGATGTGTGAATCTGAGCATTAAGCAGCCTTATCTGATGGTTCTAAAGCAGTGCATGGAGTTTTGCTTTAACTGGATCGATTCACTTGCACCTGTTATAAAAACGCTGCTACCGATAATCGTGCCAAATGTTTAAAAAGTATTTTCCACTTGCCAGGCATGTTGTTGTTGTTCAGTTTTTCAGTCATGTCCGACTCTTTGCGACCCTATGGATTGCGGCATGCCAGGCTTCCCTGTCCTTCACTATCTCCTTGAGTTTGCTCAAACTCACACACATCAAGTCAGTGATGCCATCCAACCATCTCATCCTCTGTCGTTCCCTTCTCCTCCTGCCCTCAATCTTTCCCAGCATCAGGATCTTTTCTAATGAGTTGGCTCTTCGAATTAGGTGGAAAAAGTATTGGAGCTTCAGCATCAGCATCAGCCCTTCCAATGAATATTCAGGACTGGTTCCTTTAGGATGGACTGGTTTGATCTCCTTGCAGTCCCAGGGGCTCTGAAGAGTCTTCTCCAACACCACAGTTCAAAAGCATCAATTCCTGGGCGCTCACCCTTTTTTATTGCCCAACTCTCACATCCATACATGACTACTGGAAAAACCATAGGCTTAGCGCTTTCTATGCATAATCTCACTGGAGCTTCATTATGAGTTTCTTAAACAGGTGATATTTTCATTCCCTTTTTACAGATAGGAGCTGAAGATTGGAGGGATTAAGGAGTTTGTTCAGGGTTCCACAGGGTGAAGCGGCAGGACTAGGATGTGGGGCCCCTGCTCTTAGCCGCTGTCCCTGCTCCTGGTGTTCCTCATACTCTGTGTAATATGTTGGCGCCACGTGAGGCTGTCATGACTTATAATGGCTTGAGAACCACTGGGTTCAGCCAACAGGCTACTCCGGCGACAAGCTCCTCCTTGGCCCTTGGCTACAGTTTGTGTTAGTCCCCTGCGTTTTATATTAGATAGTTGTGTGACGGATTATCACCAACATGGTGGCTTAGAACAGTGACATTTATCCTCTCTTTTTTCTAGAGGCAGGAAGGCCAAAGTCAGGGTGTCAGCAGGGCTGTGCTTTCACTGGGAGCTTGTAGGGGAAAATCCATCCTTATCTCTTTCAGCTTTGGGAGCTTTCCTTGGCTTGTGGCTGCATCACTCCGATCTTTATATTGGGATTCTACAGAGAAACAAAACCGATATGATGTGTGTATACACACACACACACACACACACACAGACACACACACACACACACGTGTGTGAAGGAGGGAGGGGGAGATTTATTTCAAGAAATTGCTTATGTGATTGTAGGGGCTGGCAAAGTCCACGATCTGCAAGTGTGGCCTGGAGACCCAAGAAAGAGCTTGCACTCAAGTTGGAGAGGTCTCTGCACACAATGCACTTTTCCTTAGGGGAAACCTTCATCATTTTTGTTAAGACCTCACCTGACTGAGTGAGGATGGGTCATTAGCTTCCTTCAAAGTCCACTGACCTGAACGTTAGATCTCATCTAAAAATACATTCACGGTGACATCAGGAGGTAATTGACCTAGTATCTGGGAACCATGGCCAGCCAGTTGACACCTATCATTTACTGTCCTACTCTGCTTTCACCTTCTAGGGTCCTTTTCTCTGTGGATGTGTCTTCTCTTCTGTCACTAACGAGGACACTTATCATTGGATTTAGGACCCGGCTAAATCCAACCCACCTAAACCCAGATCTCATCTTGAGAGCCTTGGCTTAATTATGTCTTCAAAGACCACTTTTCCAAGTAGGGTCATGTTCCCAGGTTCTGGCTTCAGGACGAGCTGCCTCCAGCCACCGTGGTGGTCATCAGCTTTCCAGTCCATGCTCCATCCCCCTCCTGTGTGTCTTTGCCCAACAAACTGTGTTTATCTGATTGTCCTATGCAGGATACTGTGTGGGAATCTGAAGACTAGAAAGCCAGGTGCCTGCCCTCAAGGACTTGCTGGGGTCCTGGCACGTCAAAGCATGAGGGTGGGGTCATGGACAGAGACTCAACCAGAATCAAAGGCCTCAACAGCTCATGCTGCTGCCCGTGGTCAAAGTGTTCTCAGAACATCACTTCTGCTCTCTGTGTCTTTGTTCGTTTCTATAAATAGACAATGAGAGAGTCATGCTCTGGAGAAGGAGTGTGCCCTATGGGAGAATCATAGCATATGGAGCTATACCTATCCTATGTATACCTATACCTACCTATACCTATCCTGTCAAAGCATATGGAGCTATAACCAGCACACTGCCTGGGTAGAGTCCCAGCTTCCTACCTGTGCAGCCTTGGGCAAGTGGTTAACCTCCATAAGCCTTAGTTTCCTCATCTGTAAAATGGGAGAAATAGAATTCATGCATGTACAGTGATGGGCATACACCTGGCACTTGGGGAAGAATAGCCATTGTTAGGATTATCAGTATCACTGAGAACTGCCTTGGTTTGTGATTCAGAGTATGGCTCCACCCACCACAGATGAAGGTGGGTGGGGCAGACAGTGGGGATGCATGGCCTGGGGTCAAGGGGCATGTGCAAGGATGAAAATGAACAGGTATCAGCTATGTTTACAAGGAGCAATGGAGCTGGCATCCAGCGAGTGAGCCCTGGCTTTCCATTGGTTTCCAGGGGAGGTGTGTGTGAATCACTCAGTCGTGTCCAACTCTTTGCAACCCCATGGACTGTAGCCCACAAAACTCCTCAATCCATGGATTTTCCAGGCAAGAATACTGGACTAGGTAGCCATTCCCTTCTCCAAGGGATCTTCCTGACCCAGGGATCAAACCCCGGTCTCCTGCATTGCAGGCAGATTCTTTACCACTGAGCCACCAGGGAAGGCCCTCATGGGGCTGGAAGAGGCCAATCCTGGGTGGATTCTCTACCTGCTAACGAGAGATCCAGCTCACAAGAAGCACTTCAACACACCATGTCCGTACTCACCAGGGTCCTGCTGTGTGGCTTGTGTGCCCGACTCAGGACATGTGCATGCTGTGCTGCTCAGTCGCTCTGCCTTGTCTGGCTCTGAGATGCCATGAACTGTAACCCACCAAACTCCTCTGTTCATGGGATTCTCCAGGCAAGAATACTGGAATGGGTCGCCATTTCCTCCTCCAGAGGATCTTCCTGAC
>SJYV01051213.1:0-10711 GCA_006410875.1 Neotragus pygmaeus
TTTTCCTCTTACAACGGTGAGGGGAAGTGAGCATTATCACAGACTGCTTGGCAAGGTGGTGCAGAGAGGAGAGAGACTGGTGCTTGTTTATCTTCTGTGAACACAGAGAATGCCTCTATGGCCTTGAACCCTGACAGTGATGTTCCCCCGCCCTAAAGATAACCTCTCAGAAGGAGATCATAGCGAGTCTGAAGATTCAGCTGGACAAGGCTGGGGAGAAAGAGCAGCAGTACCTCCAGACCATGATCAGTAAGGACGTCTATGAGGAGTTATGCCGGAAGTCAGCCTGCTGCCAGGACGACCTCACACAAGCCCTGGAGAAGGTGGGCTACACCCTCTCATCTCCTAAGAGATGTGTGCTAAGTCACTTCAGTCATGTCTGACTCTGTGTGACCCTATAAACTGTAGCCTACCAGGTTTCTCAGTGCATGGGATTCTCTAGGCAAGAATACTGGAGTGGGTTGCCATGTCCTTCTCCAGGGTTATCATCCCAACCCAGGGATCGAACCCATGTCTCCTAAGTCTCCTGCATTGGCAGGCAGAGTCTTTAGCAACAGCGCCATCCATTCCAGGACTGTTTAATATCAGAGTTTCCCCAGAAGCATGAGGTGCAGGAGTTGATTTCCTCCATGACCGGCTGTCACCAAGGCCATCTGCAAGCCCTTGCATCGGCAGGGATGTCTGTCCAGAGAAGGCTTGCTTCTTCTTAGTGAGGCTTTGGGGAAGAAGGGGATAGAGGTCAAATTGAGCAAGTTTTTGTGCCAATGGGTGACCCAGAGCAAGGTTTTCCCAATACCTGGGTTTTCAGGGAAATTCACGCCCTGCCCCTGTGCTGATCACCCCTGGCTGATCAGTTCATAAAATTGGAAAGAGAGGAAATGGGAGAGCAAAAGCAGAGATGCAGAAGACTGACCGTTGTCACCTCTCACCCCTTTCTGGGACACTAAGCAAGGTGGCTGGGTGTCTCTGCCACCCTGGGGAGAAGAGGGTGGGGGACGTAGAACCCTTCCCCATTCAGGTCTCGGCAGAGAGGGCCCAAGCACAATGACAGCCACTCTCCACCCCCCGCCCCACATCTTTGTCTTTATCAAAGCTCAATCATTCGACCTCAGAGACAAAGAATCTGCACCGGAGCCTGACACAGGCCCAAGACAGGAAACTTCAGCTGGAAGAAGAAATCATTGCCTATGAAGAGAGGATGAAGAAGCTGAATGCGGAGTTAAAAAAACTGCAGGGCTTCCAGCAGCAGAGTGAGCTAGAGGTGAGGGGCAGCCGAAGGCCCGGGCTGCTGTCCTGTCCAGGGGCCCAAGGTCACTTCTGGCACTCAGAGCTGTACACTTCGCCCTGAGCTACCCTCTGATTAACGGGCTCGCTCCCTTTTGCTGCGCTCCCTCCCTTGTGCTGGGCTCCGCAGGTTTCTGGAAGGTGGCAACGAATCAGAGCAGGGTCGCCCTCTGCTGGCCGCCGGAAATAAAATACTCCCAGCGAATCTCCCAGAGAAAGGTCCCTTGCGCTTTGTTGGGGGTACTCAGGATCCGGGTGGCCGTCCAGGGTCTCCCTCCTCACCACGTGCTCCCGAGCAGGTGCAAGCCTTCGACAAAAAGCTGGAGGATATGAGCAGCCAGGTGCTTCAGTGGCAGAAGCAGCACCAGTGCGACCTCAAGATGCTGGCTGCCAAAGAGGAGCAGCTCAGGGCGTTCCAGCAGGAAATGTGTGCCCTGAAAGAGAGCCTCCTGGCGGACGAGAAGGAGGTGGGCGCCCCTCGACTTCCGATCGCTTCCTCCCCCAAGAATATCCATAGTCCAACCCCAAGAACATCCCAGGACCACAGATGGGATGACAGACACCCTTGGGTGGGGCTGGGGGCGGGAGTGCCCGGGAGCAAGGAAAGGACATCTCCCCCATTCAGTACCAAAGCAAGGTCTGGGTGTTCAAGACCCACAACTGCTGTCTCAACCCGACCATCTTCCTGTGACTTTATTGATAGAGATATTGAGCAGGACAAAGGTCCCAATCCAGAGGAGAGAGAGTGCCATCTCCCTGTCAGGCACACCAGCAGCCCCCTGACTTAGGTAATCACTGGTCCGTCCCCTTCCAGAGCGAGCCCCTTCTGACACCTCAGAATCACCTGAGAGCTCCGTGGGCATGCCCAGCTCACTGAGCAATGAAGTCTATAGCAGGAGGCTGCCACGTGTCTCGGGATGACTACAGGCCTTTGCTCAAATTAGGGAGAAAAATAAAACATCTCTTCCTACCCGATATTTTTTCTTCCATCTGTTTTTTAAAAGGTTTAATATGCTGCTTTTTTAGAATAAGTCACTTTGATACCCTGAAAATCATTATTATAAACGTACAAGCCTACTCTGTCTAGCATAAGTGATATCTGCTCAGAGAAATCACCTTTGTGACAGTGAACAGCTGGAGGAGAAATCCTGCTGCGTTGGTGCCAACTCTGGCCTCGCGGTTGGATGGCAGTCAAGTCTCCTCTCCCAGGAGAGAGGAGGCCTGATCTGGGAGTGGGGAGGTGATAGGCCTGCGCTCCCTCCCCTTACTGTCTCATTTACTTCTTGTGCCAAAGCCCTGCCTGCCCCAGCGGTCTGCGCCCAAAGACAACGGCCGGATGCACGGAGAGAATGATCAGATTATGTCCAACATGGAGCAGTGGGCAAAAGAGCAGAAGTAAGTGAGGAAAAAACAGTAAGGCCGGGTTCTAAGGGCTGGAATCACACATGTGCTAAAGAATAGTGTCACACACACACAGCCCTCCTGGGAGGCTGATCCAGCCTCAGCCTAGCCCAAAGGTTGGGAATAAGAGGAAGGGCGCTCAACCCTTCACGCAGGTTCAGAAAGCCCATCCACCCACAAATGGAGCCGTTTCCTGACAGAAGGGATACTTCCTCTTCCCAGCCTGGCAACGGACTTTACTGCCTTTCTTTGCCTGGATCCCTTGTACGCTCTTTGGACCACAGTGGTTTTCCATTGAAGTATAGTGAGTCCTCTTCATTGCCAGTTGCAAGGAAGGCTCTAACTCTGGGGGCTGAGGAACGAGTGGGGAGTAGGGGTCTAGGCCCAGCAGAGGCCTTGCCAAGAACACCCAATGTCCTTTTCAGCCAACTTGCACTCTTGCTCCCAGAGGTCTGGGAAACTCTTTCTCTTCTGTGAATTTTATTATAGGATCGCCAATGAGAAACTAGGAAACAAGCTCCGGGAACAGGTCAAATATATCGCCAAGCTGACTGGTGAAAAGGAGTAAGTCATCCCATGCCACCCTGGCTGCAGCTTGGCCCCCAAGGAGAAGAGTCAGCCAGGAACCAGGGATTCCTGGATGTGTGCAGAAGGACCTCTTGACACACCACTTGACCTCTTTGGGCCTCAGTCCCCCCACCAACAACTAAAAAGAGGTTTAGTAGTCTCTTTGTCCGTCTCTGCCAGCTTCCACAGTTCTCAGAGGTCAGAATGCTGAGAAGGAAGCAGGAACTGAAAAGCAGACTGTACTAGTTAGGGTAGTGGCTAAGCAGTGGTAACAGAGAGCTCTCCAAGTGAGGGACATAGAACAAAGAAGGGACTTCTCTATGAGGGGGGCAGTCCTCCCCGCATAAAAGGAACACCGTCTTTTAATCTTCATAACAAGAGCTCATCTAATATTTGTTGCTTCCATATATGACGCACTGTTCTGAGTGCTTTACAGGTATTCATTTATTTAATCATTATAGACTTCACACGTGCAGTGGACTTATAATCCACATTTATGGATATAGAAAGGGAGGAATTCAGGCTACATACCTGGCCCGTGGTCTCATGACCAGTAAGCAGCAGAGTCAGAATCCCAACATGAGAGGCCTGAACCCAAAGCCCCTCTCACCCCCTGCCTTCAACACTGGTTTTGGAGAAATGCGACTGTTAGTATTAGCAGTTGCCATTTATTGAGCCACAGGGTTATGCTCAGTTACTTTTCCCCTCACCTACACAGAGCTGCCATTGCGTCCATAAAGTGGGGACAAGTAATGTCCCCAAGCTCTCAACAGAGCCAGGATCCCCTCTTCTCTCAACCTTTCAGCTGAGGGAGGCAAGAGAACTTGGGCATTGGCATCAGAACTGAGTGCAGATGTTTCCAAGGCGTGGCCATGAGAAACTGAGGACACACAGCCCGAGTCCTTCTGGCTCTTCTGGCCCTTTGAGTCAGATTTCTATTATTTATCAAACTGGATTTTTATATGAGCCCCAGAAGGCAGCCCAGAGCTGACATGACACAGTGGGTCAGGAGTGCTGGCTCCGGGTCCACCCCAACCCCAGACCTGGGCTTCTTCCAGGGGATGCACATAGGCCTCCATTTCAACAGAAAGCATGAGAGCCCTAGCTCTGGAAGGAACTGGGTGTCCACAGGGCCGAAGCAGACCAGACACCCACCTGTCCTTCCCTCTCCTTCCCCAGCCACCTCCACAATGTGATGGTCCATCTGCAAAAGGAAAACAAGAAGCTAAAGCATGAAATAGAGGAGAAGAAGCTGAAAGCTGGGCCCTCGAGGGTATATGCCAAAGCCCTATGCCAAAGCAAAACAGAACCCACAATCAGGGGGAAAGTGTATGGTACCTTGGGCTGGAGGGGGATAACCCAGGATGTGAGCCAAAGAATGGACATCACCAAGTTTGTTGGGCTACCCCACTGCTCAGGTATGTCCACCATGGCTCCTGCTACTTACTGTGATGTTGTCTTAGTCCAATGAGTACCACCACCCCCCCAAAAAAAGCATGATATTATTTTTCAAGAGATCAGTAGATTGGAAATTCAAAGAGGTGGGTGGGAAATGATCTTTTGCTTAGTTACTCCAGACCAGTGGAGAAGGAAATGGCAACCCACTCCAATATTCTTGCCCAGAGAATCCCATGGACAGAGGAGCCTCGCGGGCTACAGTCCATAGGGTCGCACAGAGTCAGACACGACTGAAGCGACTTAGCATCCACTCTGAACCAGAGATCACTGTTTTCTCCTCTATAAAGGGAGGAGGCGAATGAATTAAGGCTCATTCTGATCTAAGATACTTTGATGATGACCCAGGTGCCTCCTATCTTAGACCTATCCCTTCCTCAGACCCAGTCTCTTTTGGGAAGTATGGAGACAAGAGGGGGATAGACAGAATAGGCATCTTTCTCCTGTAATGTGTTCTGGAAACCTCCCAAGAAGCCCTGGTGTCCCCTGCACAGCCTGGGTCCCACGCTACCTTTTTTGCCACCTCTAGACTCCATGGATCCCCCTTCCCAGGGAAGGAATCACATGCAACAGAGCTGCCCCACCACAGGACTAGTCCTTAAGGACTCACCTCATTAATTTCTTCTCAAATTAAGACTGTCATTTCTTCCCTGTTCCCTCAGGTTCCTCATTTTGCTAGAATCAGCACCTTGCCCTGAGCATCATTTCCACGCATGTTTTTCAGAGGACAGTGAGTTCCCATCCCTCTCTCTTGACTTGGACCAGCTCTAATGGGAATATGTCAAGGTCCCAGGCTATTTTGCAAGATGCTAACGTTTTATTGAGTTTTGTCCACTTCCTGTCACAGAGTGAGCCTTGTGAACCATACTATACCCTCTCTGAGCCCAAATTCTAAAATAAAGACATGAACACAGATGTCTCAGTGAGCTCTCAGCGTCTTGCAGACACTTGTGCCCACTCAAGTCCCCAGCAATGTGCTCATCCCCGTTTTCTCTGCATTCTAAAAAAATGAGAGCTCTCTTTCACATATGTAGTGAAAGTCACTCAGCTGTATCTGACTTTTTGTGACCCCATGGACTGTAGCCCTCCAGGTTCTTCTGTCCATGGAATTTGCCAGGCCAGAATACTGGAGTGGGTAGCCGTTTCCTTCTCCAGAGGATCTTCCCAACCCAAGGATCGAACCGGGGTCTCCTGCATTGCAAGTGGATTCTTTACCAGCTGAGCTATGTATGTAGGGGGACTGTAATTCCCAAAGCAAGCTTCTGGATTGTCTGGATTTGTTTTTAAACCAACAAGAGATAATTTGCTCCTTTTTTATTCGTTTCTGGAATTTAAGAAGAAAAAAAATACTTAGAAACCTCAAAAAGAAAAGTAATCCTGAGATCTAAAAGAGAGGGAGAGAAATAAATAATGCACTTTTCAAATGGAGGAGGAAGAAATGGCCATCTACTTTCTCGCTGCCCGCCATATTCCTTTAACAGTTTTGTTTTTTCCCCAGCCAACTCAGTACAAGTAAAATTCCAGTTATAACAAACTCCAGGGACAGCTAACCTATTTTATTGTGGTTGGATTTTGTTCAACTGAGTACATATCTAGAATTTATATTTCTAGTCTATAGAAAATTGAGAGAAATATTAATATGAAAGTGAAAGTCACTCAGTCATATCTGACTCTTGGTGACCCCATGGACTGTATGTAGCCCACCAGGCTTCTCTGTCCATGGAATTCTCCAGGCCAGAATATTGGAGTGAGTTGCCATTCCCTTCTCCAGGGGATCTTTCCAACCCAGGCCTCAAACCCAGGTCGACCATATTGCAGGCAGATTATCATCTTGAGCCACCAGGGAAGCCCAAGAATACTGGAGTGGGTAGCCTATCCTTTCTCCAGGGAATCTTCCCAACCAAGGGATCAAAAATAGAAAATTGAGAGAAATAATAATAGCTGAACGTAAAGTAAGAGAAAGAAATCAAAGAGCTTGCATTTCTGGGTGAGGAGAGAGGAAAAATGAAGGAAGAAACCCACTAGTTGGTAGCAACTCTTAAAAGGTTTTTATATTTTTATTATTTGGCTGCATTGGGTCTCCGTTGCTGGGCACGGGCTTTCTCTAGTTGTAGCAAGCAGAGGCTACGCTTCGTTCCAGAGCATAGGCTCTAAAGCGATGGCCCAGTCGCCCTGTGGCATGTGGAATCTTCCCAGAGCAGATTGAAACTGTGTCCCCTGCACTGGCAGGCAGGTTCTTAACCACCGAACCACCAGGGAAGTCCAGCAGTTCTTTAATATCTCGCCTTCCTCTCCAGCTACACTAAAGCCAAGAAAATGCTCTGCTGATAGCAGCAATCTGTCATATAGGATGCCCCTGCTACGACCCAGGAAGGGCAAATACTGGAAATGCAGTGTGAGGCAGGAGTGATGGGCTCATCTGGTGGTGACCCAAAGGGTCAGATACACAAACCATCACCTCCGCACACTGCTGAGGCTGCCTAACACAAGAAAAGACTTGTGATTCCAGTGTAGGGATTACCTTTTACATGAAAATCCATAAACAACATCTTATATTTTCCATCAATATATAACACTATCATAAAGTTAGAAACTTCTACCATTTTAAGCAATAGGGCAGCCAACCCAACCATGGGGGACAGAGGGTGGGTGGCTGCTCGCCTTCCTCCCATGCCTGGCCATCAGGGCCAGCCTTGCTCACCAGCCTTAGGGGCAGCCAGGTACCCTGAGAGCCTGACCCACCTGGTGCTGGTACCCCAAGCCATCCTCCTTCCCTGTCAGCTGAGTCCCGCCCCACCGGCCCCTGCAGGCACTGCCTGAAGAACAGACACAAGGCGAGCTCAGGCCCTAGGAGGTGCCGTCTCAGGAAAGTCATGCCGGGGCTTGCCTGTTCTCCAGCGTGTGACTCAGGGCCGTGAGGGGGAGAGAATCATCAGAAATACAATACTATTTTACAAACAATAAATTTATTTCCAAATCCTGAATTATAACCAAATTATAATTCCCTCTAAGTCTTACTGTGCTGTTTTACACAAGAACTTTTAAAAAAAACCATAGTCACAGCCATGTCATTGATACACCAAGTGTCCTGGGACAATGTATTTGTATTCGGTGGGTCCGGCCACCTCTTGTGGTCCTGGCAGCCGCTCTGCAGCCCCGCACACACACCAATGAACTCCAGCCTCCTCCGTGGCAGAGCCTGGCCTCAGCAGGGGCCCCTAGGGCCATGATGTACACAGATGAAAGTTGTGTGCAGGTATTTTGTCAAAGTGGCCTAGGCTGAGAGGGTTTGTTGATAGGCCGGGGCTCGGGACTCAACACCTGGCTCCCCTCCCCTGCAGGGACAGCCTTGGCTCAGAGCCCAAAGCGGGCTGGTGTGCGGCGGGGGGTCATGGGTTCCCCCTGCTCCTTCCGACCAGGAGTGTAGATCTTCGTAGACCTGGAGACACAGAAGAGGAATCAGGAATCACCCTGCGGCTCACTTTGACCAGGACACAGAGCAGAATGAAGAGCCTGAAACCCGGCTGTTTCTAACTATGTGTGAGCAGGCTCTGGGGCTGCAGGGTCTTCTCCCCTAACATACTTCCACTCCCCTTGCCTTCCCTCTCTGTGATTGGGAGCAGACTGAAATGGGCCTTTTTTCTTATATCCACTGACGCACGCTGTGAGATGGCTTTCCTAACAAATCCTTTCATACGCCCTAGGTGAGCTATGGGCTTCCCTGGTGGCTCAGCAGTAAAGAATCTGCCTGCAATTCAGAAGACTCAGGTTTGATCCCTGGGTGGGGAAGATCCTCTGGAGAAGGAAATGGCAACCCAGTCCAGTATTTGTGCCTGGAGAATCCCATGGACAGAGGGGCCTGGCAGGCTACAGTCCATGGGGTCACAAAGAGTCGGACACGACTGAGCGACTCAACAGCAGGTGAGCCCTGGAGGAGGTCTCCCTTCCGCCTCAGCAGGCCGCCACTCTAGCTGAGGCGGGGCTTTGTCCCCACATCCTGGAGGTTATCTCTAGACCCCTGGAATTTCCCTTGGCCTTGGGCACCACAGTGGGGATCCCCAAATTTGTAACAAGTTGGTGGAAATGAGGGTGGCCCTGGGTAACCCCACCTTGCAGGTGGTGACTGAGGCTCTGAGGGCAGTCTTGCCAGGACTGTCCCCATCACCCGTGGGGTCTGACCCAACTCCAGACACCAGGGCAGACACAGAGGCCCACGAATCTCCCCGCCTCACCTCTCCACCATGATGCCCAAGCCTTTGCTCACTGGTGAGGCTGTGAGACCCACTCTGTGCTCCAGCCCACCTCAGGCCCCACCACAACTTAACAATGCCAGGAGTTGCAGCCGGATAACCACCGCTTGGAAGTGTATCCCGAATTCCTCCATGTGACCACAGTCAACCTGTCACCAAGTCACCTCTGCATGTTTAACTTCTCTTAAATCATGGCCTCACTCGAGGCCTGGCAGGTGCAGCCAGAGCGCTCCCTCCCAGCCCAGGGCCTGAGGCGCGCACACCTGATGCTGCCCAGCGGGCTGCGCTTTTCCTGCTCCTGCCGCCGGGCCCGCAGCTGCTCCTCAGCCAGTGCCATCTCCTCCTCCATGGCGGACGCTTCCTCTTTGGCCCGTCGGCGGTTCTCCTAGAGAAGGGAGAGGTACTGGGGTCACTGGGGACCAGCAGTGAGGAGGCCTGGCCTGTACCCACCCCTCTGCTGCCAGCCAGCGCGGTGTAGACTGCACCAGCTCCCAGAGACAGGGCCACACACCACCAGGGCCGAGGCCTGCTCTTCTCACTGAGCCAAGACGCAGCTTGGAGGACTGAGTCCTAACCCTATCATGCCTCAGCCCTCTTTCAACCTGCTAAGTGCTTACACGCTCCTAGCAAGTTCACAGCCACGCCAGGACATACGGGAAAGAGGGAGGGCCCAACATCTGAGTTGAGAGGACGGACACTGAAAGCAAAGGTCTACGATCTTATGCAACCCTAAATAATGGATCTAGGTGGTGGCCACCAGTGGACACTGAGACTGTCAGGAGGGATCAAGGGGAACCACTGAGCACCCTTAGTGTCGTCAAAAGGCGGGGGCAGAGACCATATGTGCCTCCTGACAGAACCTAAAAGGAGGTTCACAGCAACACATGTATTATGCATTCCTACTCCAAAGAGCTGAACCTGAATCTAACCAAGACTTTAGGTTAATGACTAGTTTACAGAAAACACATGGGACAGAGGCACAAGTCAAACATTCTGAGGAACCAATTAGCCTAACACTATGTGGAACATTCTACGAGATGACCAACCTGTTTTCCCAGTAAATCAATGCCATAAAAATGAGAGTGGGCAGAGCCTGTTCTCAAATAAAAGACAATATATATAATGACAAATTCCAGTGTCTGGATCCTAATTCAAGCAAAGCAATTATAAAAAATTATCTTTGAAATAAAAAGGGAAATATGACTAAGAACTGGAGACTTTGGTGACATTTAGGATTACTTTTGTTGAGTGTTATTGGTGTGGAGGTTATGTTTTAATTTTTGAAAGTCTTTTTAGAGACACTTATTCAAGTATTTGAGTGAAAAACCACAATGTCTGAAATATGCTTTAAAATATTCCAGGAAAAAGATCACTGTGTATGGAGCAGGGTGGGAATAAGAGAAACAAGGTTGAGAAGAATGTTGATAATTACAGAGCCTAGGTGAGGAATGTGTGACTCCTTATACTGTTTTGGTCCACTTTCACAGATATTTGGACTTTTCAACAATAAGGGTTTTGTGGGTTTTTTGGTTGTTTTGTTTTTCAAGGCTTAGCAGACCAAGCAAATGGAGTGGGTGGGAGAAGTGAGACAGACCAGCCTGCCTGGATCACAGCTCTTATGTCTGACAGAGAAGTAAGGGGAAGCCAGATGATGACGTGTCTTTAATACCAGGCTGAGGGGGAAAAATGGATCCCAGAGGCAAACAGACCCACCACAGGAAAGCACAGGACCCTTACCTGCCGAGACTTCCCAG
>SJYV01051215.1:0-15787 GCA_006410875.1 Neotragus pygmaeus
AGGCCTGGCGTGCTGCGATTCATGGGGTCGCAAAAAGTTGGACACAACTGAGCGACTGAACTGAACTGAACGGATGAAGGAAAGCACAAATCTTAAGACAAATATAACATGCTTCCAACTTGAAAAAAAACTCACATCTTACACAAATGATCTCTCTTCCTATTCTAATTCACCTTACTAAATGATGTTCAATGTGACCAAAGAAATGATCAAAAAACACTCCCCCAAAAGAAGAATGAAAATAATTTCCTCTTTCCCACTAGATTTCAGATATTTTAGCCTGTGGCACAAAAGAAGCCTCAAATATATGTGTTAAGGAAAAGGGCATTCTAAATGCCACATCTGTACACAGCAAATAATTTTAAAACACAAGAACCTAGGTTTCCCTGGTGGTGTAGTGGTTAAAACTTCACTTTCACTACAGTGGGCATGGGTTCGATCCCTGCTCATGGAACAAAGATCCTGCATGCCACAATCAACCAAAACAAAACAAGCAAAAAAAGATAGATAAATGAATAAAAACACAAGAAATCAATTTGATATATTCTTTTTCAAGTAACAGTTAAACAACCTGGCCTTAATCTAAACTTCACAAAAGAAAACCCAGTGATACATCACAGAATTACTTTTCACTTCCCTTCTTCTACCAGAATACTTGGAACTAAGAAGAGTAACAGAATTTTTTTTTAGGTGATATAATTTGAATGAAAATTTTACTGAGAGTTTAAGGGAGAGGGCCAAAAAGAGTATCTGCAGAGTCCCCATTTCCAAATAGGCAAATCACAAGGAACAACAGGAGTACAGGGTAGCCCTGTGCCACTGCAGACATGTCTGTGTATAGCGGATCACTGAGCCAGAGGACTCAAACATCACAGCGCGTAACAGCATGGAAGCACGCCAAGGTCTACTTGTGGGCCTTCTCATATTTTTTATGAAAGATAATATAAATACAGTAAGACTTCAGACAGTAAAATAGACAAACAATGGGTTCATAGTCTAGCAAATCTTAAATATATGTACACTAAACCCCCCAGACCAAATCTCCATGTCTTATTTTACCTAATCTCTGCCAAATTGCTATTCAGTGGATTCAAAAGAAGAAAATAAACAAAGATTGCCAGAAAGGTAAATAATATCTACTACCAAAGAACCATAAAATTCTANCCCCCAGACCAAATCTCCATGTCTTATTTTACCTAATCTCTGCCAAATTGCTATTCAGTGGATTCAAAAGAAGAAAATAAACAAAGATTGCCAGAAAGGTAAATAATATCTACTACCAAAGAACCATAAAATTCTAGCCTACCAAGTGCATGAAAAGATGCTTAACATCATTAGTCATCAGGGAAGTGCAAATGAAACTATAAGAGATGCCACTTCACATCCATTAGAATGACCACAACTGGAAAAAAAAAAAGAGTAACAAATGTTGGTAAGGAAGTGGAAAAATGGAAACACTTATACATAATGTAGGAATGTAAAATGATGCAGTCACTTGGGGAAATAATATAGCAATTTTTAAAAAGTTATAAACTTAGCACATAACCAACCATTCCACACATATGTATCTACCACCATGAGAAATAAAAAGTTGTGTCCACACAAAGAACTACACATGAATGTTCATAGCAGCATTAGCCACAATTGCTAGAAACTGGAAACAATCTAAATGTCCATCAGCTGGTAAATATATAGTCAAAATGTGCTATTTTCATACAATGGAATCTACTTAGCAATAAAAAGGAAAAATCTGATGATATATACTATGACATTGATGAGCCTCAAAAATATTAGGTAGGGACTAAAATGTTATAAAGTTGATTTATGGTGATGGCAGTACTACTGAGTAAATTTATTAAAAATCACTGAAAATTACAATGTAAAATATGCCTCAATAAAACTGTAAAAGTCACAATCAAGGTACTCAATTCATATTTCATATGTGCCAGAAATTAGCATAGTATTCCCATTTTGCACCTTGGCATAGCAATCTAAGATTTGACCAAGTATTCTCAGGCAGAAACAGGCTGAACTGCAAGAAGTACCCAGCTACCAGTTAACTGAGACAGACATTAGGAATACTTATAGAATCAAAACATCTTCAGGGTCCCATCCTCAACATTAGGCAAAATTCAAAATTTGCATGTCAACTAAAATATGAAGAGGTGAGAATCATTAGGTTAAAAAAAAAAGGAAGGATGAAAGAAAGAAAGAAAAATGAGGGAAGCTGAAATGTAGTTTAGATTCAAAAGTAAACAGGGAAGAAAAACAGAGACATAATGAGATCTCCCATCACCAGCATCCATGTTTCTGGATGTCAAAGGCTCAGGGAGTTTGGAGACTCTTAAATGTCATCTTTTGAAGGGAAAGGAAACTAACTCTGATCTTGTAATTTTAAATTAATCATTACATTTTGTAACTGGAAAATAAAATCTTTATTAAAAGATGTCTACTTTAAAACATTTTCAATCTTTTACCCTTGCAACAAACTTTAGGAATTGAGGGTAAAAAATAATAATGATAACCATGAAAATGCCAATATTAATTGAACATTTTCTATGTGCCAAATAAATGACAAACATACATGATCTCATATTATCCTTATAAGAATTCTAGGAAGTAATATTATTATCCTCATTTTCCAAAAGGGAAAATTTAGGCCAAAACTGAAGAAGAGACTAATGATCCCAGATTCAGTAATTCTAACAAGGACTTGAAGGAAGGCACTTTACTAGGGAACTCCTAAATTAGGCCAACACAGTGCAGATCAAATACTCCTTTTACAAACCTAGAAATTCTGTTTGGAAAAAGTCTCCAGGAGTAATAAATAAGATGGTCAGTGAAGTGAAATTAGGACATAAAAATGTAACTAGTCCCTCTCTAGCTTTTCTAACCAGCCTCAGTTAAAGGCACCATCCCCAAATCACTTGCCCGATATGGCTTACAACCCCTCTACTGTCTTTCCTACATTTGTCTTTTTTATAATTAATTAATTTTATTCATTTATTTATTTTGGCTAAACTGGTTCTTTGTTGCAATGGCTCCTCTTGTTGCAGAGCACAGGCTCTAGGTGTGTGGGCCTCAGTAGTTAGAGTGCATGGGCTCAGCAGTTGCAACACATGAGCCCTAGAGTATGGGCTCGGGAGCTGTGGTGCTGAGGCACCACTGCAGCATATCGAATCTTTCCAGACCAGGGATCAAACCCGTGTTCCCTGAACTGGCAGGCAGATCTTCACCACTGGGCCACCAGGGAAGTCCCCTTTCTTACATTCTTGATTATTTAACTCAGTTCAGGAACAACAAGAATGTAACAGGCTGAAAAGTGAGGTGGTCTCCTGAGTCCTCGCTACTCTCAAAACACCAAGCCTATTCTCTCCACATTGCCTCTGCACTTTTTTTAATATGTATAAACCCTTTATACTCATTACATTTCAGGAAATGTCAGATCCCCATCTCTCAATGCTGTCCATCACAGTCCTCACTATCTGTATTACTGCTCTGAACAGATCTTCCACAAACTATTATGTATTTAAAGTGTGCACACCTGTTAATACATGCCATGCTGTTAGTCTGCTTGGATTGTTCAGCGCTTGCACCTTGACCACTTTAATAAACCATCCTTTGACAAAAAGCAAAAAAAGCATAAAATGTGTACAACTTATTTCTCCAATGATATTAATAAATTACTGGTACAAAAAGTGTGCTAATTTTGTTTATTACCCCTTGAAGTATCTAACAAAATGTTAGGCATAGGAAATATTTAAGTTTCTAAAGTATGAATAGATTTACATTTGTGCTTTTTTCTATAACTATGTATTTACAAGTATTTGTTTGTTCTATCAATAATCTAAGATTATAAGCTAATTGTTGGAAAAGATAATAACTTCATTTTCTTGAACAGTACTATNAATATTTAAGTTTCTAAAGTATGAATAGATTTACATTTGTGCTTTTTTCTATAACTATGTATTTACAAGCATTTGTTTGTTCTATCAATAATCTAAGATTATAAGCTAATTGTTGGAAAAGATAATAACTTCATTTTCTTGAACAGTACTATACTGGATGTTTAGCTTTTGTTTTCTTAAGAATGAAGTTAAGGGAGGATGTGGCCAGGTGGCAGAGTAGGAAGACCTGGAGCTCACCAGCTCCTATAGACACATCAAATTACAACTACTCACAGAGCAACTATAAATGACAATGACCTGAAGACTAGCAGATATCTCCCACATAAAGACAGAGAGAAGGAACCACAATGAGAAGGGTAGAAGGAACAATGACAAGACGTAGTCAAGATCTAACTCACCTGAATGAGCAACCCACAAACAAGAGTATAATCACAATTACAGAGGTTCTCCCCGAAGAGCAAGGGTTCCAAGCCCCAGCCCAGGAACCCTACACCAAGAAGACAAGTCACTACAACATCTTGTTTTGAAGGCCAGAAGGGCCTGAATGCAGGAGAGCAAGAGAGCTGTAGGAAAGACTCAGCTGCTTCAGGGATGTGCAGAATCTCATACACTCAGAGACCCAGGAGAGAAGCAGGAGTCTGAAAGAAGCCTGGGCTAGACCTATATACTGATCTTAGAGAGGCTCCCAAGAAGCAAGAGATCACCCTGAGGGCACCAATGCTGGTGGCAACCATTCTGGGGATGTCATTCTACCACAAGGACACTGGTGCTGGCAACGCCATTTTGGGATCCACCCTATAGACTATTTGCTCCAGGGGCTTATCTGCATACCAGCAAGCTGGCAGCAGCTGTGCCCCAGCCAGGGTCACACAGATGGGAAGCCGATCCCAATCTCCAGCCTGACTACAGCCACCATGCAGGGCACAGTCTTGTAGCTAACCAGACCAGGAACCAGGAATCTGCCTACCAGACTGCCCACAGTACTCTTCCCACCAAAACAGAAGGAGTCACACGGTCCATAGAGGGAGCACCCTAAGAACATACAGCTCTGAAATAGGAGGGGAGCAAGCTACTGGGCCCTATAGGATGTCAACTATATAAGATTCAGAAATATAACCAACTTACCTGATAAATACAGAAAATTGGGCAAAATGAGGAGAGAGCATTAAAATATGCTCTACACAAAGGAATAAGACAACACTTCAGAAAAAGAACTAAAAGAAATGGAGGCAGGCAACTACCTGATAAAGAGTTCTCATTAATGATCATTAAGATGCTCCATGAATGTGGGAGAAGAATTAGATGAACACAGTGAGAATTTTAAGAGTTAGAAAACATAAAAATAACCAAACAGACATGAAGATAAAATACCCAGAAAAAAGAAACTGGAAGGAAAAGTATTTTAGATGATACAGAGAAGTATAATAGTAACATGGAAGACAGAGTAGTGGAAATCAACCAAGGTGAACAGGGGAAAAAAAAGAATTTGAAAAAAATGAGAGTAGTTTAAGAGACTTCTGGGACAACATCAAGCATACTAATATTTGTATCATAGGGGTACTGGAAAAAGACAGAAAAGGGCAGAGAAGTTACTTGAAGATATAACAGGTGAAATTTACTTAACCTAGGGAAGGAAATACACATTCAGTGAGAGGAAGCAAAGAATCCCAAACAATAGGAACTTAAAAAGGTCCACACCACAACACATTGTAATTAAAGTGGCAAAAATTAAAGATAAAGAGAAAAATCTTAAAAAGCAGCAAGAGAACACCCCAGACTGTCAGCTGACTCTTCAGCAGGAAATTTAGCAGGCCAGGAGTGCCATGATATTCCAAGTAATGAATCAGTAAAATCTATACCACAAATGTTCTACCTGCAAGGCTCTCATTCAGATTTGAAGGGGAAGAGGAAGAGTATTCCAAATGAGCAAAAACTAAGAGAGTTCAGTACCACCAAACTAACTTTATGAGAAATGAATTCAAGGAATTTCTCTAAGTGAAAGACTCCAAACAGAAACATGAAAATTCTCACATGTAAAGGCTAACAAATAGCAAAAGTAGTAGATAATCAACTTAAAAGCTAGAAGGAAGGTTAAAAAGGCAAAAATAGTAAAATCATTTATAGCTACAATAAATAGTTAAGGGATATACAAACAAAAAGATGTAAAATATGACATAAAAAACATTAAATAAAGGGAAGTAGAAATAAAAATGCAGGGCAGTTACAATGCATTAGAACTGAAGAGATCTTCAATTTAAAATAATCACATATATACACGCACAGGTTGTTATATATAAACCTTATGGTAATAACAAAAGAGAATCATCAGGGATTTCCTGGTGGCTTAGTGGTAAAGAGCCTGCCTGCCAATGAAGGAGACATGGGTTGGATCTCTGGGCCAGGAAGAGACCTCATATGCTGTAAAACCACCCTACATGAGCCACAACTGCTAAGCCCACTTGCCACAACACCTGAATCCTGCATGCCCTAAAACCCATGCCCTGCAACAAGAGAAACAAAGAAGACCTCTCACAGCAATTAAGAGCAGACCTTACTCACTGCAACGAGAGAAAAGTACACACAGCAGAAAAGACCAACCACAGCCAAAACAAATGAAGAAATCTTTTTAAATTAATTAAATTACATGATATTTTTAATAGGAATATTAAAGAAAAAGGAACAAAAGAGAACCATAAAAATGACCAAAAAACAATTAACAAAATGGCAAGAACTACATATACATCAATAGTTTAAATGAAAATAAACAAACTGCTCCAATCAAAAGACAGAATGGGTGAATAGATTAAAAAAAATAAAACCTATCTGTATGTTTCCCAGGTGATGCTAGTGGTAAAGAACCTGCCTGCCAATGCAGGAGACGTGGGTCCAATCCCTGGGTCAGGAAGATCCCCTGGGGGAGGACATGGACACCCACTCTAGTATTCTGGCCTGGAGAATCCCCAGGAACAGAGGAGCCAAGAAGTCTACAGTCCACAGGGTCATATAGAGAGTCAGACACAACTAAAGCAACTTACCACACACATATGCTACCTACAAGAGACTTAATTCAGATCTAAAGATACACCCAGACTAACAGTGAAGAAATGGAAAAAATATTCCACATAAATGCAAATGAAAAGAAAGCTGGGGTGGCAGATGTATATCAGACAGGACAGACTTTAAAACAAAGATGTTCTCAAGACACAAAGACAGGCATTACCTAATAATGATCAAGGGATCAATTCCAAGAAGATATAATAACTGTAAATGTATACACACCCAACATGCGTGCCTACATGCTAAGTCACTTCAGTCGTATTTGACTCAGTGCAAGCTTATGCACTGTAGCCCACCAGGCTCCTTTGTTCATGGGATTCTCCAGGTAAGAATACTGGAGTGGGTTGCCATGTCCTTCTCCAGGGGATCTTCCCAACCCAGGGATTGAACGTGCCATCTCTAATGTCTCTTGCACTGGCTTCTTTACCACTAGTGCCACCTGGGAAACCCAACACAGGAGTACCTAAATAAATAAAGCCAACAGGATTACAATAATAGTAGGGGACTTTTGACACCCCATTTATATCTACGGACAGATCATCCAGAAAAAAATATCGGTAAGGAAACACTAGCCTTAAATAACACATTCGACTAGATAAATTTTCTGTGTATATACAGAATATGGGCTTCCCTGGTAGCTCAGATGGTGAAGAATCTGCCTGTAACACAGGAGACCTGGGCTCAATCAGAACATAAGCAAAAAGCAGCAGAATACTCATTCAAGTGCACAAAGAACATTCTCCAGGATATGTTGCCACAAAACAAATCTGAATAAATTTGAGATGATAGAAATCATATCAGTAGTATGAGAAGAAAAATCAATATAAAAAAAAAATGAAAAAGCACAAACACATGCAGCCTAAACAATATGCCACTGAACAACCAACAGGACACTGAAGAAATCAAAAGGAAATAAAAATCTGGAGACAAATTAAAATGAAACACAATCCAAACATGACACAACAATCCAGGGTCTATGGAACACAGCAAAAGCAGTTCTAAGAGGAAAGTTTACAGTCATACAGGCCTACTTCAGGAAATAAGAAAAATCTCAAAGCAATCTAACCTTATACCCAAAGGAACTGGAAAAATTAAAATACACAAAACCTAAAGTTAGTAGAAGGAAAGAAATAATTAATATCAGAGCAAAAATAAATAAAGACTAAAAACCAGAAAAGATCAATGGAAGAGCTAGTTCTTTGAAAAGATACACAAAATTAATAACTCTTTAGCCAGACTCATAAGACAGGGCCCAAATAAACAATTGAGAAATTACAGGTGAAACCACAAAAATACCAAAGATCATTAGATATTACTGTGAACAAGTATACATCAACAAAATGGGCAATTTAAAATAGATGTATTCCAAGCAACATACAATCTCCAAAGACAATCAGGAAGACACATAAAATATGAAGACTGGTTACCAGTAATGAAACTGAACCAATAATTGTGAAAATTACCAACAAAGAAAAATCCAGGACCAACAGGTGATATTCTATCAAACATTTAAAGAGTTAATACCAATTCAAACTATGCCAAAAAAACTGAAGACAAAGGAACACTTTGGAATGCATTCTGTAAGATCAGCATCACCCTACCAAAACAAGCAAAAACACCACCCCAAAAATAAAATTACAGGCCAGTACCATTGATGAACACAGGTGCAAAAACTCTCAAAATATTAGTAAAGTGAAATCAACAATGCACCAAAAGAATCACATACCTTATCAAGTGGACTTTATCCTAGAGACATATGATTAAAGATGATTTAATACTCCACAAACCAATCAATAAGATATACCACTNCAGTACCATTGATGAACACAGGTGCAAAAACTCTCAAAATATTAGTAAAGTGAAATCAACAATGCACCAAAAGAATCACATACCTTATCAAGTGGACTTTATCCTAGAGACATATGATTAAAGATGATTTAATACTCCACAAACCAATCAATAAGATATACCACTTTAATACACTGAATAAAAATGATATGATCATATCAATAGATGCACAAAAAGCTATTGATAAAATTCAATATCCATTTATGATTAAAAAAGAAAACTCTCTAGAAAGTGAGCACAATATATATATTGTGAACCTACCTCAATATAATAAGGCCATATATGACAAGCCCACAGTTATCATACTCAATGATGAAAAGCTGAGAACATTTCTTCTAAAATCAGGAACAAGACAATGATGTCCACTCTTGCCACTTTTATCCAACATAGTTTTGGAAGTTCTACCCACAGCAAACAGAGAAGAAAAATAAATAAAAGGAATCTAAATTGGAAAAGAAGAAGCAAAACTGTCAATGTTTGCAGAAGACATGACCATATATAGAAAATCCTAATAATGCTACCCAAATCTATCAGAATTAATACATAAACTCAGTAAAGATCTAGAATAAAAATGTAACATTCAGAAACATGCTGTGTTTCTATACACTAGTAACAAACTATCAGAAAGATAAATTGATCACATTTACAATTTCAAACAAAAGAATAAAATAAATACAACCAAAGAGGCAAAAAACTTGTACTTTGAAAGCTATAAGATACGGATGAAAGAAACTAAAGACAACAAAAGCAAATGGAAAGAATACTATGCTCATGGGTTGGAAGAATTAATATGGTTAAAATGATCATAAATCCTAAGGTAATCTATAGATTCAATGCAATCCCTATCAAAATACCCATGATACTTTTCACAGAACTAAAACAAATAATTCTAAAATTTGTTTGGAAACACCCCAAATAGCCAAAACAATCTTAAGAAAGGAGAACAAAGAAGGAAGTATCATGTTCCCTGACTTTAAATTATATTACAAAGCTACAGTAATCAAAATAGTCTGGTATTAGTACAAAAAAAAAAAAAAGAAAAATAAATGGGTCAATGTAACTAAATAGAGTACAGAAATAAATCAAAACTTAAATGGTCAATAAATCTCCAACAAAGAAGGCAATGGGGAGTAGACAGTCAATAAATGTTCAATAAATGATGGTGGGAAAAGTGGACAGCTACATACAAAAGAATCCAACTGGACTGCTTTCTAATATCATGCACAAAAATAAAATGGATTAAAGACTTAATGTAAGACCTGAAACCATAAAATTCCTAGAGGAAAGCATAGACAGTACGATCAAAGCAATATTTATTGGATTTCTCTCCTCAAGGAAGGGCAACAAAAGCAAAAGTTAACACATGGGACTACACGAAACTAAGAAGCTTTTGCACAGCGAAAACTATTAACAACGAGGAAGGCAGCCTACCAAGTGAAAGAAAGTATCTCCAAATGAACCATTCAATAAGGAGTTTCCATCCAAAATAAACACAAAAGTCATACAACTGACATCAAAAATAAAAATAAAAATGGGCAGAGTACTTGTTATAGACATTGTTCCAAAGAAGACATACAGATGGCCAACAGACATATGAAAAGGTAGTCAACATCACTAATGACCAGGGAAATGCAAATCAAAATCAGAATAAGATCTATATCATACCTGTCAGAATGGCTATTTTCAAGAAGTTAACAAATAAGAAATATTGGTGAAGATGTAAAGAAAAACCCTTGTGCACTGTTTGCAGGATTGTAAACTAGTACAACCATGATGGAAAACAGTATGGAGGTGCCTCAAAAAATTAAAAATACAACTACCATATGATTCACCAATTCCACCTTCTTTACACCTGAAGAAAACAAAAACAGTAACTGGAAAAATATGCGCACCTCTACATTCATTGCAACACTGCTTACAACAGCCAGCATATAAAAGCAACTTGTGTCCACTGATAGATAAAAGGATAAAGAATATATGGTATACATACAATGAAATATGAAAAGGCATAAAAAAGAATGAAATCTTACCATTTACAACAACATGGATATACCTAGAGGATATCACGTAAGTGAAATAAGTCAAACAGAGACTACAAATACTACATGATTTCATATGTGAAATCAAAGATAACAAAACAAACAAAATAAAGTGAAAACAGAATCAACAAACACAGAGAACAAACGGGAGACAGACAGGTAAGTACAGTGGAAAGGGGGAGAATCAGGTGAATAGTTAAGTGATACAAACCTATAATTATGAAAAGAATAAAGTCATGGGGATATAATACACAACATAAAGACAGTGATCCTATAGTGATTCTGTGTGGGGATATGTGGCTAAAGGACTCATATAGTGACCATCTGACCATTTCATAAAGCATGCAAATGCCAAATAATTAAACGGTGCTCTTAAAATACTGTACATCAACTGTATTTTTTTAAAGGGTTTGAAGACAGAAAAATGAATTTAACAGCTTCTAGTGTGGCATGAGTAAACTACTTTTTTTGTCTGAAATACTAAAATTATTCTATGTATTTTTATAACTAAGTATAANAAAATACTGTACATCAACTGTATTTTTTTAAAGGGTTTGAAGACAGAAAAATGAATTTAACAGCTTCTAGTGTGGCATGAGTAAACTACTTTTTTTGTCTGAAATACTAAAATTATTCTATGTATTTTTATAACTAAGTATAACTAAGTATTTTTATAACTAAGTATAACTATGTATTTTTGTAACTAACTTAATAGTTATAAAAATACTCTATTTTCTTATATTGCTGAATCAAAAGGCATTTATTAAACATTTATTTGTTCACTATAAACAGTGATGAGGCAAATGTGAAAATCCTTTGAAGAAATGCAGAACAGTAAAAGCAATTTACTTTCGTCAAAATAAGAAAGTGCTAAAAGCTCTTAAAAACTGCAAGAAGGCAAACTTAGCGAATATAAGCAAATATATACGCAAAAGGGGGAGGCTGAGCATAAAATTGTATGTAATGAACACACTATGTACACAACATGATAACAATAATGTAAAACAAAGATGAAGAGTAATTTAAAACAAAACAATAGCATTTTCTTCTACTACAATGCTTAATTTCATAACAATAAAATGTTAATAAGAAAAGAAAATCTAGGACTTCCTTGGTGGCACAGTGGTAAGAATCTGCCTGTCAATGCAGAGGACAAGGGTTTGATCCCTGGTTCGGGAAGATTCCACATGTTATGGAGCAACTAAGTTCATGTGCCACAACTACTGAGCCTATGCTCTAGAGCCTGCGAGCTGCACCCACTGAGCCTGTGTGCCGCGACTACCAAAGCCCGAGTGCTTAGAGCCTGTGCTTTGCAACCAGAGAAGCCATCACAATGAGTCGCCTGTCACTGCAATGAGAGCAGCCCCTTCTCACCACAACTAGAGAAAGCCCTCGTGAAGCAAGGAAGACTGAGTGCAGCCAAAAATAAGTAAAAAAAGAAAATGTGGAAAGAAAAGCCCAAATCTGTATACATTTTTTATAAACGTCCATAACCAAAACATTTCATACCTGTAAACATGGCGTGAAAGTAAGGACTACAGGCAGCCAGCACCACTCTATGAGCAGAAATTTCCATGTCTTCGGCCACAATTGTGACATCACACAGCAAATTCTGACTGTTTACGAGAGAGAGAAAAAAAATTTAAATGATAACAACAGTAAATGTATTGAACATCCTATGCAAAACTTTTACAGTGAAAGCCCAATTTTCTGAAGACTTAGCTAAAAACTGCCATCCTTAAAAATGAGTTCCCAAACATGAAGCACAAATAAAACAGTCATGACATAGGCCAACATGCCTTTGCCCTCACTCAGAATTTTGTTTTTGTTATCTCAACCTAATGAAAGTTACTGGCAGCAAGTTATCAATGGAGTATGAAGGGAAAGTTTTTATATTAAGAATTGCATCAACAGAAGTGGCAGATGGTGGTATGACAATAAGACAAGACAAAATAAAACATACATAGAAAACTAAATTGGGTCAAAGTACCAAAACTATACAGACACAGGAAATGTCTTGGGTCATGAAGCAAAGGTAAAGTTATATTCAACTACTTGCTGCATCAAAGCCATTTGAGCATTAATCAGAACATTTTCTAGTACAAAACATCTCATTCTTCAAAGTCAGAAAATATTACCATACATAAAATTAAAAAACATTTTGTTACCTTAAAAGTTATTCAGTACCTATAATTACACTTTCAGTTCTAAAATATCCATTTTAATGGATATGCATTTTAATGCATTCAAAAACATGCAGTACACACTTTTCACAAGCTATATAAGCTGCTAGATGAAACGCTCCAGCTAAATAAGAATGTCACAGAGTATCTTTTTGGGAAAAAACTTTGCTGGCATTGATTTCAGAAAAAAGAAGAGGACTCCACCAACCTTACTGGCAATCATGTCGTTGATGACTGAAACAAGGTGTGATGAGCCCAAAGTCCTGACACTGAATTCATGAGTACCTAGGTGACACTGGGCTTCCTGCTCAACTATCCCCATTCCCCACAAGGGTACCTACCAGCTTCTGCAATTTCTAATAGCTTACAAGAAACATTTTCACAGGAGCTTAACCCAGTCTTTGAGTGATCCATTTCCCACACCACTTTCAAACTTCTTTCTGTGCTGTGTGAGCTCAGTCGATTCAGTCATTTTCAACTCTTTGCAACCCCATGGACTGTAGCCTACCAGGCTCCTCTGTCCATGGGATTATCTCAGCAAGAATACTGGAGTGGGTTGCCATTTCCTCCTCCATGGGATCTTTTCAATCCATGGATCTAACCTTCATCTCCTGCGGTTCCTGAATTGGCAGGTGGGTTCTTTACCACTGAGACACCTGGGAAGCCCTATTTCTGTGGAGTTCACACCAAAACTTCTGAAGATCCTACTGGTACTCATATTCCCTCCAAGTACAGAAGAAACTGTACAAAAAGGGGCCAACCCAGCCCCAGTGAGGACAGCATCCCAGTGATAAGCTCACTGTGCCCTGTAAACTGAAGCATGGGTTATGATGAGACATAAGGCAAGTTGCCTGTTAGGCTCCAGAGGTGGGAGGTAGCAGATCACTCTCTGAAATTCCTCCAGATCAGTGTGGAAAACTGACAAAGTCCACAGTACACTCTGAGCAGTTGAAACCACTCTGCAAGTCTATGAATTCCATGGGTTCTCAAGTAAGCAGGAGGAAGTCAGTGGTTTTTCAGGAAGATGTTATGCAGGAGCTCCATCCACATGTATAATTCCACTTAGACCCTATCAATATCTTATGCTGCTGCTGCTGCTAAGTCGCATCCAACTCTTAGCGACCCCATGGACTGCAGCCTACCAGGCTCCTCTGTCCATGGGATTTTCCAAGCAAGAGTACTGGAGTGGGCTGCCATTGCCTTCTCTGATCAATATCTTATGAGGTCCACGTTATTGTAATTTCTACCCTTAAAAAGTACAAAAATGAATAAGCAGTCTAAAGTCACCACTAGTGGCAATGCCAGGATTCAAATCTAAGAAGTCTGGTTTACAAAATCATCTAAAGCTATGTGATTTTAAGATTTGTTAAAGCTTGAATACAACAGGGAATAGAAAGTATAAACAACAGCCATTTTTTATTAGACATACTGTACATCAGATACGATGCAGAATTCAATATATAGTTTAAAAAAGGCCCAGTTTTAGTGGGTTTTTAGCACTACCACTACAAAAATAGTTAGAAAAATCAAATTCAACAAAGCACTGCAAGATCTTCTCTGCCCTTAAGGAGACTAGCAGAAAGGTCAGACAATGCAAGGATTACAGAACAAAGTAGAAAGTGCCAGAGTGAAGACACTAGAACAGGGGAGCCATCTAAATCAGACGCGGGGTCAGAAAAGGCACCCTGTAGCTACTGCACTTAGCTGAGTTCTAATCATAGATAAGTGTTACCTGGAGAGAGAAGCAAGAGAATTTCACACAGAGAGAAGAGCAGATGCTACCGGACAGAGACCTGAAGTAGCAAAGTACAATGGGGAGTGTGGCACAAAAAGAGCATGTGAGAAGAAGAGTGATGCTGGGGGGCGCAGAGCCATCCAGGTTTCCTACCATGAACAACACACAGCTGAAACGTGAGTCAACTTCATCTTTATATCTCTTTTATTTTTGTCAATAATCATTCCCAGTTCTTTTGTTTCAAGATGGAACTTAAATGGAATTACACTTAACACCTTGAAATCACATAATTACATTCAGCTTCAATTATAATTACTCAATAATCCAACCTTTTGTCACATAATTATCTTGGCCTTACTGGCTATTGGTAAAGTAATTAATATCAGTTAGTTGCTCAGTTGTGTCCAACTTTTCAATCCAGTGGAGTATAGCCCACCACGATCCCCTGTCCATGGAATTCTTCAGGAAAAAATACTGGAGTGGATAGCCATTCCCTTTTCCAGGGATCAAACCAAGTCTCCTGCCTGGTAGGCAGATACATTACAATCAGAGCCACCAAGGTATCAGCTCAGTTCAGTTCAGTTGCTCAGTCGTGTCAAACTCTTTGCGACGCCATGAATCACAGCACGCCAGGCCTCACTGTCCAACACCAACTCCCGGAGTTCACTCAGACTCTCGTCCATCGAGTCAGCGATGCCATCCAGCCATCTCATCCTCGGTCGTCCCCTTCTCCTCCTGCCCCCAATCCCTCCCAGCATCAAGTCTTTTCCAATGAGTCAACTCTTCACATGAGGTGGCCAGAGTACTGGAGTTTCAGCTTTAGCCTCATTCCTTCCAAAGAAATCCCAGGGCTGATCTCCTTTAGAATGGACTGGTTGGATCTCCTTGCAGTCCAAGGGACTCTCAAGAGTCTTCTCCAACACCACAGTTCAAAAGCATCAATTCTTCGGCGTTCAGCCTTCTTCACAGTGCAACTCTCACATCCATACATGACCACAGGAAAAACAACAGCCTTGA
>SJYV01051217.1:0-11225 GCA_006410875.1 Neotragus pygmaeus
GAAACTGCTCATCTCTGCTTCTTTCTGTGACTGGGGTGGGCAATCAGGCTTCTTCTGCTGGCTTCCACCTGGGCTGAAACCTGGAGAAGCACAGAGCAGAAGGCTGCTGATTCCGACAGCACCAAGGTGCTGTGTGGGCCAGAAGCCGGAACTCTGAGCATCCCTCGCCATCATGAACGCAGACTTTTGCTGGGATTCTGAACAGCATGGGCTTCTGTTAGCCATAGAATCCAGTAGGTTAACAATGACATCAGAATGTCTATCAAATTGAGTGCTGAGCAACACGGATGGCCCTAGAGATTGTCATCCTGAGTGAAGTCAGAGAGAGAAGGAGAAATACTGCACGACATCCCCTACATGCAGAGTGTAGAAAGAAACGCTACAGACGAGTTTACTCACGAAACAGAAACACTTAGAGAACAAACTTGCGGTTGCTAGGGCGGAAGGACGTGGGAAGGGATAGTTGGGAAGTTTACGGACGTATTTATTTAAAGTGGATAACCAGCGAAGACCCATGCTATAGCACAGGAAACTCTGCTCAACGTTGTGCAGCAGTTTGAATGGGAAGGGAGTTTGGGGGCAAGTGGATCAGTATATGGATGATGAGGTCCTTTTGCTGTTCACCTGAAACTGTCACAACACTGTGAATCGGCGATCGTTCTTCAGCTGCTAAGTCATGCACAACTCTGCAGCCCCGTGGACCGCAGCACTCCAGGCTTCCCTGGCCTTCACTGTCTCCTAGAGTTTGCTCAGATTCATGCCCATTGAGTTGGTGATGCTATCTCATCCTCTGCCACCCCCTTCTCCTCCTGACTTGGTCTTTTCCAAAGAGTTGGCTCTTCACATGATGTGGCCAAAGTATTTGGAGCTTCAGCTTCAGCATCAGTCCTTCCAATGAATATTTAGGGTTGATTTCCTTTAGGATTGACTGGCTTGATCTCCTTGCAGTCCAAGGGACTCTCAAGAGTCTTCTCCAGCACCAAGATGTGAAAGCATCAGTTTTTCGGCGCTCAGCCTTCTTTATGGTCCAATTCCCACAGGTGCACATGACCACTGGAAAACCACAGCTTTGACTATATGGACCTTTGCTGGCAAAGTGATGTCTCTGATTATACTTTAATTTAAAAAGTGAAAAGTTTAAAAAGAAATAGAGTGACTGTTAACATCCAGAAAGATGCTGAGTACTTCATTTATTCCACAGTGACTTTTTATATGAGAAGTATGACCTAAACTTCACCAACAAAGAAACTGACATTATTGTGTGTCAGAATTCTCCCAGTTAGTGGTGTCTCCTGAATCTGAAGCATACTTACTCGGTTAAAAAACCCACTCTCTTAACCAACTGATTCACTGTATCTGGAATTAAAAGAAAAGAAAGAAAAGATAACCTAGCAACTGACTACACTTTGATCTGCAACATCCTAGGCTGGCTACGTCCTGGGTGATCTAACCTGCACAGGTGTGTGGCTCTGGAGAGCTCACAGCTGTCGGGGTGTGCAAAACCATCCTCTGGGGATGAATATGCAAATGTCCAGGTCCTGTCTGCCAGTGACTCAGAAACTATGTGTCTGAGATGGAGCCCCGAATCTGCTTTTCTAGCCTTCTTTCTCTTATCATTGTTGTTTAGATGCCAAGTTCTGTCTGACTCTTCTGCAACTCCGTGGACCAAAGCCTCCCAGGCTCCGCTGTCCGTGGAATTCTCCAGACAAGAGTAAGCGGGTTGCCATCTCCTTCACCCGCGGAATCTTCCCAGTCCAGGGATCGAACCAGCGCCTCCTGCATTGGCAGGTGGATCCTTTATCACTGAGCCAGCAGGGGCGTCTAGCATTCATTCTAGGTTTTTTTTTAATTCACATTGTGTCTATTTTGGTTCCTTTGAGAAATATGTTACTGAAGGATGTCTCTGGCTTTTATTTTATTGCTTTAAATGCATTGTCCTAAGACAGGAGGCCTTGGGCCAAAACAAGCCAGGCACCTGTTTTGGCAAATAAAGTTTTATTAGCACACAGCCACTCCGCACATTGTCTGTGCCTGCTTTCATGCCTGCAGAGCCAAGGATCTGCGACAGAGGCTGTAGGGTCAACCAAAGCGGAAAACATTCACTATCCGGCCCTTTGCAGCGAAGGTTCACCAACCCCTGTCCTAAAATGACTCTGCCGCTGCTAGCCTTGGGCACGAGTGTGGACCACTCATTAATTTAGAAATACTTTTTCTGTATCGAACAGCATCTGAATCACTCAGCTTCAGGGATACAATGTGTATGAAAAATGCATTTTATTCGTGGAAAACATGTCGTTCACTATGTCCCAAGCCGTGCCTGTCAGACGAGCCCTTAAATAAATGACATTATCTCATCTTCTGACCTGGCTAGCCACAAATCCAGAGGCAAGGGAAACAGACTTTCCTCCAGCAGACGACCAGGAGAAGCGGGGGCTCTACATCTCACCTGCAAGACAAATGGAGGAATTCATTAAGAATCCCTCTCATTTACTTGAAAAAGAAAAAAAGAAAAGTCAGCAAAGGCACAGACCTTTCCCTGTTGCCATATACTTAAAAAAATATCAAGACTGAGGGGAAGAGCCAGCTGACGTTGGCGGAGGTAACTGCTTCCCGTCGCTGACCGCTAGGAAAGTGAACCCACCCCTTCCTCCCCAGCCCATCATTAGGCACGGCAAATAGTTGCCACATGAGGTCAAGTGCCTTTGGACCAGACAGAGAAAAGGAGACACATCCTCAGGCCGCAGCAAAGCAAAGGAGATGAGTAACGTGGATAGTCAAGTGCCCAGAGGATGCAGTTTAGACCATCAGCAGGAGGAGACGGCAGACAAGATGCAGACCAACACGAACTCGGAGGTGAGGAAAAGAGGACCGTACGTGGTGCAGGCACGCAGGGGCTGCTCAGTGCTTGGTGAACGAATACACTTACAAAAATAAAGCTGAACAGGGGGTTCCAAAGTGAGAAACAATGCGCGGAGTCCAAAGAAGGAAAACAAGAACATTATTTTTTTACACATAATCATCTGGTATCAGATGAATGATCTCTAAGTATTTTCCCACTAGGGAAAAATAAAAGCCCAAATTCCTTCCTTCGAGCTCGGTTTCCTGGAGGAGCTGCAGGCTTGACCAGGTCTAGACTACATTTTATGCCCCACGCCCTGCCAGATCCTCTGGCATCAGTGGTGGCGGAGCTGCAGAGTCTGTGTGGACCCACCACCTTGGCCAAGCACACTGCAGGTTTCACCGTCTGGTTCAACAGGAAGCATGCACTGTTTGCAGGATGCGACAGCTATTTTTAAGAGCGGAGCTACCGTACAGGTATTTATGAATCTGGGTCCGACTTGGGGAAACAAAATCTCTGCCAGTGCGCAGGCAGTGAATGTTTTAACAGCCAACCACGAGGCCTCAGATGGAGACAGTCCAGGTGAGTGAGTGGACCGACTCTTTCTGCAGCCCTGGGAGAGCCGTGAGCACTCTTGCGGGTGGTCGTGTCAGATTCTAGAAATTGCCATTGCTGGCAGGAGTGGGCTGCTGACCTCTGACCTGGATGGCAAGAATGGCAGGAATTCTGAAACACTATTTTTCATACCATGAGACTCATGGAGATACTACTTTTGCTTAAAAAGGTTAACCATGAATATCCACTGGAAGGACTGATGCTGAAGCTGAAGCTCCAATATTGTGGCCACCTGATGCAAAGAAAAGACTCTGATTCTGGGAAAGATTGAAGGCAGCAGGACCAGGCGACAGAGGATGAGATGGCTGGATGGCATCACTGACTCGATGGACGTGAGTTTGAGCAAGATCATGTGAGATGGTGGTGGTGATGGTGGAGATGGTGGAGATCATGGAGATGGTGAAGGACAGGGAAGCCTGCAGTCCATGGAGTCGCAAAGAACTGGACACGACCTAGCAACTGAACAACAAGGAGTCCTATACAGTTTGTATTAGTCAGTATTCTTACGCACAACAGAATACCCTGTGGGTGAAAGTGAAAGCACTCAGGCATGTCAGACTCTGTGACCCCATGGGCTACACAGTCCATGGAATTCTCCAGGCCAGAATACTGGAGTGAGTAGCCTTTCCCTTCTCCAGGGGATCTTCTCAATCAGCAATCAAATCCAGGTCTCCCGCATTGCAGGCAGATTTTTTTTTTACCAGCTGAACCACCAGGGAAGCCCAAGAAAACTGGAGCAGATAGCCTATCCCTTCTCCAGCGGATCATCCCGACCCTGGAATCGAACTGGGGTTTCCTGCACTGCAGGCAGATTCTTTACCAACCGAGCTATCAGGGAGGCCCTACCCCATGGGTAGAGTATATGTATAATGTGTATGTGTATAGATATGACTATAAATACATAAGGTTGGTCAAAAAGTTACGTACTCTTGTCCCAAACTATGTGCATTGTACATACAAAGAGATTGATTACAAGACATAATAAGATATATATATATACACACACATATATGTGTGTGTGTGTGTTGGAATATAGAATATATATAGAATATAGGAATATAGGATATATATATATCCTATGTATGTGCATTGTACATACAAAGACATTGATTACAAGAAAAAAGATGATACACACTCATATGATTATATAGGCTGGTGAGTTTCAAAATCTCCATCATCTGGATGCACTATGGGTTATTCAATCAGAGTTCCAGTCAACAGGGAGGTTATTTCCAGGATGTTGTCACTACAGGATGTCCTGAGTGTACATCTTGGTGCGTGCACTTTTGTCTGTTTGTTACAGATAGCTTTGCAATGGCTTCTGGGAAGCGGGACTGCTGGTTGAGATGGCTTCTGGGAAGTGGGACTGCTGGATGAGATGGGCGGTGCGTGTATAATCTCGTCATACGTGTGCTCGGTTGCTCTGCCATGTCTGACTCGCTGCAGCCCGAGGGACTATAGCCACGAGGCTCCTCTGTCAGCGGGATTCCCAGACACGCATACTGGAGGAGGTTGCCATTTCCTCTTCCAGGGTATCTTCCCAACCCAGGGACCGAACCTGCATCTCCTGGGTCTCCTGCATTGCAGGCCGGTTCTTTACCACTGAGCCACTGGGTAAGCCCAGAGAAATGTCAATTATAAGGGCACACCTATTTTTCTTTCCAGGTTTTTGGATGCATCGCAAACTTTTAATTATGTGACATTTTATTTTAGTCTTCTTTACTGTCTTTGAAAGCAAAGAGAAGATACAAGAAACCTTAATTCTTACAGAAAATCAAGCCTTCCCCTCCATGACATTTTGTTGGGTATTCAAATGTTAATTACACTAGTTGCGTAGGTGAGATTGTTACTGGAGTGAAGTGACAGAAATCAGCTCACTCAGATGTTTGTCATTTTTTAACTAAGTGAGAGAACATGAGGGAACACGTCTCCCAATCAGACACATGTACTGGCTACAAATGCAACTCATTTGGGAGGAATTTTTCTAAGGAAGTCACCGGTGCTAGGTAGACAGGTGTTTGTTTACCAGACTTTCACGCCATACACAGAGGGAGACCAAAAGAGTGAGGAAAACATTAGCTTGCTCAGTAATCCCGTGTGCAACTTCGATTCAAAACATCGAGATGAACGCCTAACAAATGATTTGACTTACATGTAAAACACAAGACTATACAGCTGCTGGAAGACTACAGGAGGAAAGAAAGTATCAGAGACCTCAGGTTAGGCCAAGAGTTCTTAGCCTCAACACCAAAAGCATGATGTATAATGAGGCAAATTTGTAAGTGGACGAGAGATATTGCTAAGAAAATGAAAAGATGAGGCACAGACTAGGAGAAGATCTACGGCACACATATAGGCTAACACTGACACTCGTCAGAAACAAAGCTGGGCAGGAGGAAAGGAAGCAACAGCTTTAAAGTGCTGAGGAACAGGAGGGAGAGGGCCGTCTTCACATGAACCAAACCTGAGCCAGCTTCTCATCAGTCAACCTGAAGGAGAAAACCACTCAGAGAGTCCCCCAGGCAAAGGGGAGATGAAGCCCGTGAAAAACCAGGCACTGGAAATAGTGACCAGGTGGATGAATGTTTAAATTCATTATAATCTCTCTTAATTTCTTTAAAAGTAAGTTGACTGTTATAAAGCAAAACCAGCAGCAATGTGCTATGGGATTTATACCAGGGTGAAGTGAATTAAGCAAGATTATTGAGTAAGGAAAGTAAATAAGGAATAAATGAATAATGACAGTAATTCAGTGCACAGAAATGAGGTAAATGGCAACATATGGTGAAGTGGTAATTCTCAAGAGATCAGGATTAATGAACTATGCACGTTGTGGTTCTGATGCCAGTTCAGTTCAGTTCAGTTGCTCAGTCATTTCCAACTCTTTGTGACCTCATGGATTACAGCACACCAGGCCTCCCTGTCCATCACCAATTCCCGGAGTTTACTCAGACTCATGTCCATTGAGTCGGTGATGCCATCCAACCATCTCGTCCTGTTTTCCCCTTCTTCTCCCACCCTCAATTTTTCCCAGGATCAGGATCTTTTCAAATGAGTCAGCTCTTCACATCAGGTGGCCAAAGTATTGGAATTTCAGCTTTGGCATCAGTCCTTCCAATGAATATTCAAGACAGATTTCCTTTAGGATGGACTGGTTTGATCTCCTTGGTGTCCAAGAGACTCTCAAGAGTCTTCTCCAGCCCCACAGTTCAAAAGCATCAGTTCTTCAGTGCTCAGCTTTCTTTATGGTCCAACTCTCACATCCATACAGGACTACTGGAAACACCATAGCTTTTACAATATGGACCTTATCTCAGTAAAGTATTGTCTCTGCTTTTTAATATGCTGTCTAGGTTTGTCATAGATTTTCAAGCATCTTTGAATTTCATGGCTGCAGTCATCATCCGCAGTGATTTCAGAGCCAAGAAAATAGTCTGTCACTGTTTTCACTGTTTCCCCATCTATTTCCCAGGAAGTGATGGAACCAGATGCCATGATCTTTATTTTCTGAAAGTTGAGTTTTAAGCCAGCTTTTTCACTCTCCTCTTTCACTTTCATTAAGAGGCTCTTTAGTTCCACTTGGCTTTCTGCCATAAAGGTGGTGTCATCTGCATATCTGAGGTTATTGATATTTCTCCCTGCAATCTTGATTCCAGCTTGCGCTTCATNGCCTGGTGGGTTGCCGTCTATGGGGTCACATAGTGTTGGACACAACTGAAGCGACTTAGCAGCAGTTGCATGAAAAATTCCCTTGGAACCTCTCATTTTCTTGGAGATCTCTAGTCTTTCCCATTCTATTGTTTTCCTCTGTTTCTTTCCATTAATCACCAAGGAAGGCTTTCTTATCTCTCCTTGCTATTCTTTGGAACTCGGCATTCAGATGTGTATATCTTTCCTTTTCTCCTTGGCCTTTTGTTTTTCTTAACTATTCGTAAGGCCTCCTAAGAAAACCATTTTGCCTTTTTGCATTTCTTCTTCTTGGGGATGGTTTTGATCACCTCCTCCTGTACAATGTCACGAACCTCTGTCCATTGTTCTTCAGACATCCTATCAGATCTAATCCCTTGACTATTTGTCACTCCCACTGTATAATCATAAGGGATTCGATTGTATCTGAATGGCCTAGTGATTTTCCCTACTTTCTTCAATTTAAGTCTGAATTTTACAATAAGTAGCTCATGATCTGAGTCACAGTCAGCTAGCAGTCTTATTTTTACTGACTGATGCCAATCATGAGAGAAAAAAAAAGGAAGAAACGAAGAGAGGGTGGGAAGTAAGGAGGAAGGAAAGAAAAAGAGAAAGCAAATGAGGGGAAAGAGAAAAAAAAAGGAAACCTTAACATTTTTTTTTTTTTTAGAATATCTATCAGCTTTATTTTTTAAATACAACCATAACATTTTAAAGCAAAGACAGTGCAGCTAACAATTAAATGGAGGAGATAAAAAAACAGAAGACCAGAAATACATGTTTAATCCAAACACAGACCACTAGCCCATTCACGTATAACTATTCTTAAAGTTCGAAATACTCCATGGTGGACTACAGTCTTGGGTCGAAAAGAGTTGGGCATGACTGAGGTGACTCAGCACATACGCAACTGAAATTTGTAAGCAGGCCATCCAAAAACACTGATTAATGGGCAATCTGCTAGATATTTTTAAAATCCTCTGAATTTTCTGAGGTACAAAAGATCCTGTATTAGTATCTCCTTATGGAATCCAAGTTCTGAAGGATGCAAGCAGAACTCTGACTTAATCCTCCATGCCTCAGGAACTGAAAATGACTAGATGAACAAGTAAGCCTTCAAGAGATCTGTTATTGACACATCTCAGTGAACTATATCTCATCAAGGTTTTACCCTCCTCCCATCTAGTTTTTTGGGGAATAAGTAAGGTTTTGATTATTTCTCCTTAAGTTGCTCTCCTTAAGTTGTTGGGAAGTCACCAACATCTTATTCCCAGAAAATGGATAAAATATATCCAGCTCTTGGTATTTTTTTTTCTAAATAAATTGAATTGTGGCTTTATTTGATTTACAAAACTTTTTTAAGAAAAAAAAAAGANGAGGAAAGGCAATGACCAAGAAACCAGCAGCGACCAGAAAGAGTCAAACATTTTTCAATTGTCAAGAAGCATATTTGTAATAACGGTTTCCATCCATGACCCTTAATAATGAACTTTGTCCCAGGATACTGTGAAGTATTAGCTAATGTCAGTGTTGCTGTTGGGCTTCCCCAGCGACACCAGAAGTAAAGAACATGCCTGCCAATGCAGGAGTCACGAGATGTGGGTTCCATCCCCGGGTCTGGAAGCTCCCCTGGAGGAGGTCACGGCAACCCACTCCAGTATTCTTGCCTGGAGAATCCCATGGACAGGGAAGCCTGGCAGGCTAGACTCCACACCTTTGCAAAGAGTCAGACATGACTGAAGCGACTTAGCAGGCAGGCGGTGTTACTGTCAGGGTAGTTTGAAGAAACCACGAGTTTATTTCACTCTAATAGCTTCCCCTTTTCACTTCAACTTGGGAGCCCTGTTTTATAATGTTGATAATGCTACCAGTTCTTAAATCTACACATAGTCGGGGGCATGTGCCCAAATATATTTTATCAATAGATATGCAAGTTCAAAATTGTTGGGAATATAAAAGATGGTCAAAGTGATTATTCATCAGGGAAATGCGAGCCATAACCACAATGAGACACCACTTCATACCACCCATGAGGGTGGCTGTAATGTTTTTTAACATAAGTGTTAGTGAGGATAGGAAGAAACTGGAACTCTTGTGCACAGCCAGTGGAAATAGAAATTGGTACAGCCACTGCGGCATACAAAATCAAAAATGGAATTACCATATGACCCAGCAATTCCACTTATGGGTGTGTGTGTATATATATATATATATATGTATGTATGTATCCAAAGGAAGTGAAAGCAGTGTCTTGAAGAGATATGTGTATGCTCATGTTCATAGCAGCATTACTTACAATAGCCAAAATGTGAAAGCAATTGCTACATGAACCAGCAATCCTGGTTCTATGAATGTACCCAAAAGAACTGAAAACAGGGACTCCAGCAGATGCCTGGAAGCCAGAGTTCACAGCAGCACGAGTCACAGCAGCCGAAGGTGGAAAGTACCCAAATGTCCCTCAGCTGGTGAATGGATAGACTACGTGTGGTCCATTCACACGATGCAATGTTTTTCAGACATAAAAAGGAATGACGCATTGGCACATGCTACAGTGTAGATGTGGAGAGGGAAATGGCAACTCACTACAGTATTCTTGCCTGGGAAGTCTCATGGACAGAGGATCCTGGCAGGATACAGCCCATGGGATTGCAAAGAGCTGGATAGGACTGAGCATGCACACACATGTAAGAGAGATGAACCCAAAAACACTAAGTTAATTGAAGGAAGTCAGTTGCAAAAGGTCACACATTGTACGACTCCATTTATGTGAGATGTCCAGAATAGGTTAATCCACAGAGATGGATTCAAGGGTGGGAGGATGGGAAATGGGGACTGACTGCTAATAGGTAAGAAGTTCCCTTGTAGGAGGGTCAAAGTGCTTGGGAACGGAACAGAGATGGTGGTTGCCCAACACTGTGAGTATGCTAAATATCACTGAACTGTTTACTTTTTAATGGTTAATTTTATGTCATGTGAATCTCACCTCAATTAAGAAGTAATGTGTGAAGAAAAGGAGAAATAACACATGACACCCCTTATATGTCAAATGCAAAAAGAAATAATACACATGAACTTACTTACAAAACAGAGAGAGACTCATGGAGATAGAGAATAAACTGAGGGAACTCATAGTTGCTGGAGTGGGAAGGGTGGTGGGAAGGGATAATTAGGCAGTTTGGAATAGACATGCACACACTGCTATATTAAAAATGGGTAACCAACAAGGATCTACTCTGCAGCACACGGAACTCTGCTCAATCGTACGTGGCAACTGGATGAGGGGAGTTTGGGGGAGAATGGATACACCCATATGTATGGCTGAGGCCCTTCACTGTTCACCTGAGACTGTCACAACCTTGTTAATTGGCTTATTCCAATACAAAATGAAAAGTTTGGTTTTTTTTAAAGAATAATATCTGCAAACCGTTGTTCCCAGCAGTGGGAAGCCAAGGACATACAGTAGTGGTCAGACCGGTCCCTAGAGCTGAGGGAAGTCCTCTGAGCCCAGAACTTGCAGAGTTCCCCCAAAGAGGCCCAGAGTCACCTTGATCCTGAGCTCAGGGGTAAAAGAAAAAGCCCAGAACTAGACAAGGTCGCCCTCTTTCCCAAAGAGACGAGCCAGCAGGGACAGGGTGTGCAGCAGACAATTAGCAGGTGCTCTAACAAGACACCAGGGACTGAGCCTGAGGGGTGAGGATGGCCGGGTATATTGGGCTCTGCCGGGTTCTGCTGCTCCCTTCTGTGCGGCCAAAGACCTCGCTCCACGTGGCAGGCAGCCCAGGAAATTCTCCCAGCAAAGCTGTGTCACCTCCTGCCAGGCATCTCCAAAGTGGGAGGAGACGCCTGCCACAGGTGAGTGGGGAGAGAGGGAGGCAGACAGGAAAAGAACCCAGCCAGACGGGGGCTGGGCCTCTCCAGCCAAGCTGCTGAACGACCTTGGGAAAGGGACTTTGCCTCTCTGAGCCTCCGTTCACCAGTCTGGATAAGGGTACAAAAACATGGGAGGCAAATGTTATGTGGCAGCCTGGATGGGAGGAGACTTTGGGAGAGAATGGATACATGTATAAGTCTGGCTAAGTCCTTT
>SJYV01051224.1:0-48399 GCA_006410875.1 Neotragus pygmaeus
CTGCCATCTGCCTGCTCAGACCCATCAGCCAAGAGCAGGAGCTGGGGCAGGGGGTCCTTGTCTGCCCTCGTCACTGGGAGGAGATGGGCCCGCCCAGGTTCTGGGAGACTCCCTGGGGTCCAGGCTGGGTCTGCCTGACCCTCGGGTTGGTACCCTAGTGAGGGTTGGTGGGACTGACAGCCATGGAGGACAGGTCCCTGGGCTCAGGCCACCCTCATCCTCTCCCTGGCTTTGTGCTTACTTCCGCTCGCAGGTGTGGGCCAGCACACCTGGAGGCCGGGCCGTGGCAATCCATGGGGGGTGACAGGTGGGCAGTGAAGGATCGGACAGAGCCAAACAAGCCACTGATCCTGATGTGGTCTCCTGGACCCAGCGGTGACCGCCGGGACAGGTGGCTGCATTGCTGGCCTGGTGGGTCCCGTCTATGTACAGTGAGTTGGCGTTGTTTTACTGGCTGGTGAGCTGCCAGGCCCTGGTGTGGCCGGGGTGACCCACTGCCCTCTCGTCCCTGGCCCTGCTCCCCTTGCCCACCCCCAGGAGAGAGCCCCATCAGCCTGAGTAACAGGAGGGCTGGCGGCCTCTCACCTTGGACTTCCGTCAGCCAGTGGGGCTGGTTGTAGTGCTCAGAGGCGATGGTGAGCGTGTTGAGGAAAACCAGGAAGATGACCAGCCAGTAGAAGATGCTGGACTTCACAGCCGCGCGGCACTTCCTCCTGCAGAACCGATTCCACCGGCGCCAGTAGCGGCTGGAAGGGGCAGAGGAGGGGGATGAGAGGGGGCTGCTGTGAGTTCAGGTCCTGCACTGGATACCTCGCTCCCCTGAGCTGGTCCAGCCTCACCAAGGGCTGAGGGCTGAGCATCCCACCACAGTCACCGGCGCGTGGCTGGCAGTGTGGCCTCAGCGGGGGGTGGGGAAGCGTGTCCTGCTCCTCTGGGACCTTGGCCCCCTCTTCTGTGACCCCATGCAGGGTCAGCCTTGCGTGAGGGTCTGGCCTGACGCTGAAGGGAGGTATCCTATTTTCATAACGATGGCATCACTAGAAGCAGAGCTGCAAGTATAACTAGTAGTGACGATAGCTCTAGGACTAGTGACGGCTCCCACTAGGGAACCCCACATCTGCCTGGTTCCATATCAGGCACTTCTCATGCCTTCTCTGAGTCTTTAAACAAGTCTGAAGAGTAGGTGTTGTCCTGCTTTTCAGAGGAAAGCCGAGGGTCCTTGAGTTTTGGCGCCTGGACTGACACCAGTTGGGGTCAGAGTCAGTGGTGTTACCCACCCCACACTCCCTAGCCCAGGCGCCCCACCCTCATCAATGGGGGTGGGAAGAGTCAGCAACAGAGCTTCTTGCCTTCTTGGAGGGCTCTGTTCAGGACAATGGGCAGATTGAGTTCATGGCACTCATGAGCCCTGAAAGCCAATCCACGGGTGGCAGGACGCTCGCTCCTATGGTCTCTGGTTAGAGGCTTTCATCAAACCTGGCTGTGCATAGAATCACATGGGGAAACTTAATAACAAAAACCCACCAGTATCCAGGCTCCAACTCCAAACCAGTTAAATCTGATTGTCTGGGGGCTGAGTAACTTTTAAATACCCACCAAATACTGTTGGACTTCCCAGGTGGCGTTAGTGGTAAAGAATCCGCCTACCAAAGCAGGAAATACAAGAGGCTTGGGTTTGATCTCTAGGTCGGGAAGATCCCCTGGAGGAGGAAATGGCAACTCACTCCAGTATTCTTGCCTGGGAAATCCCATGGACAGAGGAACCCAGTGGGCTGCAGTTCGTGGGGCTGCAGAGTCGGACACGACTGAAGTGACACATCACACACAAATGCCACGGCTGTTTAAGATTCCGGGTGGCTCTCTTATGTAACCACAGATGACAACTACGGAGCCGGAAGATCCCAAGGAAGCACTCGCATTGTATAACTTTGGTGGATGGGTTTATAGCTTGTCCTCAGTTTCATCCTCAATACTGAGAAAATACGCAGCTATATTTGGTAATCCTGTTGGCCAAACATTTAACAAATGCCCACACCGTGCGAGGAGGGAAGGGAAGGGAGCGCAGGGGAGACTGTGGGGCTCTGCCTCGAGAGGGCATCTGGGTCTAGAAACCAAACAGCCAGTGAAACAGCCATGCGGTCAAGGGTCAGCTCAGGGATGGGATGCTCAGCCGGCTGCTGGGCGGGAGACGAGGAAGGCCACAGCTTCACTCATGCAAAGAGGACAATGAGCTGACCAATTCTGGAGGCAGGTTAGCAGGCCTTTGACCCTGGCCTTGAATGCAGGGGAGAGAGAAAGGGTGGGAGCCGTAGAGCCAGTCACCAGCATGGACCCCCTGCAGAGGAATGCCTGGAGGTACTTGTAGGTCGTGTCTGTAGGAACACCCAGTGGTGGCTGAGGATGGAGCGCCTACTTGTGGGCAGAAGGGGGGCTCTGGGCACCTGCACTCATATCTGCATGATGTCCTAGGTCTCCAGGTCCCAGACTCTGCTGTTAGGACCCTCCACCCACCCCAAACGGCCTTCAGGAGAGCTTGACTTTGTATTTCTACTCTGTTATTTCTGTGGCTGCGGTCCATGGGAAATCCTGCTGTCATGCATGCCTCTGCTGGAATCTGTTCTGAGACTAGGAAGGGGGGGCTCATCTAAGGAGGCCTGGCTACCCGGGAGCTGCAGGAGAACCTGGCCTGTGGCCTGCAGAGCAGGTAGGGAAGGAAGGGTTCTGAACTGACCCCACCCTCCATCACCTCGGGGGCAGGGACACCACCTAGAGGGAGCACCAAGCCTTGGCAGGGATGACGGCTGCTACTGGGGGAGGGTCACCACTTGGAGAAGAAATGCCCGGAGGTCAGGAAAATGATGGTTCCCAAGAGCGTTGTGGGCATTTCATTCCCCTAGACAGACTGTCAGGGAAGAGTGGGGGTGGGGTGAAGGGGGACAGGCAATGGGGTGGTCTCTAGTTGCGGGGGGGCAGCCTCTGAGTGTTGGACTGCAGTGCTGAGGTGCCTGCTCTGGCCAGGGCAAGACTCTGCTTGTTTCCTGTGACTGAGGTGGGTAATACTGTTGACAAAGTTGGGAGGACACTAATCTTAAATGGTGACAAGGTGGCTCAGTGGTAAAGAAGCTGCCTGCCAATGCAAGAGACATGGGAGATATGAGTTCAACCCCTGGGTCTGAAGATCCCCTGAAGAAGGAAATGGCAGTATTTCCCAGTATTCTTGCCTGGGAAATCCCATGCACAGAGGACCCTTGGCGGGCTGCAGCCCATGGGGTTGCAAAGAGTCGGACATGACTGAGCACGCATGCATGAACGACACACAAACTGCCCCTTGCCACAGGCACTTGTCATCTACCTCTGCAAAGATTAAATCATGTGCTGCTGCAGCTGCTGACCTTCAGCACCCCCTGCAAAGAGCTCTCTGTGGAGAGCAGAAATGAGGCCCTCTGTGCTCTGGAAAAAGCTGGCAGGACTGGTCGTGAGAGAGTTAGATATTTTCAGGAGATGGTTTTATGAGCCCACGTCTTACATCTCCTTATAGCTGGAAAAACACTAAAATCCTTCATGGTGACGTCTGTTCCTCGTGACTAGCAGTGACCTACAGACGACTAGCAGAAACCTGCAAAAAATGTGTGCTTGATTGTATGAACTCCCCCTTCACCAAAATCACATATACACTGACCTTCCCCCTGCCTCTTTGGAGGAGTTTCCCAGAGCTAGCTGAGATGCTGTCTCCCAGGCTATAGTCCTCACTTTGCGACAAATAAAACTTAACTCTCACTTTGTGCACTTTTAAAGTGGGCAATAATTTACATTGTAGTTGCAAAGAATGTGTTTTGAATAGAGACAATCTCATTTACAGAAATCAGCCATAAGTGATTCAGAGGCTAACAGAATTGTGGCCACTTTCTTCTGGGGTTTGGAGGAACTAACTCTGCCTCTGTCTCGTGCTGATGAAAGCTTGACTAAGTTCTGTTTCCAAGTCTGGGACTGGTGGGCACAGGTGCCACGTGCTGGGGGCCTGTCCTGGGGGTCTGGAGTTGCGCTGGTGAATCCTCGGTAGCCACTGTGACTGACGGTCAGGGTGGTGCCCGTGGAATTGTGTGCTCGCGTGACAGTCACTCAGGAGAGCCACGTGGGCTTGGGCTGGGGTGGGGGTGGAGTAATTACTACCCAGAGAAAGTATTTAAAGATAATTACACACCTCCCACTCTTCAAAATATAGCTTTGCTTGACAACTGGTTTCCTGGCAACACTTCCTACTGTATAATAAACGTAATAGTTTATTAGAACGTGTAAGTTTATTTGTGTGTTTACATGTGCATAGAGAATATAGAGATTAAATGATAAAGCAAGGAGGAGGAATTCACCTGCTATTCACATTCCCTCTGCTCCCTGGCAAAGTCATTTCCTCTAGAAGTGGAACTATCTGGACGCAGACCCAGAGGGCATGGTGGGCTTGGACGTATCCTCTCTCATGTCTTCTCACCTGTGTATCAGTGGTCCCACCAGACAACTCTGCTTGACATGGTTGTCCCCCCACCAAGCCTCTTTTTTTGGGTCCCACCCTTGCTTCAGGGCATGATAGGGGTCCACCTTCCCCAGGATGCACTTTTCCAGGTGTCCCAGCCTTGGAGCTCTAGACACACTTACTGTCTATGTTACTCACTTGGCTACACACTCAAGAGGCATTTGTTAAGCATCTATCCCAGTCGGGTACTACATATTCAGCAGTTAACATACAGACAGGAAGCTCACGTGGCTGACGGACCCCAAGGGAGCTAGGTGCCAGGTGGGCTTAGTAGGTGCCTCGGGGGAAGGCCTCCCAGCCTGTCGTGGGCATCCAGCCAGGCTCCACAGAGGACACGATGTCCCTTTCCTGTAAGTCAGTATGTTTAACATGTGGTTCCTGTCTCTCCAGCGAGATGGAGATCACAAGGTCCTGAGACTGAGGGGTGGAGTCCTGCCCTTTGTGATGGATCCGTAGCTCCCTGCCCCCTACACCCCCACAGCAGGAACACTGGGTGGGCAGGCAGGTGGAGAAGCAGAGACAAGCTGTGCACAGACTTGCTCTCTGCCTGTGTGGACAAGGCTTAAGACCCCAGGGCTGGGGTCAGGAGGAGAGCGGGTGGTGCTCCTGGAAGAATCTGCCTGGCACAGAATTCTGGACAAGCATCTAGAACAGTAGACACCAAATGGTGGACACTTGGGGCTCTTTCCAGAGAGAAGAGTGGAGAACAAGCAACCCAGAAAACGCCTACATTCAATTATTTTATACAAAAGTAACCTAAGAACGGGCTATTAGGATGGGCAAATTTGGACATGTGCCTTGTTGCTGAGGGGATGGCAGAGGTAAGGGGGAACTTGGGGGCACATTTCTCTGAAGATGGGACAGGTTTCCAAACATCAGACCCCGAGGGGCTCACCTCAGACCCCCAAAGGGTTCGCCTCAGACCCACAAGAGGTTCACCTCAGACCTGGAGGGGTTCACCTCAGACCCCCGTGTCTCCCAGTTCCAACCCCAGCACATTGCCTGGCTAATCCCTTCAAACCGAGAAGACCTCAGAACATTTTGTTCCGTAACTGCTGAAGTCCTATTCTGAGCCCCAAATGTCACAAGATTCCTTATTATAACTAATTCCTCAAAGTAGAGACTTGGCTTACCAAGAAAATACTCCAATATTGCCCAAATATTGTAAATCCATTAATTTGCCAGAATTTCCCCGAGACCTCTGCTCTAATATTTCTTTTAAAAATCCTGTGATTTTGGTATCCTTGTCTTGCAAATAGAATAGGCCATTTGTAGGTCAGATTCTACTATGTGTCACTGTTAAACTGAGAAAACTATCAAGAATATTTAAAAGAAAAAACTCAAATTTTAGATTCTCTCCTGGAGTAAAACAGGCTTTCCCCTGTGTACGAGGTTACTTCTGCATGGCGGAAATTCGCTCCCCTTCTTTCCCTTTGTTACTGTGTTTCTCCTGCATCTCCTGCTCCACTTCAGTTGCCACAGTCAGACAGACAGGCTGTGAGGATGGAGTTTTCCTGCGTCTGCCCCACAGAGGCTGCTCAGGGTTGACCTCAGTGATTTGGTGGCATTTTCAGTGCATTCCCAGATTTGCTATTCCCTCAACAGAGCCGGCATCAGACTGTAAGATGTAGAGGACGCAGCTGCCATCTGACTCTGTAGGGTCACAGTGTCTGGTGTGGGAGCCACTGGCCGTGTGTGGCTACTGTGCACGTGGCCAGTCCAAACTGGATGTGCAGTCAGTGTAAAGGGCACACTGGACCTCAAAGATTTAGTAGAAAATTAATATAAATTAATATAACATGAATTTAAAGTATTAATTACATCTTGAAATGATGTTTTAGATGCATTGGCTTAAATAAAAATATATTATGATTAATTTACCTGTTCCTTTTTCTTTTTAACGTGGCTGCTGGAGAGTTTTAGAAAGGGCGGAAGTGGCTGGTGGTGTGCTTCTGCTCAGTAGCTGTGCCGCGGACCCCTCCCCTGACCCCAGACACAGCCAAGAAGAAATCGTTTTGGAACCCTAGGCAGGACCTCATCACAGGATGCTGCCCGGGTCCCAGGCATGGGTCTTGACTCAGCCACGCATGAGCCACTTGGCCACGCATGAGCTACGCGGCCCCGTGTCCCTTGGCCACAATACCCTCTTTTGAACATGGATTTCCTGGTGGCGTCAATCTACTACGAATAAGCCTTTGGGGATGAACACAAAGCCTTCTCTCTGTATTTCTGCTGCATCTTGAGTCGTAGCTGCTGGGGGAGCAGCCCTTCCTAGAGGGGCATCCAGGACAAGCAGGTGAGCCTTGTCTCAAAGCCAGGCAGAGTCAAGGAGCGTGGGGCCTCTTTGTCCCCTCTTCTCCAGGAGCATAGCCTACACCCTTGAGCACTGGACACAGGACGCCCTCTGTCTCCTGGGCCATCTCCCTGCATGGGGGCTTTCGAACTGTCAGGACACAAAGTGCTTTCTGAGCTTTGACTGTGAAGCAGAACTTCGCTTTGAGTCTGTGTCAAGCCTAATGCTGTTCTGGGGCAGGACAACCCATCCATCCCTCCCCAAGAGATACCTGCCGCCCCTCCAGGGCAGGATAGTCCATCTGTCCTTCCCCAAGAGGTACCCACTGCCCCTCCAGATACCGGAGAAGCAGTGAGATCTGTATATTATGGAGAGAAAGGATTTGCTATATTCTCAAGCTCTTTCCTGTGACAGGACCTGGGCCTGGGAGACTTGAAAGTGAAAGTGAAATTGCTCAGTTGTGTCGATGTTTGCGTCCCCATGGACAGTAGCCCACCAGGCTCCTCCATCCATGGAATTTTCCAGGCAAGAGTACTGGGATGGGTTGCCATTTCCTTCTCCAGGGGATCTTCCTGGCCCAGGAATCGAACCCGGGTCTCCCATATTGCAGGCAGATGCCTTACCGTCTGAGCCACCAGGGATCTATTTTAGGGAGACTTGACTTCAGGTTTTTTATGTAAAGGAGATTTCAGCTTGAGAGGAAGTGGAAGGAGACAAAGCCTGTGTTTTCCAGCCCCAGTGGAACAGGGGACAGAAGGTGGAGGAGGAGAGGGTCCCTCACCAGTGACCCAGAGCCAAGCATTAGAAACCCCGGGATAGTGGTAGGGAGGCCGGGACACTGGGGCTGGAGATGCCTCTCTTGGCTGGGGCACAGGGTTTGTGGGTGCCTGGGGGCACCAGCCTTCAGCCTAGAGCTCTACCCAGGCTGGTGCAGGCTGTGATGGATGGCAGGAATGTGGGCCGGCGCTTGAATCCTGCAGCCCGTCCATGGGTTCAAAGAGCCTGAGGGCCAGAGAACAGAGTCCTCACTGAGCCTCTGTATACTTCTGCTTGAAGTCCTAACCCCGCTTGTCCACCCTGGAGAGGAGCTGGGCAGAGGGAAGAAGAGGGACTAAACATTCGGCCTTTCAGCCTCAGGGACTCGGGATGCTCTGTTCAGCTGGACTAAAATCGAATGCTGTTTCTGCTCTTGCTGGGGCACCCCAGGTGGCTCAGATGGTGAAGAATCCGCCTGCAGTGCAGGAGACTCGGGTTCAATCCTTGGGTTGGGTAGGTCCCCTGGAGGAGTGCATGGCAACCCACTCCAGTATTCTTGTCTGGAGAATCCCACGGACAGAGGAGCCTGGCGGGCTACAGTCCATGGGGTCACACAGATTTGGACACGACTGAAAGGACTTAACACGCATGCATGCGTGTGCCTGCTATGTGACAAGTGAGGCTGGGAGAGTAAGATTAGATCGATTACAAAACATAATCGATGTTTTCTGGCTAGTGCAAGCTTTGTGAGAGTAAATTCCCATGCCCATCCTCACAGCCGACACAACCAGGGGATGGCCTGCCACTAGTTGGGCGCTCAGCTTGGCTCCATGCAAACCACAGTCTGGAAGCCCATGGAGCGTACTGGGGTTGCAGGAGCCCACATGGTGGTTGGTGACAGAGGTCTGAAGGGAGTGATGTGGGGAGGGAGGGGAGTCTATAGAAGGTGACGAGATGCGGTGACAGCTGAGCTTCTTAAAGGGAGCCCAGGTTTTGCAGGGGGCCAGGATGCCATGATTCGGGTGGAGAAGGGTTCCATGCAGAAGCCTCGATGTGTAAGGGACAAGATGGGGGACACAGGCAGTGGGGCTGGAGGGGGGGACGGGGCGAGGATGGCCCTGCAGAAATCTCTGAGACAGCGCTGATGGAACCTGCATGCCCCCACCTCACCAAGTCCCATAAATGTGGCCAAAAGTGGCAGAGAGCGGCGCGTGGCACTTATCTCAACTGGACTTCATCTTACAAGGGAGGGAGGCACAGGCTCTCACAACCTCCCGGGCTGGTGCCGCCACGAACACTAAGTCACCAGACCCTGAGCTCCCCCAAGTCGCCCCTCGCTCGTACCCCACCTGGGGCGGCCCCTGGGGCCCAGCAGGAGAGGGGCGTCCCACTCACCTGAACTTCGACTTGGAGATCCGGTGGCTGAAAGGGAAAGAGGAGACGTTAGCACACGACACGTTTGCTTCGATTCTCAGACGCTCCCGGGTGACCCCACGGGCGCTGGAAGGAGCAGCTTCACGGAGAGAACTCTGTGGTCAGCACCTCCTGACGCTCGAGGGTTTGAAGCCGAAACACAGGGCCGGGCCAGCCCGCAGATCTACGAATCGAGTGTCTTCTAAGTGGCTACATGGTCCCCAGAACTCAGCGCTGTGTCCTCAGGCCATCAGCCGGGCCGGCCAAGTGTGGGGCCTCTCTGAGGACTGTGGTGAGGACAGGAGCCCCTGCTGCAGACACGGCCTTTGGCAGCTGAGCGTCAGGCGGAAACGGGCCGGCTGAGACCCAGTGTCCTGAGAACAGAAGCCTGAGGGCTGAGCCTGGTTCCTGAGGAAACGGCTAGACTCCCGAGCACAACCCTTGATGCTGATGGTGGTGTGAGGCCCTGAAGAGCTGGGCCCTTGTGGGCAGTAGCACGGTGGCTGTGCAGGTGACTGACTCGAGGGCCACTGTGATGTGTGTGGGGGGGTCAGGAACCTTCCAGGAGGCCCCGAGGCCTGTGGGAGGGTGGCTGGGGCAGACAGCATGCAGGCAGTTGAGACTGGTTGGTCGAAGGCTGAGTCAGGACGGCCCAGGTGTCTGGGTAGTAAGTGCTCCTCCGGTCATGGGTTGGGGATCACAGAGGCCAGCCCAGTTCAGCACAAAGTGAGCTCTGCTGTGAAGCAAGAAAACAACCCCTCTTGTTATGTTTCATTAAAAAAAACGAAACCAGAAGATGTGACAGGTGGCAGAGCCATTGTGCGTGAGATAATTATATCTCCCGGGCCCGAGAACCTGAGCCAAGAGCCTTTACTGCTCCAAACCGCCAGCTAATAACTGATCCCACTGAAGATGCTGGCCGGGGCACAGGATCTAGTCACATGGCCCAAAGGCAGGGCTGGACGCCTGTTTAATGGGGAAGCAAAAGTCGTCCAGCTGCACTGGGCGGCGGTCAGTCGGGTGTCCCTCCTCCAGCCTGGCCTAGCTCGCTGTGCAGCTGACCCCTCACTGTGAACATGAGCTGGAGTGGGTGGCCGTCAGCCTGGCTGTTCTGTCAAAGTGCCTGGAGATCCCAGGGGTCCCCTTGCGGGCCATACAGTGCAGACCACACGCTCTCCCTCTAAGGCTTACTCTCAGGCCGATGGATCATAAGCAAAAGAGAGTTCTTAAAGGGCCCTGTCGGGGACAGCTGAGGTCAGAGTGTCCACGTCTCCCAAGGCAGTGACTCTGGGACTTGGGCAAGGGCGCGGACCAGGGCTCCTGTTGGAGGCGAGTCCCCAGGTAAGTGAGGCCACTGGTTGTGGCTCCTTCCTGGGAGTTCTGGAACGTACTGAGGAGGAGGACATGGATGGGACTTTCTCTCCCCCAGGGTCCCACGTCACGACCTGACTAGATGCCACACTGAAGCCTGACTGCTGCTCTTGGGTCGTGAGCATCGTTCCACAGGCTTGCTGGGTCCGTAGCTCTCGCTCCCTTTAAGCACCGAATTACTTGAGCCCCTCAGGTAAGAAGAGGGTCCTTGAGGGCAGCTGTCTGGAGACACAGGAAAGCCTGGCTCTTGGGGAGCCAAAGATCTCACGCTCCCCACGCAGGAGGGTCAGCGTGCTTCATGGAGCCAGAGGGATCTGGTCTCTGCTATCCTCAAGCCCTGGGCAGTGACCAGTGGCTCTGGGTTTGGAGAACCGGTTATCTTGCTGGTAGGCAGGCGGGTGGGGCACCTGTGGGCACTGTGCCCGCCCCTCACCCTGTTCTCTGGCCGTGCAGCCACTACTGCCTTCTCATGGGCTTCAAGCCCTCAATCCCAGCGAGTCTGCAGACACTGGAGGCCCCAGAGCTCCAGACCCTGCTGCAGACCACCTGTTCAGATGGTGTTGGGCTCCCCTGGTCCCTGCTCTGTGAGGTTGATTCCATCCCGTGTTTTGCGTGGACTCCTGAAGAGCGGCAGGTGGAGAACAGAGGACTCGCACCTAAGACCACGCGCAGCCCACTGAGTGGGCCTGAAGCCCGGGTGCCTCCTCTGTCCAGGCCTCCAGGACACACCTCCCCGGGGGCCGAAAGCAAGACACGCTGAGCACTCCCTCTGCCTCCCTCAGTTACTCAGTTTGTGTTTGTCGTTCCTGGTCAAATATTTGAACTTCTTGGGAGCGCCTTCCACAGTTAGCCTCTCGCCGTATTAGAATCTGGAGCCCTGGACGCCTGCCCACTGCTGTGTTTGGAACTGTCCTTGCCTGAATCTTCCCAATTTGCCTGATCATCAGTCGGAAGGGCTGCTCGTCTTTCATGGGTGACACTTGTCTCAGTTGACCTCCTCGACTCCGCGCACGGCTGGTACAGCCAGAGAGGCTGGGCCCAGACACCCTCCTCACAGAGCCTCACATCAATGACTGGGGCTGGACTGGCTTCTCTGCATTTCTGGCCAGAGGCCCCTTCCCTCTGCTCTTCCCCAGAGCCTGATCAACCCCCACTGGGTCCTCCCCATCACCTAGCCCCCACTCAGCCCCCAGGAGCTCTGGTGCTGAGAAGACTCATGAGAGTCCTTTGGCCAGCAAGGAGATCCAACCAGTCAATGCTAAAGGAAATCAGTCCTGAATATTCATTGGAAGGACTGATGCTGAAGCTGAAGCTCCAGTACTTTGGCTAGCTGATGTGAAGAGATGACTCATTGGAAAATACCCTGATGCTGGGAAAGATTGAAGGCAGGAGGAGAAGGGAAAGACAGAGGATGAGATGGTTGGATGGCATCCTCGACTCAATGGAGATGAGTTAGAACAAGCTCCGGGAGATGATGGACAGGGAAGCCTGGCGTGCTGTAGTCCATGGGGTCGAAAAGAGTCAGACACAACTGAGCGACTGAACACCACCAACACCACCCCAGGCCAGTGCCACAGCCGCCAGGCCCCGTGTCACATCCATGTCACCCTCAACAAGACACAGACTCCAGGCATGCTCAGCCAATCTCATGCTGGCCACTCTACTGTCTGTTCTCTGAGGGTCCCATTGCAGAGACCCCACTCGAGGCTGACCCCACACTTCTGGCATCAGCCTCCCTGTGGCCTCCACTTGGCCCTGAGGTCTTGGCCTTATTCTGGGGCTTCTCCCTGAGCTCACGTCTGGCTGCCACTTGGCCACGAGATCTTGGCCTCCTCTCGGGGCCTCTCCAGCCTTTACCTCCTGTGCTGTCCAGCACCCCTGAGCTCATGCCTGTGGCGAGGTGCACATCATTCGTGGTGTCAGAGTTGGAAGCTTGTTTCTGATTCTTCCTTCTTGCAGATCTGTGGACCTTGCCTGCCACCCGGGCTGGGGCCTGCAATTTAACACAGCGCAGCCTGCTTCTCTCATGGCCCTCTCCCACGGAAGGTGCCTTCCGAACGTTTATCCCAAATCACAGTGACACCCAGTGTCACTTCCACACCAGGCTGTGAGTTCCAGGCGGGGTGGTGTCACCATGGTCTCAGCCCCTGTGTCCCCGTGGCCTGGCACCGAGTGGGCATGCTGCCCAGATGGGGTACAAATGAAGAGCTCAGGCTGGACACCCTCCTCCAGTGGCCTCTGGGCCTGTGCTGTCTGGTCTCCTGGCACCTCTCCATCTGTTTCATTTACTTGCTCTTTTACTTCTAAAAAAAGTGTCTGAACACTTCCTCGCCTTCAGCCCCGGCCTTCCGCCCCGGTGAGCAGACTTGGTGTCAGTGCCATGTAGCCACATCCTTCATTTCTAAACTGAGGCCTCTAGCGTGTACCCCAGAGGGGAACCCCAGCTCCCACACTTTGCAGCCCTGCTGGTGACTTCAGTGTCCATATCTTTTCTGTCTTCAGACTCAATGGATGGCTCCCTCCTCTCATCCCCTCCCCTACCTTTCTGCCCCCTCCCCTACCTTTCTGCCCCCTCCCCACAAAACATCACTCCAGTATTCTTGCCTGGGAAATCCCATGGACAGACAGGCTTGGCAGGTAGAGTCCATGGGGTCCCAAAGAGTTGGACTCCACTGAACGACCAGCACTTTCACTTTCACCAACCCTGAGGCTCTTTAGAAGTAACTGCCTGTGATGTAAGGTGATAGATGTGTCACTTAACGGATGCATCATGCTTCTGTAGTGTATACGTGTATCAAATCATGACGGACATCTAAAATATCTTATAATTTTGTCAATTATACTTCGATAAAGCTGGGGGATAAAAAAAGAACTGCTGCTGTCTCCCTAGATCTATTCCTTCCCATCAGTTTATGACCTCACCCTTTGGACATGATAATTCCATCCTCAGATAATGCAGACAGTCATAACTAGGTTGGATTCAAGCTATACTCCACCCACCTTGTAGGACCCACTGGCAGGACCCCCTTTGTTCACTCAGCACTTAGCACAGTCTATCTTAGGTTTGCCTCTGCCTGAGGCAATGGAATCTCGAGAATGCATTCACAGGCTTCTGAGTAAGACTGAGAAAGGCAGCGGAGATGGGGCAGCACTCTGAAGCCCTCTTTCCACGGTCACAAACCAGGGGTTCGGTTCCCTTATGCTTTTCTGCATGGCTAACATTCAAGGTTGTGAAGAGCAAAGCTGCAGTCTTCCTTCTGTAGACCCACTGGTCCCCTAAAGGGCTGTGACCAGCTCTGCAACTGTCCACGTAGTAAACGTGTTAAAGCAGGAAACGAACCTTGCTTAGCTAGACTGCTTTGGTGCGTCTCAGTTTTTCCTAGCCAGTAATTCCCCAAGGGATTGATTTTAGTTGATGAACATTATCTAGGTCTGTTTCTTCCATATCATTTCCTACCCTTGACCCCAACAGGGACTGTGATTGCCAACACAGCTTCCAGAGTGGAGGGTTCTGGAGACAGACCTACTGGCTTCCAAAGTAGGGGTTCAGGTCTAGCTTCATGGTTAAGAGCATGGACTCTGAAGATGGAGTGCCAGGTTCAAACTGAGGATCCACTTGTTACTAGTAGGGGGACTGTAAGCACGTTACTAAAGCGCTCTGTGCCTCAGTTTCCTCATCCTTAAAATGGAGTCAGTAAAAATGAATTAAATAAACGACTATCTGCAAAGCACTTAAAATAGTCAGTGAACAAAGTAAGTATTATTACTTTTTCCCTTCTCTCTCCACCGGGGCTCTCTCACTTACCCTGAGGATAACACACCAGGTGCTTAAATGTTGGCTTTGACGGTAACAAGGAGGCTATTGATTTGTTTGGTGTATACTGCTCTCATATGTACCAAACACAATGGCATCCCACTCCAGTACTCTTGCCTGGAGGANCACAGAAATCCTCATCCTGCTACTCAGGCTGTGTGTTCTCAGCTTCAGAAATGCTGGCCTCTCCCTGCTCATCTCACTTGGCTTTAGCCCCCAGCATTAAAGCCGTGTCCCCACAGAGAACGCGGATGGCCTTCTCCCAGGGCTGTCTGAAGCCACGGGGGAAAGATGACAGTTTATGAAGGACACACTATAATCCTGGTGCTGGGGCCAGGCACTTTATCTGCACGCAGTAGGAGCACAAACACGGGTGTTCATGGGAACTGCCGTTCATCCCTGCCAAGTCCTGGAGGCTTGCATGGCACGTCCTGAAGATGCCAGCCCCCTCTGTGGGGACAGGCTTGTGGGCCAGCGCTCTGGTCTCCCCCGGCCTGTCACTTGGGCCCAGAGCCAGAGGGTAGAGTCCTCGTCACCTTCCCTCCGTCCCTTTGGGGACCCGCCATTCACCTTCTCAACCGAGGTGGGCCAGGCCCACGTCCACAGTCCTGAGAGCTTGTTTGTGTGGTTCTAACAGGAGGGAGGACGGGAGGGTTCACCCTGCTGCTTTGAACGTAATTAGCCCCGTATTTTAACAACAGTTTGACAATAACTGCTTCCCCACATCGCTGGGACTCAGCAGCACAGATTCCCTGGTGTTGCTGTTGGGGGGAGTGATGGCAAGGCCCGTGTACCCTGGAAACTGTCTGTTCCTGCTCCCTACTTGCTCAAAGGCTGGCCCGGCTCAGATGAGAGGCACCCACAAGGGGACCGCCTCGCGAGGGCTGGGGTCACCCGGATACGAAGGCATTTCAGGGGCAGAGGTCAACGAGGACGCCATTCCTGCGACGGAGAGATTCAGACACTCAGCCGATGTGGGGCTGGTCCTCCTCCAAGCCCTCCGCCTGCTGTTCCTTTTAGTTTCCGGGGTGAGTCTTACATCCTCGGGAACAGGGGCAAGCAGCTCCCACTTCCAAAAGTGCAGCCTGGCAGATGCAGGAGGCACCACCCTCAGGGTCAGCCTGACCCCGGATGGAACCCAGCTTACAGTTTGTGGACTCTGCTTTTTGAGACTCTGAGAATGGACCCAGCAGTGTGCTTATTTTTAGCAGTTAAGCCATTTTCCTTTCATTTCTTGCTGGGGGACATCTCCTAGGGCCTGTTGGTGTCCATTTTTAGGACGGAGCTTAGAGGTGACACTGACCGTCCATGTGTGCTGGCCCAGCTCCGGACTCAAGTCTGCTCAGGAAGCCGGGGGCTGGGGCTCCTGTTCGGGGAGGTGGCCACTTGCCTGGCTGGCACCGGTGAACTTTTATAGCTGAGTCTGCATGATAGTCAACCACGCTCCCTTCCCCGGGTGGATAACTCGGAGCTGTAAGTAAGACCACCTCTCCCAGCGTGTTTTTTTGCCAGTTTGCCTATCCCCTAGGTCACATTTATCAGAAATGAAAGGGTGCTTAGCAGGACCCAGGGACCCTCACAAAGCTGATATGGAGAAATGGGGTACGGGGCTGGGAAGAAACAGACTTCAAGGCCCCTTCAACACATGTACGCCCCTACTCCCAAAGAGGTACACATTCTGTTTCCCTGATGGGATGGGAAGGGGCTCAACACCCAAAGTCAAACTCCTGGGAAGTGCAGAGCAGCCCCCAGCCAGGGCCACGCTCACTCCCTCCCGGGACCACGGGCCCCACTCCCGAGACTACTCACGCCAGCCTGGCCCCGCAGCTCTCTCCCTCGATGTCCCCTCCAGCCACGTTTTCGGTGTTGACAGACTCGGTCTCACTGGTGGGCATGCTCACTGCAGGGTCGTGGAGGGAAGGAGAGAGGGGTTAGTCTGCGGCCCGGCCGGGAGGGGAGCCCTGGCAGTGCCTGGCAGGTCTGCGGTCCTGACTGACACACCTGCTGCCTGTCTATGGTGGCCCTTGCCAGGACACTCTAAGTGGGACGGTGGGAGGAGACCCCCGACGATGCTCTGCTCAGTCCCTCCCCTACCATCAACTCCATGCCCTTGGACAAGCTGCTTCTGCCTTCCCTTTTGCATCCATTCCTCCATATAAAAAGAAGAGCTCTCATGACAATATTTTATTTTTCTTATTTCTTTCCAGCCCCCTATTCTAAGGGGCTTTGTCCCCACATTTAGGGTCCAGCCTGTCCGTGGAAAGGGTGTTTTTGCCAAGAGTGTGGCTCCTCGGTGGATCAGAGGAGGATCTGTCCCTTGGTCTGATCACTGGTTTGATTCCATCCAGGATGGAGCCTGAAACAGAGCTCGAGGGGCACAGCCGTGTCCAGTGCCGCGTTCAGGACTCAGGTCAGCCCTGCATATAGGGGAACGAGAGGCCTCCATATTGGACCCAGCAAACTAAGGTGAGATGTGGCCTGAAGACACATGCAGGGACACCACCTCCCCACAATATCTCAGTGGGCCGGCCCGGGACACAGTCCATCCGCCTCCACGATGGCCGACCCGCCCAGTCTGTCTCCAGGCTCCCCTGAGGTGGTGGCGCTGGATTTCCAGGGCGACTGGAATCTTCTAGCTTGGAGCCCAGGTCAGCGGCTTAGAAGAGACTTCTTTTATTGTTGTTCGGTCGCTCAGTCGTGTCCAACTCTTTGCGTCCCCGTGGACTACAGGACATCAGGCTTCCCTGTCCTTCACTCCTTCTAGGAGTTTGCTCAAACTCATGTCCATTGAGTCAGTGATGCCATCCAACCATCTCATCCTCTTTCTTCTATTACTATGTTTTTATTCCAAATAAAGTATATCCCCAAAGAATTCCTCTCCTTCTTTTCCAGCTTCTCTGACCCTTCTAACACGCCACACACAGTGTCCTTATCTTTCCCATCCTTGTTATCTAGCACGGCCGCCACATCCTTGGTCCTGGCTCAGCTCTGTTTGCAGTGGGGCACCTTCATCCAGGGGAGGTCAGGTGGCCCCCGGGTGTCCCCGCACTGGTGGGGGTGGGGCATCTGGGGACATGGAACAGGGACCAGTATCTGGGGGTCTGCCACCAGAATGGAGCATGCCATCCGGATAAGTCTCCTGGTTGGGTGGGGGATGTTGCTGGATGTGGCTTTTCCTTGGTTTCTTTCCTTTTGAACGAAGTCAAGGGGAGGTGAGAGAGACTCATTCCCAGAACGCGAAGACACAACCGTGACTCCGTAAGCCTGATTGTATCCACTCTTGAGTTCTTTTCCACAAACTCAGGTGGAAACAGGCCCAGACGTCACTGTAAGGGAGTCGCCCAGTCTTCTTGTCACAGGACAGGGAGGGGAGGCCCAGGGGAGGCCAGGTGCTGGCTCACACAGTGGTTGGGGGCTTGGGCTGGAGCACAAGGGTCTCGGCCCCGGCGCTGTACTCAGCTTGATGTCCCCCGGGCTACACACCAGACGAGATGGGATTCCGACAGCCAGGCAGGCTCTGGGGCATCACAGAGTGTGGGGTGCAGTCACCTGGTGCTGCTGGATCTCACTGTCTAAGCTGCACTAAAAGTGGCTTTAACCTTGGCCGGCGATCTTCAAAGGAAAGGCCCTCTCAGGGGTCAGCTGCTGGGGTTGTCATGTTCACTGACTTTACAGGCTGGAAGGGACAGTGGTGGATTTGGGTGGGACAGGCCGCCCTCCCTTTGCACGCACATGCACACACACATGCACGCACCTGTCTCTTATACACATCTTCGGTGGATCAGAGGAGGATCTGTCCCTTGGTCTGATCACTGGTTTGATTCCATCCAGGATGGAGCCTGAAACAGAGCTCGAGGGGCACAGCCGTGTCCAGTGCCGCGTTCAGGACTCAGGTCAGCCCTGCATACAGGGGAACGAGAGGCCTCCATATTGGACCCAGCAAACTAAGGTGAGATGTGGCCTGAAGACACATGCAGGGACACCACCTCCCCACAATATCTCAGTGGGCCGGCCCGGGACACAGTCCATCCGCCTCCACGATGGCCGACCCGCCCAGTCTGTCTCCAGGCTCCCCTGAGGTGGTGGCGCTGGATTTCCAGGGCGACTGGAATCTTCTAGCTTGGAGCCCAGGTCAGCGGCTTAGAAGAGACTTCTTTTATTGTTGTTCGGTCGCTCAGTCGTGTCCAACTCTTTGCGTCCCCGTGGACTACAGGACATCAGGCTTCCCTGTCCTTCACTCCTTCTAGGAGTTTGCTCAAACTCATGTCCATTGAGTCAGTGATGCCATCCAACCATCTCATCCTCTTTCTTCTATTACTATGTTTTTATTCCAAATAAAGTATATCCCCAAAGAATTCCTCTCCTTCTTTTCCAGCTTCTCTGACCCTTCTAACACGCCACACACAGTGTCCTTATCTTTCCCATCCTTGTTATCTAGCACGGCCGCCACATCCTTGGTCCTGGCTCAGCTCTGTTTGCAGTGGGGCACCTTCATCCAGGGGAGGTCAGGTGGCCCCCGGGTGTCCCCGCACTGGTGGGGGTGGGGCATCTGGGGACATGGAACAGGGACCAGTATCTGGGGGTCTGCCACCAGAATGGAGCATGCCATCCGGATAAGTCTCCTGGTTGGGTGGGGGATGTTGCTGGATGTGGCTTTTCCTTGGTTTCTTTCCTTTTGAACGAAGTCAAGGGGAGGTGAGAGAGACTCATTCCCAGAACGCGAAGACACAACCGTGACTCCGTAAGCCTGATTGTATCCACTCTTGAGTTCTTTTCCACAAACTCAGGTGGAAACAGGCCCAGACGTCACTGTAAGGGAGTCGCCCAGTCTTCTTGTCACAGGACAGGGAGGGGAGGCCCAGGGGAGGCCAGGTGCTGGCTCACACAGTGGTTGGGGGCTTGGGCTGGAGCACAAGGGTCTCGGCCCCGGCGCTGTACTCAGCTTGATGTCCCCCGGGCTACACACCAGACGAGATGGGATTCCGACAGCCAGGCAGGCTCTGGGGCATCACAGAGTGTGGGGTGCAGTCACCTGGTGCTGCTGGATCTCACTGTCTAAGCTGCACTAAAAGTGGCTTTAACCTTGGCCGGCGATCTTCAAAGGAAAGGCCCTCTCAGGGGTCAGCTGCTGGGGTTGTCATGTTCACTGACTTTACAGGCTGGAAGGGACAGTGGTGGATTTGGGTGGGACAGGCCGCCCTCCCTTTGCACGCACATGCACACACACATGCACGCACCTGTCTCTTATACACATCTTCGGTGGATCAGAGGAGGATCTGTCCCTTGGTCTGATCACTGGTTTGATTCCATCCAGGATGGAGCCTGAAACAGAGCTCGAGGGGCACAGCCGTGTCCAGTGCCGCGTTCAGGACTCAGGTCAGCCCTGCATACAGGGGAACGAGAGGCCTCCATATTGGACCCAGCAAACTAAGGTGAGATGTGGCCTGAAGACACATGCAGGGACACCACCTCCCCACAATATCTCAGTGGGCCGGCCCGGGACACAGTCCATCCGCCTCCACGATGGCCGACCCGCCCAGTCTGTCTCCAGGCTCCCCTGAGGTGGTGGCGCTGGATTTCCAGGGCGACTGGAATCTTCTAGCTTGGAGCCCAGGTCAGCGGCTTAGAAGAGACTTCTTTTATTGTTGTTCGGTCGCTCAGTCGTGTCCAACTCTTTGCGTCCCCGTGGACTACAGGACATCAGGCTTCCCTGTCCTTCACTCCTTCTAGGAGTTTGCTCAAACTCATGTCCATTGAGTCAGTGATGCCATCCAACCATCTCATCCTCTTTCTTCTATTACTATGTTTTTATTCCAAATAAAGTATATCCCCAAAGAATTCCTCTCCTTCTTTTCCAGCTTCTCTGACCCTTCTAACACGCCACACACAGTGTCCTTATCTTTCCCATCCTTGTTATCTAGCACGGCCGCCACATCCTTGGTCCTGGCTCAGCTCTGTTTGCAGTGGGGCACCTTCATCCAGGGGAGGTCAGGTGGCCCCCGGGTGTCCCCGCACTGGTGGGGGTGGGGCATCTGGGGACATGGAACAGGGACCAGTATCTGGGGGTCTGCCACCAGAATGGAGCATGCCATCCGGATAAGTCTCCTGGTTGGGTGGGGGATGTTGCTGGATGTGGCTTTTCCTTGGTTTCTTTCCTTTTGAACGAAGTCAAGGGGAGGTGAGAGAGACTCATTCCCAGAACGCGAAGACACAACCGTGACTCCGTAAGCCTGATTGTATCCACTCTTGAGTTCTTTTCCACAAACTCAGGTGGAAACAGGCCCAGACGTCACTGTAAGGGAGTCGCCCAGTCTTCTTGTCACAGGACAGGGAGGGGAGGCCCAGGGGAGGCCAGGTGCTGGCTCACACAGTGGTTGGGGGCTTGGGCTGGAGCACAAGGGTCTCGGCCCCGGCGCTGTACTCAGCTTGATGTCCCCCGGGCTACACACCAGACGAGATGGGATTCCGACAGCCAGGCAGGCTCTGGGGCATCACAGAGTGTGGGGTGCAGTCACCTGGTGCTGCTGGATCTCACTGTCTAAGCTGCACTAAAAGTGGCTTTAACCTTGGCCGGCGATCTTCAAAGGAAAGGCCCTCTCAGGGGTCAGCTGCTGGGGTTGTCATGTTCACTGACTTTACAGGCTGGAAGGGACAGTGGTGGATTTGGGTGGGACAGGCCGCCCTCCCTTTGCACGCACATGCACACACACATGCACGCACCTGTCTCTTATACACATCTTCGGTGGATCAGAGGAGGATCTGTCCCTTGGTCTGATCACTGGTTTGATTCCATCCAGGATGGAGCCTGAAACAGAGCTCGAGGGGCACAGCCGTGTCCAGTGCCGCGTTCAGGACTCAGGTCAGCCCTGCATACAGGGGAACGAGAGGCCTCCATATTGGACCCAGCAAACTAAGGTGAGATGTGGCCTGAAGACACATGCAGGGACACCACCTCCCCACAATATCTCAGTGGGCCGGCCCGGGACACAGTCCATCCGCCTCCACGATGGCCGACCCGCCCAGTCTGTCTCCAGGCTCCCCTGAGGTGGTGGCGCTGGATTTCCAGGGCGACTGGAATCTTCTAGCTTGGAGCCCAGGTCAGCGGCTTAGAAGAGACTTCTTTTATTGTTGTTCGGTCGCTCAGTCGTGTCCAACTCTTTGCGTCCCCGTGGACTACAGGACATCAGGCTTCCCTGTCCTTCACTCCTTCTAGGAGTTTGCTCAAACTCATGTCCATTGAGTCAGTGATGCCATCCAACCATCTCATCCTCTTTCTTCTATTACTATGTTTTTATTCCAAATAAAGTATATCCCCAAAGAATTCCTCTCCTTCTTTTCCAGCTTCTCTGACCCTTCTAACACGCCACACACAGTGTCCTTATCTTTCCCATCCTTGTTATCTAGCACGGCCGCCACATCCTTGGTCCTGGCTCAGCTCTGTTTGCAGTGGGGCACCTTCATCCAGGGGAGGTCAGGTGGCCCCCGGGTGTCCCCGCACTGGTGGGGGTGGGGCATCTGGGGACATGGAACAGGGACCAGTATCTGGGGGTCTGCCACCAGAATGGAGCATGCCATCCGGATAAGTCTCCTGGTTGGGTGGGGGATGTTGCTGGATGTGGCTTTTCCTTGGTTTCTTTCCTTTTGAACGAAGTCAAGGGGAGGTGAGAGAGACTCATTCCCAGAACGCGAAGACACAACCGTGACTCCGTAAGCCTGATTGTATCCACTCTTGAGTTCTTTTCCACAAACTCAGGTGGAAACAGGCCCAGACGTCACTGTAAGGGAGTCGCCCAGTCTTCTTGTCACAGGACAGGGAGGGGAGGCCCAGGGGAGGCCAGGTGCTGGCTCACACAGTGGTTGGGGGCTTGGGCTGGAGCACAAGGGTCTCGGCCCCGGCGCTGTACTCAGCTTGATGTCCCCCGGGCTACACACCAGACGAGATGGGATTCCGACAGCCAGGCAGGCTCTGGGGCATCACAGAGTGTGGGGTGCAGTCACCTGGTGCTGCTGGATCTCACTGTCTAAGCTGCACTAAAAGTGGCTTTAACCTTGGCCGGCGATCTTCAAAGGAAAGGCCCTCTCAGGGGTCAGCTGCTGGGGTTGTCATGTTCACTGACTTTACAGGCTGGAAGGGACAGTGGTGGATTTGGGTGGGACAGGCCGCCCTCCCTTTGCACGCACATGCACACACACATGCACGCACCTGTCTCTTATACACATCTTCGGTGGATCAGAGGAGGATCTGTCCCTTGGTCTGATCACTGGTTTGATTCCATCCAGGATGGAGCCTGAAACAGAGCTCGAGGGGCACAGCCGTGTCCAGTGCCGCGTTCAGGACTCAGGTCAGCCCTGCATACAGGGGAACGAGAGGCCTCCATATTGGACCCAGCAAACTAAGGTGAGATGTGGCCTGAAGACACATGCAGGGACACCACCTCCCCACAATATCTCAGTGGGCCGGCCCGGGACACAGTCCATCCGCCTCCACGATGGCCGACCCGCCCAGTCTGTCTCCAGGCTCCCCTGAGGTGGTGGCGCTGGATTTCCAGGGCGACTGGAATCTTCTAGCTTGGAGCCCAGGTCAGCGGCTTAGAAGAGACTTCTTTTATTGTTGNCCCCAGGAGAAGCAAGCTCCTGCCCTACCCTGTGAGCACCAGCACGTTTACTGGCATATGGTGTGGGGGACGTCACCACGGGTTTCTGGGGGCAATTAGACCAAGCAACCAAGAAACTCTCCTTCCTTCTGATCAAGCAGACACACCAGGTGCCTCCTTTCACAGATAAGACATCAGAGTCCAAAACCAGGAATAAGACATGGGCACAGCTCAGGTCAGCCGTGGGGAAAGGAAGAAGCGGGACTCGGCGTCCACGCGGGACGTCGGGCTCATTTCTGAAAATAAAACTGAAGAAATGCTAAAAAGCAATAAATCAAAACATGTAAGAACACTTAACAAAACAGGACCCAAACCCCAGATCACGTGAACTAATGACACAGGACCACGGATCCTGGGGAGAAGGAAGGACTCCCACAGAAGTGTCGTCTGCACCAGCAGATGGGGGCGACTTTGAGGAGAGGGCTTCCCAGGCAGGACCACCTCATCTCTGCTTGTTAGTGGGAATCCTGAAGACTAGATCATGAGAAGAAATGGATCAGAATTCTTTTCAACATATGTAAAGGAGTCCATCCCAAATAGATTTATTTTCACAATACAAAGCTTAAAACAACTTTGATGGACCTGCAGGACATTATGCTTGGTGAAATAAGTCAGAGAAAGACAAATACTATATGTTAGCATTTATACATGGGATTTAAAAAATAAATGAATGGGTATAACAAGGAGATCAAACCAGTCAATCCTAAAGGAAATCGTCCTGAATATTCACTGGAAGGACTTATGCTGAAGCTGAAGCTCTAGTACTTTGGCCACCTGATGCGAAGAACTGACTCATTGGAAAAGACTCTGATGATGGGAAAAATTGAAGGCAGAAGGAGAAGGGGATGGCAGAGGATGAGACGGCTGGATGGCATCACTGACTCGATGGACATGAGTTTGAACAAGCTCTGGGAGTTGGTGATGGACAGGGGAGCCTGGTATGCTGCAGTCCATGGGGTCACAAAAAGTCAGACATGACTGAGCGACTGAACTGAACTGGACAAGGGCGAGGGAGTAAGGGACTTCCCAGGTGATAGTTAGTGGTAAAGGACCTGCCTCCAATGTAGGAAATGTCAGAGACGGGGGTTTGATCCCTGGGTTGGGGCGATCCCTTGGAGGAAGGCATGGCAACCCACTCCAGTATTCTTGTCTGGAGAATCCCATGGACAGAGGAGTCTGGTGGGCTACAGTTCATTGGGTCACACAGAGTTGGACATGACTGAAGTGATTTATCACGTACACATGGACTCTTTTTCAGGTCCTAATGGTACTGGTTGTGCAGTTACAGCAGGCATTTGGTGCCTTTGGGGGTTTCAGGGCTGCTCCCCTGGGCTGGTGTCTTAGGGTTTGTCCTTCAGCTGCTCCTCCGCCCAGGACCCGGGAGGCTGACCTTTGCAGACAGCCAACGGGACAGTGCCAGCAGAGCCTGTTTGGGGCTGTCACCCCTGGTGCCTGCATCTTTGTGAGCCCCCTCTTAAACTGCCTGGCTGTCAGATCTGTTTGTTTTCAGGACCTGACCCACATGCCTCCGGGTGTGGGCCAGGTGAGCGGTGTGAACCCATTGATGGGGGGAGATTTGCTGTCCAGGTGAGAGTGGGTAGAGCTGGGGACACTGGCCTGAGTCTAGGGCCTTCCCGGCTCTGTCAGGCAGCATCCAGGGCAGCTGTACTCCAGTGACCCTGCAGGCTGACCTCCTGGGAGGCACCAGGGAGCCAGGGCATCACTGGGGGCACGGCTTGAGCTCCAGGCAGGACAGGACGGACATCCTGGGTGTGGTTACTGCCCAAGGACCCTCTTGGGGTGGAGGGAACCATGTCACATTTCATTTGGCTTCCTTTTCTCCTGCAGGAAAAGTAACTCGAGAGTTATCCTTCACTTCTTCTCTGCAGCTGGGGAGGTCCAGCCTATGGCCACTCATGGTCAGAGGCTGTGGGGTATAGGAGCCTCCTCCCAGTCTCTGCCCAGCTCAGGCTCCTGGGGACCTCCCTGGCATTGCACTGTGGGTCTAGGAATCACCAGTGCTACCCTAGCCTTGGCCAGGCCACGGGACCATTCCAACTAGGTTACATGATAATCTGTGGCTCATGGTCTTCATCTCTTACAAGAATAAATTGATCAGAGGCTGAGTTGACAGTCTCTTCCAAGGCAAAGAAAGAGATGGGGCAGGAGAGGAAAAGCAGATCGCAGACAAAAGAGCTAAGGGTTGGGGAGAGAGAAGGTAAGTGGTGCCAGCTGTGGGGCCCGTCTGGGTGGAAGGTCACGCTGCCCCCAGAGCCTCCTCGGCAGCATCCTGAGTGCCCAGGCCCTGCAGGGCTGCCTCCCCAGAAGCAGTTAAGACCTGGCTGATTCTAAGCCATCAGAAAGTAAATACAAAACAGGATTAAATATTAAGAAGCCAAACAAAGTGGCCTTATTAAAAAGGCACAGTGTAAGCACGACATGCTGTCGCAATAATTATTATTACCGCCATAAACCGGAGGAGGCCGAAACGCCCGCCCTTGGTCTGCAGCCGCCATCCGGAGGAGAAAACCAGGTCGCTGAGCTCCCAGCAGGCCATAAACACCCGGCACTCCCAAGCAGAAAATCTCTCCCCACGGTCACGGTGCCACTGCAGTGGCCACCTCGGTTAGGACGAGGCGGGGGGATGGTGCAGCTAGAGGGCTGCACTTGGGCACTCGCTTCTCTTCCCACCCAGCCCCACCGTCCTGAGGGGTGAAGGGGCTGTGTTGGGCAACTTTGGGCCCTGGGGATGCTGGGCAAACAGGAGGGGCTGGACTCCCCCCCAACCCCCGAGGGACAGAGCTCACTGCCACCCTCCGGTGTGAGAGAGGTGGTGATAGGGATCCTTTTGTGCAGGATGCCTCTGGAAATCAGCTGTTTTAAGCATAAAACTGCTTTTAGGTTGGAGATGATGTTCTAGATTCCAAGGCCAGGCTCAGCACAGGGTCACCCGTGTGGAGTGACATGTGAGGGACAGAGAATGGCTGTGTCCCCCCAGTCCCTCTCCAGCCCAGCCCCAGCCCAGCTGGACGGTGTCCACCATGTCATCCTTCCATTTTAGGGCCTTGGATTCTCTTGGGACAGACGATAGTAAGGCCAGGATCATAACAGCTCTACAGCAGGGTCATGATAACAGCTAGGTCTTCCATCACCTGCTACCTGCCAGCAACGCACCAGACCTAACTCAAGCCTCAGAACAACTCGATGAGAGAGTATATGGCCCCATTATACGCTCCCACTTCATAGATCAGGAAACAGGCTGAGAGAATGAAGCGGCTTCTCCAAAGTGAGCAGAGCAGCTCGTGAGATCCGGGATTTAAACCCCAGCCTGTGTCAAGCCAAATTTACCTTCATGTACATCAGACAAGTTCTTCCCGATCAGCAGAGAAGAGGAGGCCTGTGGATGTGCTAGGGTCGCTGGGAGAAGGAGAAGGCGGGCAGAGAGTATGGGTGGGGGTCCTAGGAGAAGTCAGGTACTGTGCAACCCTGCCCAGGGTGTTGCTGGGTCGGAGCCTGGGCCCTGGAGCCAGTGGCTTGAGTTTGGACCCTGGTTCTGCACTTTGGGGGCTTCCCTTGTAACTCAGCTGGTAAAGAATCAGCTTGAAATGTGGGAGACCTGGGTTCAGTCCCTGGCTTGGGAAGATCACCTGGAGAAGGGAAAGGCTACCCACTCCAGTATTCTGGCCTGGAGAATTCCATGGACTGTATAGTCCATGGGGTCACAAAGAGACAGACATGGCTGAGCGTTCACTCACTCACTTTGCACTTTGGATCTCTGAGACCTGGGGTCTGTCATGTTCCTCCCCTGTGGCTTGGTTTCCCTGCCAAGGCCTACATGTGTTGCAGGGCTAAAAGGGCAGAGCAGTCCTTCCTTTGACAGTGGAGACCAGTGAGGTACAGAAAGGGCCAGTGATTCGCCCAAGGTCACAGAGCTAATTAGAGCTGGAGGTCTGGCCCCTTTCCCACAAGCCAGGACTGCCTCCTTTCCTTGCCTGCTCTTTACTCACATCACAGAGGGGCCAAAAGCCCACCTCAGTCATCCTGGCCAAGCCCAGGCCTGCCCTGGCTCCCTGCTGGAGGTCCAGCCCTCACGCTCGGGCCCTGGGTGCGCTGTCCACGGGGGCCTGCAGAGCTCAGGGTGTGCTTTCTCTCTCTCTCCTTCTTCTCGGTCTCCATCTTCTTCCCTATTTTCTGCTGCTCATGATAACTTTGGCTGAGTCAGATTCCCCAGGGCGGCCCTACGGGGGTCCAGCAAAATCCTGAAGGCCATAGGCACCCACGATGGGGCTATTCTGACAAGAGCACGGCTTCTTCATGAGGCTTCAGCCTTGCCTCCCCCTCAGCAGGAGAGCAGATTTCAGCCTTAAACTGCAGGTGTTTATGAGAAGTGAGTCACTTTAGCTCCCAAACCCGCAGTTCCTCAAGCCCCATGGCTCCCTGAATGAACCTGCGGGCAGCGGTCAGCACATCCATCAGCCACCCCCGCCCCCGCCACGTCCTCCACTTTAACTGATCACGCGGTTCTCCCTGCTGGTGCTTGTCAGGTTCTTCTGCATTCTGGTTCTCTCGGTGCTTTAATCATCCACATCTTTCTCAGCAAGACTGCTCCAGAACCTGCTCTAGAATGTGCTCTAGACCCGAGGCTTTGCTCCCCTCTTGCATTGGTCAGGCCCCGTCAGGACCACATCCACGGGGCCAGCCAGAGGTCGAGTTCAGGGACAGGGAAGGGCTGAGCCCACATTCTGTGCAGACCCTGGGATGGTTTAGTGTAGATAAGGTGGTTAGGGGACATAGTCTCTGTCTCCAAACTTGCAACATCCACTTCTGGGGCTGCTGGAAATGATCCTCTTGGGAAAATGATCTGAACCTCAGTTTTTTCATCTAAAACAAACAAACAAAAAAAAAAACGAGACAATCTGGGGCTTTCCTAGTGGCTCAGTGGTAAAGAATCTGCCTGCCAGTGCAGGAGACAAGGGTTTGAGCCCCAGTTTGGGAAGACCCCACACACCAAGGAGCAACTAAGCCCGTGCAGCACAGCTATGGAGCCCGTGTGCCACAACTGCTGAAGCCCACGTGCCCTAGAGCCCATGCTCGGCAACAAGGGAAGCCTCCGCAGTGAGAAGCTGGTGCTCTGCAACGAAGAGCAGCCCTTACTTGCCGCAACGAGAGAAGAGCCCGCAGAGCAACGAAGACCCAGCACGGCCAAAAATCAATCAATCAAATCGAAAAAAAAAAAAGAGAGAGACCATAATATGGATCTTGGAGGGTTAAGTGAGGATTAAAGGTAACACGGGTTAGAGTAATACTTCTCCGTGTGCGCATATTGCCCAGACGCCAGATGGACTTACTGGGGATGAAAAAGCAAAAATGCAGGCCCAAGAGAAGGACCTCAGGACCAGCTGCCGTGATCTGAATGGTCACCTGGAGTCTGAGGACCGGTTGGTGATGGTGGACGTGTCAGCCGCTCCCCTAGGAGGGCCGCAGACACCACGTTCCCTTTGGGGCCCTGGTTGTCAAGGTGGTCAGACTTTCATGAATATTCATGATATCCCTACTGTGCAAGAACAGTCACCTACTCTGACAGGGTCTCTGCCCTGGAAATGCTTAACAGCTTGTGAGAAGACACTTTGTAAAATCCTTGAACTGTTATTACACGCATGAAAAAAAAAAAAGATTCAAGCAGGACTCAAGAAAAGAGCTTTGCTCTTCTCCTTTAGTGCCCCCTTAATTCTCCTTTTTAACCTTCAACTGCAGGGTCTGCCAGAGACTGGGTTCTATTCTCCCAACCTGCTCTCTGCCATGCCAGAGATGCTGTGAGCACACCTGACTGCCTGACGGTCCACAGAGCCCTACTCTGGACACTTCTGTTGGGTCAGGACGACATCACACAGGCCATGGACCCTTCAGGATGGCCCTGCTACAGAGAGAGGTCTGCAGCTCATTCGGAAAGAATTTCTGCTTCTATGAAGCAGGGAGACTAGTAGCAGAGTGATACGGGGCCTTGGTTCCAGTTTGCTTTTAAATAGATTTGGGGCTAAACATATTTTTTAATAGGCAACAATTGAGTTAGTCTAATGAGAAATGTCATCCCCTACCGCTGCCAGAGAAGCAAGCTGCTTCCATTAGAAGTAATGCTTCCTGGACAGATTAAGGCATGGAAAATCATCTTGGGTCGTCAGCAATTCCCTCCAGTTTCACTGATCTGATTAGACTTAGCAACGGAAAGAGGAATTTACAAATTAGAAGCCGTTCTCTATTTATTACCAAAATGGCTGCTTTCCACTCCGCCCAGGAGACGCAGCTGAGATCTCATTAAATCTCTGTTTGTGATAACATTTAGTCCATAAATCTCCATCTCTACCAGTGAATGAAATGAGCGTTATGCCCAAGACCACACGATGGATGAAATCAAACCTCTGCCCCTTGGAAGGGAGTTGACCTTTTCAAGCCTTAAATGTATTCAGCTTTCCGGCCCTAAAGAAACAGCTGGGAACTTGCTCTGGGTCCTCTCTTAACCCTTTCTCAACTGCCTGTGTAGATAGCTAGCTGGCCTCGCTGAGAGAGAAAGGAAATAAAGATATTTCTGGCACTTCTCCGAAGGTATTTGAAGAAGAAAGGGGAGAAGCGGTTGGTACATGAAGAAAAACATCGAGGAGTACTCTGTTCTCTTGCAGAAGTCAGACAGAAGTGTTGACAGCCAAGACATGGAAGATGACAAATTAATTGGTGTGTCTGATTCACTCCGTGGCCTCTGCGGGGCCAGATATCCGGTCCTGTCTGGTTTTAGCCTGACACAGTGACAAGGCGGGTCCGGGCCACCTGTCCCCCATGGCGGGCTTTCACAGATTCCCAGGCCTCCCACCCCTTTCCCATATTCACTGTTGGTTGATCCACCCGGCTCTGTGACAGTTCTGGGGATGTGAACCTCCACTCTCCCTCCAGCTGCACAGCCCAGCAGGGGGGAAGATGGACAAACAGGTACAACAGGTCATGTACATCAGTGTCGCCAGGCAGGCATGGAGCAGGCACCTGGGGTCAAAAAGTGGGGGGTAAGGAGAGGAAAGGGAAGGGTGGAAGGGGAGGGGCACCCGAGGAGGGCTCAGAGCGGGGCGGTTCCTGAGGAAGATAGTGCCACTGGGCTCTCCAGGTGAGGGGGGACAGAGGATACCAGGCTTCAGGAAGGTCTTTGGAAGAATCAGCTTGCTTCGAGGGTTCAGGGGACTCCTACGGGAGACCCAGAGCAAGTTCCAGGAGTCTGAAATCAACTGAGGTCCTCTAGGGTCTGATGGACTGGAGGTTTGTCTAAACTCCCAGGGCTGCAGCTGACATGTGTCAGCTTCGAACCACAGAAACCACACCCGATCCTGGAACGGGTCTTTGCAGCTGTCTGATCTGACTCCCCCCTTTTGCAGACAAGGAAACCGAGAGGGGAGAACGGCCCGCCGGCCAGTGGGCAGGGCCTCGGAGCCTGGAGACCTGTGGTTCTCAACTCCTGTTCATTGTACAACACAGCACACCACCGCACTGTGCAGACCGTATGCTCCAGCCTCCAGTCGGGTGAGGGCCGGCTGTGTTCACATTTCTGATCTAATCAAGGAACGACATAATAAATGGGGATAGAATCCATCCAGTAAGGGATTAGTGGAAGCTACAATGAATGGAAATGCTTTTATACCACCTAAGGGGCTCAAGAAGAAGCTCTACAAGTCTAACTGAAGCCTGGTGCCCTCTTGGCGAAAACCTCGGATACCCCGCCTGATGGTCAGTGACTGAACAGATCAGCTGCCCAATCACTGCAGAACGGCAGAGGGAGCTGAGGGCAAGGGGGCCAGGACCCTCGTTGCTGGCCACACCAAGAAGATGTGCTCCTGCTCCCAGGTGGAAGCCCGATCTTTCTGTGTCTGCTAGGGCACAGCAAGTGACCCACCAAGCTTCTCGTTGTAGCTGGAGCAAGTGTTGAATATCAGCAAATACAATAAAAGTGTAATTCTGAAGGTTCCTGTTGAGAAAGGGTCCTCAGTTTCTTCTTGCTTGTGTATATGGTGTGGGGATGTGTGTGCATATCCATGTGCCTGGTGTGTGTGTGTACCCCTGTGTGTGTGTGTGTGTGTGTGTGTGTGTGTGTGTACATGCTGTTATTCTCAGAGAATTTTGTTGACACAGTGACTGACCTGATGCTGGATATCATTATCCTATCTCATGAGTCACTGACATGAGATGTAAGAGTTGACCGGCTGATTTGAAGCTTGGAATTCAGAAGGTAAACAAAGGCTTTCCCCCTTAAAACTTGCCTGTCAAGCATATAATTAGGGCTCTTCACCTCATCAGCCAGCTGTTGAGAGCAGATTTATTATCTCATCCCCGAGTAGAAGCACAGACAAGTTTCGGTGCAGCTGGAATCATTGCTTACCAGCTTCTGGCCTGCGTTTTTGTTTTCTCTTGACCTCTAACCTTGGGGGGTTTGTGTGCCTGCACCAGGCACATTCTGAAACCCCCTGAGCACCACTTTGGGTCTGTGTGTCAAAACCAACATTATGCTTAGCAAGTCAGTTTTAGAATATGAATTTAGTGATCATCAATGGCTCCTGTGACTAGATATTTAAAAATATCTTAATATCCTTATTTTTCGTTAAAAACCCCCAACACTGAAGAATCTTAGGAAAACTGAAATGTATATCTTCTGAGAGGATAAACCTTTCATCAAAGCTCTGTCCAGTTAAAGTCCCCTGCAGACCTCTTTGCTGGGAGTGAGTTCAGTCAGTTGGATGAACTCACATGAATCATATCTAAATTACAAAGGATATATACTTTTATGAATCTCAGTAAGTGGCTTTCTTTCTTGTCCTGCTACCACCCGGGATGTCGTTGGAAACAGGATAGTCTACTGTCCCCCGCCTCCCTTGATGACCTTCACAGAACACTGTCCTCTTGGGGCCGTACACTCGACGGGGTTCCCAGAATGGGCCCGACAGCAGAGCAGCCAGACTGCTCCCTGGCGCATGGACTGCCTTTGGAGAAACCCCTGCCCGTGTCCTTGTTCTGACCAGATTCCTGAGTGTGGTTCTGCACATGAATGACATGGGCCCCCGGGACCCACCCAGGGCAGTCGTTCCCAGCAGCCTGGAAGGATCCATGAAACAGCCTCACCGCACGGCCCAAGGATCAGATGCTGGTGCTCACCGCGGGGCAGTTTGTGCCCGACACCTTGTCTCACCAGCCGGGGAAGCCATTCCCTCACAACCCCAAGGCAATGTTCAGTTCAGTTCAGTCACTCAGTCGTGTCTGACTCCTTGCGACCCCATGAATTGCAGCATGCCAGGCCTCCCTGTCCATCGCCATCTAGAACGAGCTAAAGGTGACGGGCTGGAGAGGCGTCTGCTCTCCCTGCGGGGTGTAGGGTTAGGACGGCTTCCAACACGGTCACTTAGGGGCTGGAGTAAGAAGGGAGCAGAGGAAAAACCTTCGCTGGTGTCCCTCTGGCTGCCTGACCAGAACTCTGTCTCGGCATCCCAGGGGTGTGGCAGCTGTGAGAACAAGTACGTCCAAGGAGCACACCATTTGCATTCATCAAAATGTAAAAAAAAGCTCAAGTAATGATGCCTGTGCCTTGGACACGTGTACAGTGTGGACCAGTGATGTTCAGATCCCTGCTTTCGAGCCCCACTGGGCCCTTCTGAGGGCAGCCCCTGCTTTTGGAAGCCCTCCAATCTCAGTGTTTCAACAATACACGATCCAGACTTGGCAGGGCAGGTGGAAGCCACGTGGCTCTGCTGCTGCATGGGGACTGCAAAGGGGCTCCTGGGAGCAGAGCTGAATACATGGAATACATATTTAATCTGCTTGTCTGTGCGGAAACTCAGTCGTTTGATTCCACGGTCTGTCTGTCTTTTCCACATTCATCGCACAAATCTGTCTTCGAGGGCTGGGGCTGCATTTAAATGGTCTGAACAGCATGAAAGAGAGATCCCCACATGCACAAATAATTAACCCATGCATTTTTGATCTTGAGGAGGAGAAAGAAAGAAAAGAAGGATTCCTGTTCCATGAGGGCTGTACCCCCAGGGCCTGAAGCAGCATGTGGCGCAGCTGCTGCTGCTAAGTCGCTTCAGTCATGTCTGACTCTTTGTGACCCCATGGATGGCAGCCCACCAGGCTCCCCCATCCTTGGGATTCTCCAGGCAAGAACACTGGAGTGGGTTGCCACTTTCTTCTCCAATGCATGAAACTGAAAAGTGAAAGTGAAGTCGCTTAGTCATGTCCGACTCTTTGTGACCCCATGGACTGCAGCCTACCAGGCTCCTCCGCCCATGGGATTTTCCAGGCAAGAGTACTGGAGTGGGGTGCCATTGCCTTCTCCAGCGTGTGGCGCAGAGTGGACCTTTAATCGGGAGATGGATGGATGAGCGGGAGGGAGGATGAATGAATATTGTAACGTATTTTTTATATAATTTACTGGCCACCTTATCGACTCTGATTACTTAGAGAAACACCTCAAACGATGCACTTTCTGTTCCTTTCCCTAACCCTGCTCTTTCTATGACCTCGGTGGTGTCTGCAGCTTTTCCTCCACAAATGTATACCTGGGCTCCTTGTGGGTGTGCTCAGCTACCATGCAATGACGTGTCACGAGCAGTTTCCTGGCTGGGGTCATGGCTGTATCACCATAGNTAAGAAGGGAGCAGAGGAAAAACCTTCGCTGGTGTCCCTCTGGCTGCCTGACCAGAACTCTGTCTCGGCATCCCAGGGGTGTGGCAGCTGTGAGAACAAGTACGTCCAAGGAGCACACCATTTGCATTCATCAAAATGTAAAAAAAAGCTCAAGTAATGATGCCTGTGCCTTGGACACGTGTACAGTGTGGACCAGTGATGTTCAGATCCCTGCTTTCGAGCCCCACTGGGCCCTTCTGAGGGCAGCCCCTGCTTTTGGAAGCCCTCCAATCTCAGTGTTTCAACAATACACGATCCAGACTTGGCAGGGCAGGTGGAAGCCACGTGGCTCTGCTGCTGCATGGGGACTGCAAAGGGGCTCCTGGGAGCAGAGCTGAATACATGGAATACATATTTAATCTGCTTGTCTGTGCGGAAACTCAGTCGTTTGATTCCACGGTCTGTCTGTCTTTTCCACATTCATCGCACAAATCTGTCTTCGAGGGCTGGGGCTGCATTTAAATGGTCTGAACAGCATGAAAGAGAGATCCCCACATGCACAAATAATTAACCCATGCATTTTTGATCTTGAGGAGGAGAAAGAAAGAAAAGAAGGATTCCTGTTCCATGAGGGCTGTACCCCCAGGGCCTGAAGCAGCATGTGGCGCAGCTGCTGCTGCTAAGTCGCTTCAGTCATGTCTGACTCTTTGTGACCCCATGGATGGCAGCCCACCAGGCTCCCCCATCCTTGGGATTCTCCAGGCAAGAACACTGGAGTGGGTTGCCACTTTCTTCTCCAATGCATGAAACTGAAAAGTGAAAGTGAAGTCGCTTAGTCATGTCCGACTCTTTGTGACCCCATGGACTGCAGCCTACCAGGCTCCTCCGCCCATGGGATTTTCCAGGCAAGAGTACTGGAGTGGGGTGCCATTGCCTTCTCCAGCGTGTGGCGCAGAGTGGACCTTTAATCGGGAGATGGATGGATGAGCGGGAGGGAGGATGAATGAATATTGTAACGTATTTTTTATATAATTTACTGGCCACCTTATCGACTCTGATTACTTAGAGAAACACCTCAAACGATGCACTTTCTGTTCCTTTCCCTAACCCTGCTCTTTCTATGACCTCGGTGGTGTCTGCAGCTTTTCCTCCACAAATGTATACCTGGGCTCCTTGTGGGTGTGCTCAGCTACCATGCAATGACGTGTCACGAGCAGTTTCCTGGCTGGGGTCATGGCTGTATCACCATAGCTGGACGCCTGGCATCTCCTAAGTGCCACTGGGGTTCCTGGCTGGGGCGAAGGCAGAAGTGGCCAGAGCCATTGGTCAAGAGTGACAATATCTTTTACCCTTTTTCCGAAAAGACTACTTAGGCTTTGAGCTGGAGAGAACTGGCAGATACACTATACTGTAATCTTTTAGCAATTTCAAAGGCAAATTTCAGCTACTTTGATGGAAACATATAGCAGCATCGCTTCCCTTGTATTTGCTTCAAAGGGCAAACTATGACATTCTGAAGATCAGAGTATAGTTTCTGGGCATGCTCCTGCCTTTTCTTCAAATCTATTAGGTGGCCAGCTCCTTAACACCTCAGTCTTGGACTTTCCTGAAGCCCATACCTCTTGATCGGACTTTCCTGAAGCCCACACCTCTGGATGAGCCTTCTGGCTCCACCCCCAAGCATTTCGTGTTCAGTTCCTTACGTGTTTCTATTTCACTCTTTGGCTTGCTTTTTAAGACGCTCATTCCCTGGCGCTGCAACCCCCCGGACTGCCCCATGATCATCTCCACAATGGAAGCAGGCAGGCCTTGTACTGTCCTCCTCCGAGAAAAGGCTGAAGACAGAAGCAGACCCAGGCCCCGAGGAAAGAGCCTGGGGGAGGGCAGCAGCTTCCAGGCTGAGCTCATCTGTATTTAGGCTCAAGAGGGTCCTGAGAGAGACTGTCCACAAGGGTAGGCGGTTCATCGTGTGCTCCCCAAGCTTGGTCAAAAATGGGGGAGAGGGGCTTGTGCACTCGATCTGCTCCAGCAGCAGAGCCTCCCCTATCTGGGCAGGACAGGGAGCAGCATACGCGTCCTTGGAGGAGAGGGGGTCACCGCGTCTCTGTGGACGGCCACATAGTGCTGGGTGGGCCGCGGACACACCTGTCCCTGTAAACATGCAAGAAACCTGTTCCCGCCATCCGTCGAGAACTGAGCACCGCCCTGACCAGGGAGCAGACTGGGGTCCAGAGCCGATTCCTGTGCTTGGTGGCAGGGGTGCCCTCAGCTCCCAGGCCAGCTCACTCCTTCAGACATCGCTTGGCACCATGGACCAGCTCCTTGTCCACGATCCGTCAGCAAGACTCTGCTGGGCATCTTCCCAGGAAGACCCTTGGCCGCGTCGCCGCTCCCTGTTCTAATCCATCCCAGGCCTTGTCTTCCAGCCTGCTGAACTCCCAGCAGAGCGTGAAGCCCTCCTTGGGTTGTTGAATCACGTTGTTACCAGCCCCTGGCAGGGCACGTTCTAATTCTGTGTATGTCCCTTGAGCAGAGTCACCAGAAAGGGCATCGTTGGAGGATGTGTTCCACCTACGTCTGAGGTGAGGGAAGGCAGGCCGCTCTCTGCTCATAGCTGTGTCCTCTGCCCTCTCCCTCCACCCACGCCTCCTCCTGGATTGCCACTGAGAGCTCAGGCACCAACGAGCAGGAACAGCTGGAAACCAGCCGGGAAGCGTGAGCGCAACCAGCACAACGCACGCCTGTGCACATGGCCAGGGTATCCACACAACGTGTTAGGACACACGTGCACACACGCGTCCTGTGCCTTCCTGGCCTCCGTAAGGATGCAGTGACGGACACCCTGCCTCCCCATCGGTCCCCGGAGCCCAGCGGGTCTCCCTTCTCTCTCTCGGCCCCCAAGCCCCTTTGGTTGCCCGTCCTTACCTGCCTGACCCGCGCAGCAAGCTGTTGAACCTTACGGATTCCTTGGCCAGAAACGACCTTATTCAAATGTGTGAAACATGAGGGAAGGACACCCACAGGAGGAAAGCATGGTCGGGGTCAGAGAGGTGGAGGTCAGAGGAGACACAGGGCAGTTAGGGTCACGCTCACCCCACAACCCAGGTCCTGGGGGCTGCACAGAGCACAGAGCCCCACCCTGGAGCCACCAGATCTGAGGAGGCATCAGGAGCCTGCATTTCCAGCAAGTCCCCCAGTGATGCTGGTGCTGCCGGTCCAGGGCCCACATTTCAGAACCACTGGGCATGTCCCATGAGCCTGAATTTCCACGATTCATTATCTCCTCAGCCCTTGCGAGTCAATACCATTACCATCCCAGCAAAAGCCTGGCCAACAAGCCGCCACCGGAAACCCAGAGACAGGGAGTGGGCGCCATTTCTAAAACCTGATGCTGTTCTGCCAAAGCCCTCAGGGTTTCCTCAGCCTTCCTGTTTAGCACCTCCCTGGAGCTTTGAATCGAACCTCCTCTAGAGAAACCTTTAGCTCTTTTCCCTGAGAGAGCACAGCGGTGCTTGGAAAGGGACAGGGGAGTGCATTCCAGGTGGTGGAGGTGGAGATGGTCCCTTTTGAACAAGCCCAGAGCAGGATGCCCACCCCTCCACCCAGGGAGCTGGGCAGGGAGGAGGACGCTGGATTGAAAACAAAGAACCCCACCGAGCAAAGTGTCTCCAGATCAGAGGCTCCAGCAGGACTGGGAGGCTCTGCTGCACACGTGGGACTGACTTCTGAGAGCCGAGAAGCATGCATCCATGAGGCAGGGGTGGGCAGCCTCTGCTCCCTGAGTGCCCCCTCCCAAGCCCAGCCCCTAGCCCCTTGCGGGAGGCTGCTCACTGTTTCGGGGTTTCTCCTCGTCCAGGCCCTCGTCCTCATTCTCGGGGTCGATGTCCTCGGCCTGCGTGATCCAGTCCAGGTAGCCTTTCAGGTCCTCCTCCAGCTGCTGCTTCTCTCGCAGCTTCTGAAAGTCACCCCGGGCCTTGGCCTTCTCTCGCTCCTTGGAGAACTCTCTGGTGAGAGATGCCAAGCGAGCAGAGCGGGAGAGATGGAGCAAGAGGAAAAAAGGGTTAGCTGCATCACACGGGAAGCCCACTGCTGGCCCCCACTTGCATGGACCCCCATCCTAGGTCTGATTTGCTCTCATAAAATGGCTGGGGGGGGCATCCTTACTTGGGACGTGAGCAGCGGGTGGACCAAACCCATGTCCCCTCTTTTTGGGCCATGATTGCAAGCTGCCTCTCATGACAGATGTCCCACAGTGACCTGAAAGGCCTTCTGAACAGTAGCCATCAGGGACCCCATTATAGTCCCTGAAGACCAGGAGCTGGGGTCTAGTTTAAGCCCCACCCCTGCCCCTGCCTCCACCGGCTCTGCCAAACCAGGTGCTTCCTCAGGGGCTTGAGGTCGGCCCTGGTGTGGTGTTTACACTACAAAAATCGTCAGATGTTACAAATCAGGGCTCTGCTTCTCAAAGAGCCCATGTTGTACATGGGCCGGTACAGTCACTGAGGTCAGGCCCAGGAGAGCTCACCTCTCCACCCCTTCTCATTTCTAGGGCATGTTCTGCCAGTTCAGCAAGCCTGGAGGGTTTCTAATCTGGAGAAAGTTCTTTCCCACGTGAGGGAGACAAAAGAGGGTTCCAAACACAAGAAAATGTCCTGTGGCTGCCCTTTGGGTTAAAAAAGAAATCTAATCAGAATGGGAAAATGCATAAAGTCAAGACGATATAAAAGTTAAATGGGGCATTCAGTCTCAAGCAATAAAGAGTAGAAGCTAAAATTGGGTTGGGATTTGCTGGAAGAAGGGCCTATTAAAGAATTTTGGAGAGTGTCTACTTCTTTCCTGTTTTCTGTGATTCTGTCCTTATTTTCTCTCTGACTTTGAATTCACTTTCTGAGCCAAGAGGGGCTGATGGCCAACAAGGGGGTCAAGGAGGCTGGGTCTCATTCTTGAAGCAAGTCTGTGCCTTTTCTAAATAAATAGCAGTGCATGCCTCAGTGTGTGGTACTCGGGACCCCCGGGGGTTTGTGTGGACGCCCTGGGCACCTCAGCTTCCTCCTAGAGACACGACTCCTCTTAGTGGTGGAGGCGCAGTTCATGGTGGGAGGCTGCAGAGTCCACCTGAAGGGATTCTGCAGCAGCAGACACTCCACAGGTGGGCATCGTGGAAGGCGGGGCACACAGGAGAGCCAGGGGGCAGGACAACTCGGCTCTGGAGCCCCCACACCCACCGTCTAGGGTCTGCATTTGCTGCTGGAGCTGTTTTCACTCTTTACCATGAGGGGCAGGGCCGGGAAGATCTGGGGACACTTCCGTTGGGAGATGTGGGCTCCAAGTTCTTGCCAACTGCCGCTTTGATGATGCTCTGATTGGGACGGGATGTTCTCCTTCACTCTGATTGAATCCAATTCCAGCCTGATTGAACTTGCTCTTCCTGGGCTTCCTGCCAGCTGCCGGCACCTCCCCTACCTTCCCGGGGAAAAGGGGCCCGGCTGCCCACTGACCACGTGGAGGGAGGCCTCAGCTCCTGCTGTTGGCGGGGAGCCTGGAGAGAGGCCCCTGCTCTCCCACCCACCACTCCTCTCGGGCTTGTAGGCTCACTGCCTGGAGTCGCTTCGCAGAGCGCCCCCTCCCAAGACTGCAGCTCCAGACCCCCTTGGCCACCCTTCTACCCCACGCCCTGCCCTTGGGAGCTCTGTTGCTTGTGCAGCGGGCTTGGGGTGTAGGGGACTGAGAAGCTAAGGTCTTTCTCCTCCTGGAGCCGGGAGCTGACCCAGTCATGCATGGTGACATCTGCTCTGCAGAGTGGAAGCTTGCCATTCATACATGAGACCTCTGGGAACCACACAGACATCCCCAGGAGATGAGGAAATAAGTTTTCCTGGGGGTGAGGGGAGCGAGGAGAAGCAGCATGGCCAAGTCCTCATGGCGTTTAGGGTGCATGGAGGCGAGGGGGTTCCCCCTCCAGGCCCCACGCCATAGGGGACCTGCAGGATGGAAGTGCCTGGCTCTCTCCATCTCCTTTATGATGTCCTGATGTCTCACACTGCTGGGTCAGTCATGGGGCGTCTGTCTGAAGGCAGGGGCATGTCCTGTGCCAGCAGTGGCTGACGGCACAGATGTGGTGGAGAGCCCACTCTGGGTGTGCGGTTTGCACAGCTCCCAGTGGTACATGTGGAAGGTCTGTTGGTGCCACGGCTTGGGCTTGAAGCCCCATGATGACCTCTGTAGCCGGTCCTCATCACCCACGGACTCTGCATCTGCAGACTGTCTCCCCTCTAAGCCTTGTTAGTCATGCCATCCATGGTGAGACTTTGTGGTCACTGCAGACATGTGGTAAGGCAGGATCTGGGGTCATGGTCCTGGCCGAGGTCAGACAAGGGGCTGCCACCTCCTGGGTGCAGCTCATATTGCAAATGAGGGCCTTTTTACAGGCCATCTGATGCCATGTCTCCTGCATTTTGTCCTTTTTGTTGTGATTTTTCTGATTAAATGGCCTCTAAGCACAAAGCTGCTATGCGGTCTATGACCCTATGTGCTCGAGGGCTGGGAGGTGCCTCTGGGGAATGTCCAAGTGTCTGACAAGCTCCATCCAGGCCTGAGTTATAAGCTGTGGGCTGACAGTGTGGTGTGAATGAGCCAACACTATGCCTTAAACAAGGTGCCTTCACATAGACACACATAACAACAACTTGTGTCCTGATGACAAGGCTGTGCCCAGAGGCTCACAGGAACCTAATCCAGTATCTCCCCCAAAGAACAGAGATCAGTGTTCACGGATTTAGTGTTGGACCAACGCTGCTGGGAGTCGTGAGCATCACCTCTGCTGCAGCTGCGCAGCAGCTTGTCCGGCGCTTCTGCTTCTTCTCGACGTGGGTCTTAACTGCGGCTGGTGGTCAGCTGTTTCCATGGCACAACGTGCCCGTTCCATCCGCGGGCCCTCTGCCTTATCTCCCGGGGGAATGAGAGCTGGGCGCCCATCCTCTAAGAGACCCCAGGCCCCGTGTCACCTGAAGACATACGTCTTCTCTGTTTGCAACAACTTAAAACCACAAAGTGACCAGAATCCAGGGTCCAGCGACTTTCACTCAATTGCAGCTTTCAGTGCAGTTTCCGGAATCTTGTGGTTGCGGTCACTGTTCTAACGGGCGGGAGGCGAGATTTCTGGAGGTTCTGAGACTTATGAGGATCAACAGGTAATGAACGAGGAAGCATTTTGAAAAGATCCACAAGATAGAGAGCAACCGGGATCCATCTGGCCTCAGCAGGAATAGGTTTCCAAAGGATGCCCAACCCTCCAGTGACCAAAATCTCTGACTTTCACGTTTAAAATGGAGGCTTTCCAGAGTTGCTCTCCTGCCTTCCTGAGCAGGAGACCCCAAGCACCCTGAGCCCTTCCTTCATGACTGCAGGGAGGAATATACCAGGATGAGTCACCCTGCTGGGCTCTGAAAGGACAATACCCTTAACTGATGGACTCAGGGTCCCAGCCACCAGCTCCAAACACTTCGAGATGGCAGTGCTACATGGGGGTGGGGGGCTCTGTTCTCCCTCAAGGCCTGTTACATTTACCAGCTGCTGGCCTCCAGCTCAGGACTGCCTGAGGGCCTCAGGGGAGGGGTTCTCCAGCTTCCTCCAAGACCCCTGGTCCGCGGTCTGGGCCCCCAATCTGCCCACAGGTGGCCTCTCCCCCCTGCATCTTGGCCATAATTTGGAGTCGTGGGATTAACCAGGCTGATGGGCTTGGAGACTGTGGAGTGTGGGGGATGGGAGCAAAGGTCGTGGGTCCACATGTGGGGGTTAAATCCTGATCCTCCAGGCCCCACCTGTGAGAACTGGGGAGGTTTCCACATATTAACCTCACTTTTCCTCCCTGTGGAGTGGACATGTTCTCTGCATGAGCTCTCAGGCAGCATGGGCAGCATGTGAGTGGATCCATCGAGGACGCCAAGCCCGAAGCCTACCGACAAACTCCTCATGGTGGATACCGATCCAAGAAGGGGCTTCACGGTGCGCTCCTGGACATTTCCAAGCATTCCGGGAGGTTGGCCACCGGGTGAGCGGGCATGTGGTTGTGATCCGGGGGTGGGGTGGGTGGTGGGGGAACTACCACGTTGCTGTCTTGACTGGTCAAGACGGGGTCACTGCCACACATCCTCAGTCAATAGCAGCCTGGTTCTGGGCTTCCCCTTGGGCAGCCAGCCCTCTGGATGGGCCAGGAAGGGGAGCTGCCCGCCTGCAGACACTCTGCGTCCAGGCAAAGCGGGTGTCTGGGGCCCAGGAAGCTTGGGAGGTGCAGCAGTGTTGGGGGGCTGGGGTGGGGAGGGGTCCGGGGAGACCGATTGAGGGCTGAGCTCCCAGGAGGGGAGTGGGTCTGGGTTCTAGAATCCCATGAGCCTGCCCACCCACTCACTCACTCGCTCAGACTCAGCTAAGCTGAGACCCATCCTTTAAGGGCAGTCTGTCTGTCCCTAGCACTGCCGCCATCTGACTCCGCTCTGACCTCTGGGGAGGAGGGCCCCTCGGGGGGCCGGGCATGACCTGGCAGACCCCTGCTCGAGGGGGCTTCGAGGTCGATGCCTCAGCCTCCACTGCAGATTTCTGGGGGGACTTCACTGATCAGACATGCTCCTAATTCTCTGGAGGGGAGGACGTGGAGCCACCTTTACCCAGGTTGAGAAGCTGGTACATCACAGGACAACGTTTATCTGTGGGCAGTGATGGGGAGATGGGACAGGGCCTCGTGCAGACACCGACCAGCGAGGGGACCCCTACAAGCCACACGGCTCCTCAGGGGCCCTTCCCTCATCCCTGGAAGCAGAGGGCGGCACGTCTAACCTGGGAAGACCCCCTCAGTTGTCCAGCTCCGACAGCACCAAGCAAACAGCGGGCCTCGTGGGGAGAGCATTGCTGTAGGGATGGCGCTGCTGCTGAGTGCCTGCTGCCCGCCGAGGCGCTGACGTAAACCGCCACATGCCACCGTCACAGTGACCGAGGGGCTGGGGTCACGATCCCCACTTTGTCAGCTGGGTGAGCAATGTTAAGAACCTCCTGCCTCCAGGAAGGCCAGCGCTGGGGCAGCCACATTTCTGCCCTGAGAGGTGACGAGTTTGACTTTTCCAACCCTCTCCCTGACGACCCCCTATAAACAGGCCATTTTCTTGTGTTGGACACAAAATGGAAGCCCTCCCACCCTCCAGGCAGCTGGCAGGGGCACCCACTGCCCTGGGCATCGCTGTCACACTGACGGAGGGTGCTGGTCCCCTCACTGTGTGGCCAGTGTGACGGGGCCTCTGATGGCCCTCCTCTTGGGGAAGGGTGAGGTCAGGGCAGACCCTGTCCCTTCCCCACTTCCAGGGCCGACCCTGACACTCCTGTGGGGCCTTGGACTGTGGCAGGAGAGGGGGGACATCCTCCTCCTTGGCCAACTCTCCCGGATACACACATCCCCGGAGACAGAGGAAAGGCTGTGAAGCAGCGGCCCCTCCCCAACATGGTGCAGGAGCAAAGAGTCACGGGAGCCTTCAGGGGTGGCCTTAGCGTGGCTGGCTTGGGCTTGGAAAGAAGAAAGGGAGCTGAGGAGGTGTCTAGTGGGGCTGTGGGGCAGGGTGGCCGCCCAGGGCTCCTTGGGTCCTGCCACCTGCTGCCTCGACTGCTTTTTAACTTCATCTGTGCCAAGGCCGAAACTAGGAGGGCCTCCTACTTGGAGCTGGGCAGGAAAAGGAAGGAAAGCATGCTCGGTCTCCTCTGTCCTCCTGTAATCAGGAGCTTTAAACAGCTGAGCGCGCTTCCTTTCCGAGGGGGACACAGACGGGGCAGCCCAGGCTGTGATCAGAGCCAAGGAGAAGGGGAATCTCGGTCTGTTTGGTTTATTTGCATTTTAGCTCAAACTCCTGGCCCAGTCAGCATGGGTAAAGAGGGCCTGAGTCCTCATTGCCAGTGACCCTGGACGGAAGCTGGACAGATGGCCCAGGTGCCCGTCTGCTAGGCTGCTAAGAGGGCCAGAGTAGACGGCCCACGAATCTTCCTCCAATTCTTCTGCCAAACCAAGGGGCCCAGATGCCCCCGAGTTCCCTGGAGAAGCATCCTGCCCACCTGGACAGTCCAGCCTGGTGTGGGCAGGGCTGGCAGCAAATAGGCGGGCCCGGGACCTCTCACTGCAGCCCAAACCAGGGGTGGGGGTCCTCCCTGCACCTCTGACCTCTGTCCAGCCAGGCCAAGGACATTCACTTTAAGGCTCCCGGGCTGGCCCACGTCCCAGATTCATCAGAGCCAGAAGAATAGAGCCAGGAAGAGCAGAAAGAGTAAAACGAGGTAAATGGAAAAGTCGAGACCTTCTTGCTTGGTCCTGCTTACCCGCTAAGGACACCGAGAACCAAGTTAAGAACAAAGAATGAACCTATGATGATTAATGTGACAAAATAGATCCAGGGCCAGTCCCTTCCCACGGCATCATTGACCTGGAAGAACGGGGTCAGAGTTAGTGTAGCTCCAGGAGCAGCCGAGCACGGCCCGCTACCCCGGGCCTGGTGCCACCGGGCGGCACCGGGACCGGGGCTTCCAGGTCACCAGAGGCCAAACGGCCTGCCCAGCCAGCAGTCTGCATGTGCGGCTGAAGCGAGACAGTTTCTGTTCTTCTGGGCCTGGTGATGGGCACACGGGGCCTGGGGCCTTGCTCAGCTGCATCGTGACGAGGACACAGAAACACTCAGCTTACCCGCTCAACACACCAAGAACCAGATTTAGAACGAAGAAGGATCCGAAGATGACCAGACTGACAAAATACACCCAGGGTAACTCGTAGCCCATAGCGTCCTGCATCTGGAAAGATCAAGGATAGTGAGGAGAGAGAGAAGCAGGAGCGAGTTCACAGCGAGGAGGCAGGGAGGCCAGGAGGGAGGAGCAGAGGCTGGGAGGGAGGAGCAGAGACTGGGGGAAACCACTGTCGCTCAGCGCCACCTTGACTCTAATACCCGGTGACCCTGACCTGAGCGGGAAGGACCTTGGCGGCTCTGCCTTGGGGCGGATGGGGTTCCCGCCTGGCTGTCTCTGCCCTTTTATTTTCGGGAGAACAGAATTTCCCTCCAATATTTTCTATTCACTCATCTAAGAAGCTGGGTCACCTCCAAAGTGCTTTCTTCCCTAAGAGATGGTTTCTGCTCACTTGGGTTTATGTGGTCACTGCAGCCAACACCCTGGCCTCAGCTCTCACAGAGAAGCGGGGGTGGAGGCTTTGGGGTCACATGGAGAGATGGCTTTGGGGTCACATGGGGAGAAGCCTTCTCAGCAAGTGACCCAGGGGCCTGGATGGATGAGTGCTGATGACCACGCTGTGTCATTGGCTTCAGAGGCCACGGGCCGGGAGGACAGTGGTTCAGGGTTGGTGCTCGGGGAGCAGCTCTGGCAAACATGGGCCAACAGAGACCCCATGGGAGGTCCACACCCCTGGGTTTCCAAACTCCCTCAGGGCACAGGCTTCCTGAATGACCTGCATCTGTGGTTTTCCAGGTGAGGCCCCAGGGCCAGCAGTGCCACCCTCCCCGGGGACCTGGGGACTATTTTAGAATCTCACCCCTTGGCCCTACACCCACAGTGGGGGCGCCTGACGTCCCAGGTTCTCATAAGCCCCAGGTGCATCTGATGTGTCTTAGGCTTGAGACCCGCTGGTCCACAGCCCAGCCTTCAAAGCAACGACAGGACAGAGGCTGTGACTCTCTGCATCCTCTTGCACCCCTGCCTCAGCTCTGGGGCCCCTGCTCTGGGGTGGCCTGGGTGCCAACGCACGTGCGGGTAGCCCTGAAGTAGGGCAGTGCAGGAGCAGGAGACGGATGGCTTCAGTCAGCCCGTGTGGAGCTATTCAGGAGAGAAGAATAAATAAAGCCGTATTTTAAAGAATGACCCAGATTGCTGACACCCTTACTTAGAGGTGAAAAAGGACAGGTCTGCTCAGACACTGAAGCCAGACGTTCTCTGAGCCCCTGTCGGGCAGGTGTGCAGAGAGGCCCCCCCTGGGTCCAACACCTGCAGCCCCTCAGCCGGGACCTCACTAGTAACAAGGCTTTGCTGAAACACAGGCCTCCTCTCCTCCCACATCTAATTTCTGGAGGGAACCACACCTCGAACCTTCAAATCCAACATCACGTTTCCCTGGGAAGGAAACTTAGGAGGACTGTCGACTCCAGCCCCGACTTCTGGGGGCCTCTCTTCACCCCAGCTGACGCCAGGGGACCTTTCTGGTCTGGTGCCCAAGGCCTTGTGGTCCCCAAGGGCTGGGCAGTTTGGGGGGCATGGGAAGCTGTCACCTGCCATCGCAGGCGGGAGGTGCAGTCTTTAAAATCACAGTGCATTACAGGGATTGTTATCAGAGGGCGGGGGCTCTGCCCTGAAAGCCAGTGCCAGGGTGGTGTCCAGATGAAACCCTGGCCTGTGCCACCTTGTCTGTGGGACATGGGGTCCACCCACAGGGCACTGAGGGAGCAGCAAGTCGGAGGACCATCTCACCTGACCCCTCCTGCCCCTCTCTGCCTGCTCAGGCACCAGGAAGGCCCAGATGGTATGGGATCCGCTGCCGGCCCGCCTCTCCCACAGACCGACAGAATCAGCTTCTCTGGGACTCAGCCGGGACACCCCACTGAGTGGGGCCTGGAGTGGAGGCCTGTGGACCCTGCTGTTCCAGGTGGACCTCTGGTTCTTGGTAAGACCACAGGGGGCTGGGCTGGTTCTTGGATGTGTGAGGAGCCCAGCACACGGTTCTGTCCAGTCTCTAAAGTGGCGCAAAGCTGGCCTTTCCTTCTCTCTTGCTCCCCACTCAGTGAAACTGACGGGCCAGTGAAACCCCGCCTCCTCCAGGAAGCCCTCCCGGCTCTCGCTGGGTCCTGCATGGGAGCCACATTTCTCTGTGTCCACGTTTCTCCAGTTAGACCCAAACTCCTTGAGCGCAGGGCTGGGGGCCCCGTAAATGCTCACTAAATGTGTGTTCAATTGAATTACTGAGTAATAAGAACTTGCCTAATGCCAGTGAAATGAAAAAAACAAAACCTAATAAGTAAACAAATTATAGCTTTGAGAGATGAGAATTCCCCTTTTTAATATGCTTATAAACCAGGAGTTTATTGTTTAGGTAACAGATTCTCTGTTTAAAGCTGCGTGGGTGCTGAGCAGTAATGCCCTACCTAGGGCAGACTCAGGGTTCAGGGCTGGGGGTACGGGGGACCCTGACACCTTCTCTACCTGATCCCTGTTAGAGCCAGGTGCTGTTTCTGGGTGATAAACACTCTTCTCCACTTTTCACTGAGTGGCTCTCTGGTCATTGGTAGAGCTCAGCTCCCCAGCTCTGCTCGCTGGACACCTTTAAGGCAGTGAGAAGAGGTGGAGATGGAACGGGAGAGAATAGGGTCAAACACCCAATTCCACCTGCTTGGAGGGAAAAGACCTTCCTCATAAACCAGGGATATTTTAGCAGCGTCGAGGCCAGAGATCAGTGGCCATGGTGTGTGCATGTATGTGTGTGCATGTGTACCACGTGTGTATGTATATATGTGTGTGTGCATATGTATATGCATGCGTGAGTGCATATCTATGGGTATATGTGTGTGCATGTGTGTGTGTGCGTGCATGTGTGTGAGGAATGTCCTCCTAGCATGTCCACACATGTGAGTGTGGAGCTGACAACTGACTTGTGAAAAGTTAAAACCTTACGCTTTCATTCCTGCTAGAGCCAAACTGAGGCAGAAGCTCCCAAAGACACATCTTTCCTTTTTGTGATTTCTCATGAGGGAGTCCTTTTAATTTTAGTTTTAAGCTGAATCTCTAATTCTTAAAAATCAGCAGAAGAATTGGTCAGGGAGAAACCAACTGGGGAAAACAGGAGGTGTCAGGAAGTGGGGGGGGGATGAGTGCTGGTGGAGGCGGTGAGGCCAGGACACAGGCCAGATGGCTGTCCTGTGTCACACGGGAGGCAGAGTCTGGGGCCTGGGCAGAGGGCCTCACGGGCAGAGGTCAACGGAGTCCCCTTCATGGACAGTTGCTGAGGCACTGAGGGTCCTCAAGTGCAAGGCGCCCGAGATCCTGCTCAGAGCCCTGCTTGGGGATCAGGGGACACTCATGCCTCCCTGCAGATGCCCTGTGTCCTGCCCTCCATGGACACAGGGCGTGGGCCCTCTGGGAGCTCCTGCAGGGGCTGGGGCTGGACCCTCGGAGTCTGTCACCTGCCTGGACCCTCAGAGTCTGTCACCTGGCTGGACCCTCAGCATCTGTCCCCCGGCTGACCCTCGGCGTCTGTCCCCCGGCTGCACTGAGTGGGGGAGCGGGCCCCTCCCTGCTTAGAGGGCTCCATATTTTATAGGAAAGCAAAGAGGGGTGTGAGAGTCTGTGGGTTTTGGAGAAGGAGCCTGAGGAGAGGCAGGAGGAGCAACCAGAGAGGGCACAGAAGCAGAGAGTGAGCAGGCAGGCGCTCTGGGCTAGGAGGGGCCTCCCTCAAAATACCCACCAGGAGGTTCCCTTTTGCCTTCAGGGGTGTGTGTGTGTGTGTGTGTGTGCGCGCGCGCGCACATGCACATGTGTGCCCACACACACACACACATGCACACATAGCTCAGTCACTTAGGAAGGTGCTGGGAAGGTCAGGGGAAGGCTGTCCCAGGGGCTGGGGACTGTCCCCACCTCTGACACTGCCATGCCCTGCCCAAGCTCATCACCACCTCCCCCCACTGGAGTGGGGAGAGGGGGAAGGCACAACACAGCTGTTGAAAATTGCTGGTTGCTGGGCGAGCTCCTCTCAACCCCCACTCTGGCTGTCACTGTGACAGCACCTCCTTGGACCACATCTGGCTGGTGGGGTGGGAAGCGGGAGGGAGGGAGGAAGGAGGATCACAAAAATACATCAGGCCATCAGCAAAGTAAATTATACCTATTCCCCCACCCCCACCCA
>SJYV01051230.1:0-18825 GCA_006410875.1 Neotragus pygmaeus
ATGGACAGAGGAGCCTGCTGGGTTACAGTCCATGGAGCCACAAAGAGTCGGACACGATCGAGGCAACTGACATATTCACTTTCGACTGTCCCCTGGCTGGCTGCTTCCTCCCCTTCGGATGTCAGCTCAGCTTTCTCCTCCAGGAAGCCTCTCCTGATTACCAACCCATCCAACGTCTCCCCACCCCCACTCCAGCCCATCATCAACGCCAGAACTGAGTTTTGAACTCAGATCTCTGTGGCTCTCAGAGCAGGGACTCCCAGAGTTCCATCTCCCGGGGAGGCTGTTAAAAGGCAGGTTACTGATTCGTAGCTTTCCAGCTAGGCCTGGGAATCTAGAACCTATATTTTAATTTTAACACGTTTTCCCCCAAGTGATTTTTATTCATACTAAATAGTCCCCAGAAGAGAGCTCTCAGAGGTGGTTCAACAGTGAAACCAATGTCTTTGCAGAACTACTTTATCGTGTAATTTACTGCATATTCATTCACTCAGCACGTATTTGTGGAACTGAGGTTGCGATGCCTAACAAGACAGGCGTGGTTCTCTCTTTGTGTGGAGCTCCCATGCACACTTGTTCTTTTGTGATTGGAAAATGAACTCAGTCTGTTTACAGTTCAGTTTAGTCGCTCAGTTGTGTCCGACTCTTTGCGACCCCGTGGACTGCAGCATGCCAGGCCTCCCTGTCCGTCACCTTTGTTGTCTGTTTACAAAGAAATATTAAATGTACAGAAACATCTGTCGATTGAGGGAAGAAATGGTCACTTTCCTGGGCTGCCTGTGGGGGCTCCCTGGGTCTGGTGCCTCCTCCAGAAGCCTGCCCTCTCTGGGGCTGACTCCCTGGGTCTGGTGCCTCCTCCAGAAGCCTGCCCTCTCTGGGGCTGACTCAGCCAGCACTTGGCAGCGCTCACTTGGGCAGCTTTCTCCGGGCATTCCCACCAGCTCCTCTCACCCCCTTTCTCAGAATCAAGTTGTCCTCCTGATTACAATGCATTGCCCACTGCAAAGTGCATCTCTTAGAATGTTGGTCCATCAAAATGTCAACAAGCATCACAGAAAGAGGTTCCACCATGGAGTGACTTGAGAAGCACAGCACACGGAGCCCCACCTTGGAGATTCACAAGCACACCTGGGCATTAAAGGCTCTGAGAAGTCCTGCAGCGAAAATAACAAAAAGTCAAAACACCGCGCTGCTTTATCTGTGTCTCATCCAGTGCTGCTTTGTGAATCTCAACAAGGAAAGCTCACTCTCTCATCCCAAACTGGCCTCCAACTCTCAATCGAGGAACATTTATTGTAGGAGCTGCTTCATGCCGTGCCGCACAATGAAGGCTGGGATCGTGATAAGGAAAGAAACGGACACGGCCCTTACCCTCAGGGATCTTCCATTTATCAGGGGAGATGACCTGTGTATTCAACTACAGTTGTTTTCTGGGCAGATGGAAAATTCCAGGGTGGTGAGCCTGCAAGCCTTTCCATCAGCACTTGCTTCGAGCCTTCTTTAGGGGACCTTTCTGTTGTTGAAGGATGTGACAGTCCGCCCACTCCATTCTCTGCCATTTCCATGTTCTTCTAGAAGAACGTTTTGGTTGTTATGACAGGCAACAGGCAACATTCAGAGGGGTATTCATTTATAGGCAAATCATTTCACATCAGAAACAAACAAAGCGTCTGCAAATTATGATTGTCAGAAAGTCTACTTGAAGATGTTTATGGAGTACGAAGTCTGAAGGTCTGAGAATTCTGGGTTTAAACCATCCATGAGTTTCCCAAAGTTCCTCCCATGTCCCACTGCTGAATGGATATAATCGCATCCCTCCTCCTTCCTGGTTGAGATCTTCTGAAACAAAAGGAAGCAGATTGGTGTTCTCAGCATCCAAGACCCCCTATATAATCAGTCACTCTTACGGGGGATTTGAGTGGTTTCCCAGCTCTTCCCAGGCTGATACCCTACCCTGGAGACCCCAAAACTTGGTATGGAACAAGACTAGGGGAGAGCTTCAAGTCAGAGACCCAGAAATAATAAGGAGAGACTGCTCTGGAGTGGAGAGTGTCTCAGATTCAGGAAATCAGAGGCCAGTCTGTGGCATCCCGGTGCTGGTAGCCTCCTGGGAGGCAGCCTCTGGGCCCTGACTTGGACATCTGTTGACCGTGGGGCCTTAGTCCCTGCTGGGTAGGTTAACCACGTGATTAACGGTGGGGACTTTGGGTCACGAGAAGTCAGTGACACGGGGAGTCAGCCATGACCATGCGATGGAGCCCAGTGGGCTCGGGACAGCAAGGGGCCCACTTCACTGCTGGGAGGGGTCAGTGCCGTCCTTATTTCCATCGCAGGAAGGGTACAGCTGGGAGGGCCGTGTGGGGGCCCCTCCTGGACTTTGTGCCCTTGGCTGATTCTGATCTCTGTCCTTCGCTGTAATCAACCGTAACCACGAGCCTGAGCTCTCAGGGGTTGTTCTGTGATTATGCATCGAAACTGAGAGTGACCCTGGTGTCAGGAGTGAGGAGAGTCTTCTTGACTGCACACTAACGTCCAAGAACCCCGAGTGGGACTTCGCTGGTTTGCCAGTGGTTGAGAGCCCACCTGCCAGTGCAGGGGGTGCAGGTTCGATCCCTGCTTTGGGAGGATTCCACGTGCTCAGGGGCCACCGAGCTCATGTACCACAGCTACCCAGCCCAGGGGCCCCAGAGCCCCTGCTCAGCCACAGGAGAAGCCCCGCTGCCCGCAGCTAGAGCAAGCCGCGTGCAGCAACACAGAGCCAGCGCCGCCAAAAAGAAACAGCGACCCCCGCGCTTCCAGGGTCAGGAGCCCCTTGCCCTTCCCAGACCTCAGGGCCCCCAGCCATGGCCGCTCCCTGGGACGCCGCCCACTCCCGCTGGACTCCATGCCGTGCGCTGCTGGCCTGTGCACCCCGAGTTCCCGACCTGCTCCCTGCCCCCGCCCCTGAGTCAGTCTCCCCAGGCCGTCCTGCCTTTCTGCCTCTACCTTTCGGAACCTGGCTTCGGTCTCCCTGCACCTGTGCCCACCGCCGGATTTCTCCCCCATGACCAGGGACGGGGGCATCTCCACGGGTCCCAGCCCTGCCCTTCCATCTCATCTCTTCCCTGCAGCCTAGAGGACAGCTGAACTGACCTCCCACCCCTCCAGGTATCACCATCCGAGGTGCCACGAGACAGAGACGTCTGTTGATTTGGGAAAAGCCCAGCGGGAGCTTTCTCTCTGGATTTCCTGGTTCTCTGCACCCAGGGAAGCTCTCTCTAGTCCCAGACTGAACCTTCCACTTCCCGCTTTCACAGAACAAGCTTGTCCAATGTTTTCAGCCTCCGTGGACTCCAGGGGTGAGGAGATGCGCTTTATCTTGTCATCACCACGGTTTCCTCTCTGGGCATCGATGGAGACCCTCGGGTCTCACAGTCTGCTCTGGAGGGAGCGTGCCCCATCCGCCTGGGGCACCTTCTTAACTTGCTCACATGAAAACAGAAATGAAACCCAGGCTTCCCTAAGTGGGGATCATGAGAAAGAATCTGTCGCAGAGTCTCTTGGAAATTAATTAGGCTTGATTGTGCTTCAGATCTTCACTAAGGAGTGGCTATGGCCCTCTTGACCCCAGTGCATCCCGCTCTGCTTCCACACAGGTTCCCGAACAAGGCTGCATGGTCGGCATTTACTTCTTAGATTGGAAGAAGGGTCGTGGTTCCGGCAGTTCCAAGCCAGTGTTCTCATGCCAACTGCTGTAACCATCCCACTGCCAGGCTTCCGGATCCTTCTCCATGAGCTCAAATTGGTTCCAAAGGTGGCTTCATGTTGGACATCCCCCCTCCCCTCTTTCCATCCGCACCATCACGGCACTCCGTTGTTTTTTTGTGTTTTTAAAGAGCTTCACCCGGTTATCCATCTCATGGAAATTAGAACAGGGTGTTGACTTCTTGCATCATGCATGGTGCTGTTAAACAGCTGATTCTGTGGGCTCCACCTGAGCACAGCTCTGACCACCGACCTCTGATTCCTTTTGGTCAGGATTTGTCCCTCTTCTCTGAAGGGCGGCACTGGGCCTGAGTCCAGGGCAGTGAGGGGACCTGGCGGAGAACACCCTGACTTATCTACTTTTAGCCCAAGGCGGCCGAGGGTGCTCTTGGTCCACATGGAGCCAGGCCGTGGAGCTAAGTGGACCTGGCTTCCATCTCAGGCCAGGCATTTCCTAATGACACACCCCCAGGCGAGGCCCTGACTCCCTAAAACCTCAAGCTCTTCATCTGTAAAATGGGGACAAGCACAAGCCTCCCTTCCAGAGCTTCTAGGGGGCTTAAAGGAGATAATAACGACCCAGCAGGCCCGACACTGTGTCTGCCCGGGACGGGCACCAGCCAGTCACCACCCCTGCTGAGCCCCGGCCCCTCACACTCTAGGCATTTCCCTCTCTGGTCTGATGTCTGGGGCCTTTGCGTATCTGAAGGGTGTGATGTCAATCAAAGCATGGTTATAATTAAAAGCATCCAGTTTGGAGCTCACCTGCCTTAGCTACCTCCAATTCTTACCTGTGAGGACTGACGGAGCATCGTCAGAGAAATAATTGTGTTGTCAGACCGGCAGTCGTCACATTCACCCTGACTGTAATTCTTCAATCGTCAGCAAAAGCCAGAGAGAGAAGTGAAAAATGTATGAGCACTAAATGAATTGATTTTCATAAAATTAACATTATATCGTATAATAACATTTCCCAATGTAAAGACGTTTTCCTATGAATATTTATAACCTGGGATTAAATCATACCTTTGTGATTGTTTAATCTTTTTTATTTTTAACTTTATTCTGGTTCAAAGATAAGAGTTAGTTATAGGTATGTTTTGGGGTTTAATTTTTTTTTTTGGCTTTTATCTTCAAGAATGTTCTGGTGACATTCTGTGTTCTTCCAAGATCTTGTACCTATAATAACAGTCATAAACAACACACACAAGAATCTGTCTTGGAGTTGGTGGAACTGAAAACTCGGCCCCAATACCCAGCTTGAAATAGCTCTTCTTTTTTCTTGTTTCACTTGCAGTTATCTCCCTCCTTTGCCAGGGAGAGAGAACCAACACGCTGAGCCCAGCCACCTGCTCCGCCCCGTCCTGGGGGTCTTGCCCTCCAGGCATGGTTCTCAGGCAGAGTTGGGGAGCAGAGGTGAGCAGCAGTTCGGGCCAGCCGACTCCCGAGCTGCGAACGCAGGAACTGCGCAGCAAACCGCAGGCAGAGCAGGAAGTGGGCCCTGCAGCCACATCCCGGGGCCTCGAGGAGGGGGAGCCACCCCTTCTTCCTTTCACAGCAACAGATTTTTTTAAAAGCATCACTTTAAAAAAAAAAAATTCAGACTCACCAGTATTTAAAGTTGGGGCCTTCTGTGAACATGTGAATTCATCACTCAAGCTGAGTGATGGTGAGAGGCACACGGTTTACCCAATCATGGTGACGAGCCGCCGCAGGCTAGGTGGTTCAAACCACAAAAACATAGGGTCTCCACGTTCTGGAGGCCGGAAGTCCAAGATCAAGGTGTGGGCAGGGCTGGGTTCTTCTGAGGCCGTGAGAGGGGTTCTTCTGAGGCCGTGAAAGAGGGTCTTCCCAGGCCCCTCCCAAGCTTCTGGGGTTTGCCGGCATCCTTGGCGCTCCTCTGCATGGCCGTGGATCACCCTGAAATCTCTCATCTGCACGTGGTGCCCTCTCTGTGTGAGTCTCTGCATCAAACTCCCCCTCTGTGTAAGAACCGCACTCCTGCTGGATTCGGGTCAACCCTAGTGATCTCGTCTTAACTTGATCCTCTGCAAAGAGCCTATTTCCAAACAAGGCCATGATCACAGATACTGGGGTTAGGACTGCAACATATTTTATGGGGGACATGACTCAACCCAATACCACTCCCCCCCCTGCCCTCCCCACCCCAGTGCAGACCACCAGCTCCCTGGCTGGACCTCGGGAGGCCACCCCCTCACGACACACCCTCTCTGACCCCTTTCCACCCCTAACTGACACCATCTCCTCCTTCAAGAGTCACTTCCTCAAAAAAAAACCCCACCAGCTCCATGCTCAAGTCAGACTCTTGCAATAGGAGGTCAGCGCACCAGGCAACTTCCCTAGGACACACATCTGCAACTTTACATTCGTTTAGGCAATTATTTGGTTAATTTTCTAGTTCCAGCTGAGTTGTAAGTGCCTTGAGGGGCACCAAGTCTAGGGTGGTTTTTTTTTTTTTCCATCATTGTTTTCCCAGAACCTAGCGCACGCCTGGCGAGCGTCCCTGGTGGCTCAGTGATAAAAAGAATCCTCTTGCCAATGATGGAGACACAGGAGATGCCAGTTCAATCCCTTAGTCGGGAAGATGCCCTGGAGAAGGGCATGGCAACCCACTCCAGTTCTTTCCTGGAGAGTTCCATGGACAGACAAGCCTGGCAGGCTACAGTCCATGGGGTCATGGAGAGTCGGATATGACTGAGCAGTAGCATGCACGTGCGTGCACACACACACACACACANGAGAAGGGCATGGCAACCCACTCCAGTTCTTTCCTGGAGAGTTCCATGGACAGACAAGCCTGGCAGGCTACAGTCCATGGGGTCATGGAGAGTCGGATATGACTGAGCAGTAGCATGCACGTGCGCGCACACACACACACACACGAGCGTGCACACACACACGCACACACATGGGTGCGCACACACACAGAGCAAAAGCCTGGCACACAGTAGGTACTCAATAAAGTACTTATTGAATGGGTGAATCAATTCACTCACAATTTATTAACATAGAATAATCTTCACACTATAATAGCACTCATGAATGAATGAATGACTGTATACGCCCACTCATCAATGATGAAGTCCCCATAATGGAGGATTTCACAGGAAACCTGGGAGGCATTCACGTTCACTGTCAGAAGTGAAAAGCAAAAAGAAAAGCAAGAGCTGGCGGTGTTCGGGTCCCTGAAAGCTGTGAAAGATTGGCTCTCCAGCAGGTTAATAAACAGCAGTGGGCCCTGGAAGACGCCAGGGAGCTGTTTTTCCAAGCAAGGACACGATTCATCGCTTGTGGGGATTTAGTAAATGGCCCTCCAGTGGGCTGAACTCGAATTTGCTTTCCCAAGCTGGGCCTGACCCGCCCCCTCCGCAGGTCCCCTGACGGAGGTGGGGAGGGCGGACGTGGCTCCCTGCCTGCATCCCAGAGTTCTTTTCCAACAGGTTTACGATCCTAGCTGTGTAGGTCCTTCCTGGCTAATACGTCCACGCCAGAGGGAGACAGGACCGAATCACGGGCCTTGGAGTATTAGCCCCGAATACCCACAAGGAGTCCCATTTGTGGCTCTCCACTGGAGTCGGACGTGACCTGGCCCACTGGCCAAGAAGCTGCCCTCTGCTCTGGCCCCCTTTCACTGGCATTTTTCCGCTCTGTCACACCCCATTGCTTCTGCTCCTGGGGTCCCCACACCCTCCTCTGACATCAGCAGCCGCCGCGTGGCCCACACTGAGCTCCTGAGTGCGTTCTCTCACTTTCATGTTGGCAACAACCTGGCGAGGTGCCCATAGTATAGATGAGGCAGCTGAGGCTAAGCCATCTGCCAGTTCCGCCTCAGCCCAGGGTCTCCCCGCAAGTCCCACGCAGACAGTGCCGAGCACAGGGTGGGGACGAGAGGGTCCAGGACAGGGTCTACGGAGCAGCAGAGACAGGTGGGTCGTCCGTGGCTAACACCTGCCCTCGGCAACCGTGTGCTTTCCCAGGCCGCCTGCGGGGGCCGAAAGGGGTGTTTGTCCCTCTGCAGAGCCCGGAGGACGGAAAGCCCTTAGACGTGAGACGCTGAGTTCTTGGCCGTCGGGCTCACTGACCCCGCAAAGGAATCTCTCGAAGATCAACTGCACCCAGGGCACCCATCGGCTCCCTCCTGCTCTCACTCTTCACTGTCGCTGCACTGAGGCCAACAGCCCACCACCCCGTTGGAGGAAATAGGTCCCACACCAGGCCTGGGAAACTGAAACCAGCCCCAGACGGCCGCCTCGCCACTGATCCTGGCCCGGGAACAGAGCTACAGACACACAGAAGCGCCTCTGGACTCTGGAGTGTTTTCCTGGCGTCCGCGTCCTAAATGGCAAGTCAAGCACAGGACCACCTGACAGGCGGAAGCAGCTCCCTGCGCCGCCCGTGGCCTTCTGCTCCCAGCCCTGCGCCAGAAAGTAAATGTTATGCAGTACATTCTTTCCCAGCACGTCGGCAGTGCATGACCAGAGCCTTCTCCCCCACCGACAGGATCATCCGTCAATGCCAGGAAGCGGGATGCAGGTTTCNGCCGCCCGTGGCCTTCTGCTCCCAGCCCTGCGCCAGAAAGTAAATGTTATGCAGTACATTCTTTCCCAGCACGTCGGCAGTGCATGACCAGAGCCTTCTCCCCCACCGCAGGATCATCCGTCAATGCCAGGAAGCGGGATGCAGGTTTCCGAGCCCCCGGCAAGATGCGGCAGCTGAAAGCACACACCTGTTTCAGGGCGGCTCTGCCAGCCCCGGAGGATGACAGCCTCGCCGAGAGAATTCCGCGGAGGAGAGCCCCAAGTCTGAGCCCCTCGTCCTCCAGGTGAAAAGAAGGGTCGCTGTTCCCCTGGAGGGTGACCTAGGGCTCGCGAGAGCTGGGCGAGGCTCCCAGTCCTTTGGGGGCTTCACGGACTCACCCCATCAGGGTTAAGGTCAAGCTGTTTCCAGGTCAGGAAAACTCCCTTCGTTTGACGTGCAGAACCTGCATCTCCTGCAGCCCCGTGGGTATCACCCCAGCAGCCAAAAGGCTGCCTGCACCACCGCCACCCCAGGGTTTGGAAAGCAGGTCGTCTCCTTGGAATCTGAGACGCCTTGTATCGTCCTAGGGAGAGAGGCAGCCACCGCTAATGAGAAAGCACACTAAAGAGCATCTGAAACAGCAAATGAAAAATGACACTCTTCGGCTCAGCAAAANCACCGCTTCCCCCTCCTCCCCTGGACGCGCCCCGCGCAGTTCCCCGCCCTCCCCACGCGCGCGGGGGCGCGGTGACAGTCCCCGGCTGCTCCTCAGCTCTGCGCCACAACAACTTTCCGAAGCCCTGCACTAACTTCCAGGGCACAGCCTCTACGGAGAGGAGCCGGAACGCTCTCGAAACCCCCGCACCGCACTACCCGCCACCCTTCCCCAAAAAAGCAAAAGCTGCAAGGTCCTACCGGCGCGGCTCCTGATGACGTCGGTGAATCCGTCTCCGGCGGCAGGTTCCCGGGGCTGCTCCGGACCCCCAGGCTGAGCCATAGCCGCACGCCACGTGCCCCGGCTCCCCCACGCCCCAAACTTTGGAGGCAGGTGGGTCCGCGCAGTCCGCCTGATGCTCTCCAAAGCAGGTAGCGAGCTGGGGATCTGGTGTGTGTAAGGGCGGCTTGTTCTCCTCCCCAGGCCCTCAGCCACGGAAACAGGGATGCGTCGGGGGCGGGGAGGGATGGTGCGCTGGAAACAACTGAAACACCGACACCTGCCTTGGCGGAAAGGGGAAGCCGTCAAATGGCCCAGCCCATGCTTGGAGAGGAGGGAACAGGTGTTCCCAGCTCTTACCCCCCAAACCGAGTGGGCGAGGCCTGGAAGGTGAAAGCTGAGAAGGAATCCGGTGGTCAGTAAATCCACAGGCAAGTTGGAGACTCGCTTTTCCACGCTGCGCANAGCCCATGCTTGGAGAGGAGGGAACAGGTGTTCCCAGCTCTTACCCCCCAAACCGAGTGGGCGAGGCCTGGAAGGTGAAAGCTGAGAAGGAATCCGGTGGTCAGTAAATCCACAGGCAAGTTGGAGACTCGCTTTTCCACGCTGCGCAGAATCGCTGCAAAAACAGGAGCAATTAGGGAGCCGCTTGCCAAAAGCAGCACATGAGGTCATGAATGATTTAGTATCGCCACTTATAAGATGAGTACACTGAGGAGAAGGGTCTTTGGCTTTCGCTATCTGGGTCACTCACACGTGTGTACCCTACAGTGGTATCCTGACTCAAAAGCACTGACCAGAAATAGGAAATATAGGCTGAACATAATCATATTTCTTAGGAGATTTCACCAAAGATACCCACCCTTCTTTCAGTGTGTATATTCACGCCGACTGCCTCCTCCATCCCTTCCTCCCACCACTGAAGCTAGAATTAGATTGGACTATAAACAGCTCATATGACTTTATTTTCTAAAAATTTCAGAAGTGACTTTCATTTGGTTAGTATCCTTACCCCTCCCTCCACCCCACCCCAACACACATATAATTCATCCTGCACTGTCTTCCTGCAGAAGCTAAGTCACCCCAAATTCTGCCCATCACCTACCATAGACAAATTAACTTTACAAGAAGAGCTTGGCAAGGGGCCTAGCAACAGCTAAAGATTTTCTCTTCCTATTTTCTTCTGCATTTTTTTCCGAAGTAGCTTCTTCTAAAGCACTGGCTCTCTACCATCGCTAGACAGTGGAATCATCTGGGATTTTTACAAACCACTAAGGCTTGGGTTCCACCGCTGATTTTCATTAAGATGATGATTAATTGTTCTAGACTCTTTCTTGCCCATCAGGAGTGTAAAAGTCTCGCAGGTAATTCCAATGAGCAATCAAATCTGAAAAACATCATGATGAAAGAACTTATGAACATCCAATTGGGTGCCTTCATCAAGACAATTTTATCTGTAACCTTCTTCCATTCCCATTATAATGCCTTAGATTAAAAACATATTTGCTGTCCTGTATTCCGTTGCCAAATTGGCCTTTTGCATGACAGTGGGTAATTTAGGTTGACAAAAATAGAGTTGTTAGGCTTAGCTCCAGAATTTCCTTAAACATAGAGCAGCACTCAGGATGGAGTCTCCAATAGGTATTTCTCAGTTGGCGTCAGCCTGAGATGTTATGCCTATTGAAAATCTCTCTTTACTGCTCTGTATAGGCAGACGTCTTAGGTTTCCAAAATGCCTGTTCTTTTGAGACATATCTGTTCTCTTTCTAACAAGTTCATCAGATGAGAAATACACAGCACAGCTGCTATATCAGAAAAGAAAAAAAAGTATAACAATCATTAAGAATTTTTTTTTAATCACAAAGAATGTGGCATGCTACTTTTTATATTATTATACTACTCTAATCAGAACAGTAAGGAATTGGTACTGCTGCTGCTGCTGCTAAGTTGTATCAGTTGTGTCTGACTCTGTGAGACCCCATAGACGACAGCCCACCAGGCTCCCCCGTCCCTGGGATTCTCCAGGCAAGAACACTGAAGTGGGTTGCCATTTCCTTCTCCAATGCATGAAAGTGAAAAGTGAAAGTGAAGTCGCTCAGTCCTGTCTGACTCTTAGTGACCCCATGGACTGCAGCCCACCAGGCTCCTCTGTCCATGGGATTTTCCAGGCAACAATACTGGAGCGGGGTGCCTTTGCTTTCTCCAGGGATTGGTACAGAGACAGACAAAATGGTGAAAGAGAATAGAATCCCGAAACATATCCAGGCAAAGGAAATTCACTATGGCATTTCAGTTCAGTCATTAAAAAATGGCATATAGAATAATGATGTTTCCATAAAGTTAGACTTCTGTAATTTAAACTATATAAAAATAAGCTCCAGATAGACTGAAGATCCAACTATACAAAATTAAAGCAAAGAAGTGAGGAATCTGTAACAGTTTAAGTTATGGGGGCATTCTTAAAGCAAACACTAATCTGAGGTGACTTTAAGGAGAAAGTTGTCACTTTTAAAAAGCCAAAGACTTTATAATAAGGCATGAAGACAATAAACTGAGATAAAAATATTTAAAACATCTGAACAGAGGTTTAATATCTCTACTTTAATAAAATTGTACAAATTGATTTTAAAAAGCAAACAATCCAGTAAGAAGAAGAAATGAATCCGTAACCTGAACAGAAAATCCGCACACAAAAATATGCAAAGATCCAGTGAAATTATGAAATGTTCTCTACCTTCTCATAGTCAGGAAAAGGCAAAAGGAGATATTATTCCCCACCCTTCAGACAGAGGATAAAAAAATGAACAGAATAACAGTCAATTTTGGAAGTAGGTTAAGGAAAAAAAGCAATTCATATACCACATTGGTGAAATATTGATAAATTTTAAGAAAATAACATAAAAATAGCTATTAAGATGTACATAATCTGTTGCCCAGCAGTACCTGTTTATGAATCTACCTGACAGAAATAAAATCACCAGTATATGAGGATATAGATAAGGTTCTTTATTAAAGCCTTATTTCTAAGAAGACATTCACTGAAAACCACCTAAATGTCTTAATTGGGAAACCATTGAAGCAATTATATCATATCAAACAATGGACTATTATGCAGCTACTTTGAAAAAAAAACAGGTATGATTTGATTTGTATCCTACATAAATCATTATCAAAATAAAATAAACCCAGTACTATATTAAAATAACAATATATGTTTCACAATTAACTTCATTTTATTTGGACAAGCAAACATTCATTTTAACACACGAAACCCAAGTTCATGATTCATCCCATTAAAAACACAGAGGGTAAATTCACACTCACAAAAAAAGTTTTAAAAATACAAAATCTCCTAGCAAACTAAGAATAGAAAGAATCTTCCTTAAACTGCTAAAATGTATCTATAAATAATAGCAAACACTAGTTCAATATACTAGTCAGTGTAGCAAGAAAACAAAGTTACAAAGTTTGGAAAGGAGAATGAAATTTTTATTGTTTTCAGATGACATATATATATAAAACCCAATTATCAGATAAAATATTACAATTAAGTGGATATAACACGGTTTCTGGATGTCATTAATGTCCAAAAATTAATTGTGTTTCTAGAAACTATTTTAAATGATGTTTTAAAAAATAACTATATCAATAAATATATTTACAAGAACTCTAAATACAAAATATATAAATGAGAGGAATTAAAACCTAAATAAATGGAGAACTATACCCTGCTCATGGATTGGTAGGATGGATGTTGTAAAGATGTAAATTCCCCCAAAGTTGATCTGCAGTCAGTGAAAGCCCAATTAATCCCATCAAGTGTGTGTGTGTGTGTGTGTGTGTGTGTGTGCGTGCGTGTGCGTGTGTACATTCTAAAATGCATGTGGATATTAAAGGGGCAAAATAGCCAAGATAATCTAAAGAACAAAATTGAACTTTTCAGTAATCTTACAATAATGATTCAGTTCAGTCACTCAGTCGTGTCCGACACTTTGTGATTCCATGAACGGCAGCATGCCAGGCCTCCTCGCTGTCCATTAACAACTCCCGGAATCCACCCAAATCCATGTCCATTGAGTCAGTGATGCCATGCAACCATCTCATCCTCTGTTGTCCCCTTCTCCTCCTGTCCTCAGTCTTTCCCAGCATCAAGGTCTTTTCAAATGAGTCAGCTCTTCACATCAGGTGGCCAAAGTATTGGAGTTTGAGCTTCAATATCAGTGTTTCCAATGAACACTCAGGACTGATCTCCTTTAGAATGGACTAGTTGGATCTCCTTGCCATCCAAAGGACTCTCAAGAGTCTTCTCCAACACCATAGTTCAAAAGCATCAATTCTTCAGCGCTCAGCTTTCTTATAGTCCAACTCTCACATCCACACATGACTACTGGAAAAATCATAGCTTTGACTAGATGGACCTTAGTTGACAAAGTGATGTCTCTGCTTTTGAATATGCTGTCTAGGTTGGTCATAACTTTCCTTGCAAGGAGTGAGTGTCTTTTAATTTGATGGCTGCAATCACCATCTGCAGTGATTTGGGAGCCCAGAAAAATAATGATATTATGGAGTTAATTATTGTAATTCAAACAGTGTACTTTGGTGTGAGGACAAATACTCCAATAGAACAGAACTGAAAGTACATAGTCACATATATGGTCACTCGATTTATGACAAAGATGGCACTGCAATTCATAGGGAATGAAAATTCTCCATAAATAGTGTGGAGTCAATTAGAGACTCGATTTTAGACTTAAATGTGAAAACTGTTAAGGGAAAAACAATAAAAGTGGAAAAGGTAACATAAGAGACTAGCTTCATGACCTTGGGATGGACATTTTTAAAAAATAGGACATAAAAGTACTAAGATTAAAGGAAAAAGATTGGCACATTGACTTCATTAAAATGAGAACTTCTATTTGTCAGAGGGCCTCAGGAAGAGATTGAAAATGAACATCACAGAGTGGAAATGTGTGTGTGTGTGTGTGTGTGTGTGTGTGTGTGTGTGTGTGTGTGTGTAAAACCCTACAGGTACCTGGAATATATAGAGGACTCATACAAATCAAAAAATGCAAAACCCAGTCATAACAAAATGAATGAAATCTTGAATAGCTGTTTTACCAAAGAGGANTGTGTGTGTGTGTGTGTGTGTGTGTGTGTGTGTGTGTGTGTGTGTGTAAAACCCTACAGGTACCTGGAATATATAGAGGACTCATACAAATCAAAAAATGCAAAACCCAGTCATAACAAAATGAATGAAATCTTGAATAGCTGTTTTACCAAAGAGGATACCAAATGACCAGTAAAAATATGAAAAGATGTTAAACATTGTAAAGGCACAAAGATATTACAATTTAAACCACAAAGCAAAACAACTAAACACCCATTGTAATGGCAACAGTCAAAATAAACACAAAATGAAAACACTAAATATTGCTGAAAATGTAGTGTGATTGGAATTCTTATACACTTTATGGAACTGAAAATCACAACTTCTTTGAAAAACTGTTTGCAGAATATACTAAAGCAAAAATTATGAATACTGCATGACACATAAATCCCACCTTTAGGAGTATTCCCAACAACAACAAAACCATAACTATATCAAAGACAGGAACAATAATTGCAGCATTTTATATAACAGCCAAAGTTAGAAACAACCCTCATATCCATCAACAGTAAAACTGATAAAAATATATGGCTGTATTCATAAAATGAATGTTATAGCAATGAAACTAATGGGCTACTTGCTCCATGCAATACCATGCATGTATTCTACAGGCATAATTTGAGTGAAGGAAACAAACACTAAAAGTACATACTCTACATGTCTATTTATATAAGAATTAAAAGCTGGTGAAACCAATTTATGGTGATAGAAGATAACACTATCTTTAGAGGGATGCAGTCATTGGAGTCAGGCAACAGGGAAGTTTCTGGTATTCCTGTAATGCTGGTTTCTTGTTCTGGGTGATATATATACTTGTTCATTTTACAAAAATTAGTTAAGCTGTGCATTATAAGGGCTTCCTTGGTGACTCAGTTCGTAAAGAATCCACCTGCAATGCAGTAGACCACATACTATACAGGAGAACCATGATCCACCCCTGAGTTGTGAAAATCCCCTGGAGAAGGAATGGCAACCCACTCCAGTATTCTTTCCTGGAACATCCCATAGACAAGAGCCTGGTACACTACAGTCCATGGGGTCACAAGAGTCGGCCACGACTTATGCATATTTATATTTTTCTTTATGTATATTTCCATGTGAAATTCCATTTTTAAAATAATCATAGGTTAAAATTACATGCAAATATGTTTAAAGAAATATGTGAAATATTGTTATATAAAAAAGCAAATTTTAGTTTACTATTTATAGTATCTCATTGAAGAACAAACTATATCAGTGTATATCGGTCGTGTCTGACTCTTTGCGACCCCATGGACTGTAGCCCACCAGGCTTCTCAGTCCATGGAATTTTCCAGGCAAGACTACTGGAGTGGGTTGCCATTTCCTTCTCCAGGAAGGAGAAGGCAAGATTACTGGAGTGGGTTGCCATTTCCTTCTCCAGCAGATCTTCCCAACCCAGGGATATATCAGTGTATATATTGTTTGTACAAGTAACTGTAGAGAAACATACATATGAACATACAAAAGGGAAACTATGATGTTTTAAAAATGAAGCAAGATTTTGTGAACCTCTGAGATGCTTAAGCTTTGAAAGACTGAGAGATTAGAGCACTAGAAATGTTGCTCACTATTTTATTTTATTAGAAACATCTTCAAAAGTTATTTTCAAGTCTGTGTGGAACCCCTCTGGTGTAGATCATCAAGCAATGAAAAGGAAACCATTGAAAATCTCCCTTCTCCCTAATCCATACTATTTGTGTATTTCAACAAATAAGGAAGATAGACTTCTTGGCATTTTCTTATTAAAAAACTAAAGTTATAGAGGTTAGAATACTTCACTTTAGATGAGCCAGTTACTTCTAGGTGACTGTTCAAAAGACCTAGAGAAATTTCAGATTGTTATTCAGAATATTATCCCAAGTAAAAGAATTCCATGGACCCTGCTAACCTTTCAGTTACTCTACATCAGAAAGTATTTGCACCAGAGAAATAAAAGACATTCAAATATAACATGTCAAAGGGTTTCAGATTACCACCTAAAGACATTTATTTTATGAACTGTCCAACTAGGAAATGAATAGCATGATATGATTAACTGAAAGTCCACACTTTCATATGAATAGATCATGGCATCCTAGAAGCTCTCAAAGATGGCATGTCCCTATTATATTAAAAATAAGCACATCATATAGCTTCCTTTTACAGATAATGCTGAAACATATTTTAGATGTCCATTTTATGCAGTGTCATCACTTTTATATAGAAGTATCCATTGATTGCAAGAGAGAACTTTCATGAATCACCATGGCTATTAGTTGGTTTTCTCTTAACACAGATATTTTAGAAAATTCAGTTTGAAATAAATGTATTTTAGGGATGCAGAGAAAGCATTTTTTTTCCCTAGGAGACTGGAAGTTGAGTTTATATTTTTAGATTCCTGTCGTAGAATCTGCAAATTTTTCTAAGAAATGTTTTCTACACAATCAAGAGTAATTTGAATCACTACACTTTCCCATTCTTTCCAACGACTTTTTTTAGGGATCTCTTTGAAATTTTGACTACTAGAATGCTCTAAATTTAAGCATTCTCTTCTGGCATGTCCTAAGACTAGGAGTATTTTAGGAGAAGAAGGAATGTTGTCTTGATACTGAGGATCTAATGATATTAGAGGGCTTCCCTGGTGGTTCAGTGGTAAAGAATTTGCCTGCCAATGCAGATGTGGGTTTAATCCCTGGGTAGGGAAGATGCCCTGGAGAAGGAAATGGCAACCCGCTCCAGTATTCTTCTCTGGGAAATCCCATGGACAGAGGAGCCTGGCGGGCTACAGTCCATGGGGTTGCAAAAAGTTAGACCTGACTTAGCGACTAAACAACAATCATATTAGCACTGAAACTTAAGTGTTAAGATTTTTCTATTCACTATCTGTAAAGTTCCAATATCCCATGCTGCTCAAGATCAGTTTTCTAGGTTGAATCTGGTAGTAAGATTAATTTTTCTCATCCTGCTTGTTACCATCAAGTTGCGTCTCAGATGGGGACTCACATGAGCTTTTAAAATCCTCTCTACTCTAAGCAGACACCACTTTTTGTTCATGCAAAACAGACATACAACCATATACTACATGGAACAAGCACTGAAGTTTTCCATAAGCTTCCACATCATAAATATACTGAAAATGATATATGATGGGTCAAAGAATAAGAAGTCCACCCTCTTATCTCTAAAAGTGATTCTCTTGTATTCTCTGACACCTCAATCCCACTTTGACTCTACCCCTGTGTGATCCTGCTGAAAGATCATTTCCTTCTGGATTACAATGCCAACACAGTCTATACATGCTTCTGCTGCTGCTGCTACTGCTAAGTCGCTTCAGTCGTGTCCAACTCTATGCGACCCCATAGATGGCAGCCCAACAGGCTCTCCCATCCCTGGGATTCTCCAGGCAAGAGCACTGGAGTGGGTTGCCATTTCCTTCTCCAATGCATGAAAGTGAAAAGTGAAAGTGAACTCCTTCAGTCGTGTCTGACTCTTGATACAGTTCATTTTATTGGAAACATTAGACAAATACTGGTATGACAAAGAGAGCAAAGAAACAATGCAAATTAATTAGAAGTGTAGCGGAGGTTGTTGATGCCTCATATATCCTCTTGACACATAGTTTCTGTCTGTGCCCACAGCCTCTGAGAGCAAGTGTAGGGGGCTTTGTGCCTGAGGGCATTCTCTGGCCTTTGGAGTCTGCTAGGCCCAGCCTCAGAGCAGGCCATGTACACCGGGAAGGTAATGCCCTCAAAGCAGTCTGCAGCAATGACAAATGAGAGGTGGTGGATGATTCTCCAACTTCCTTCCTTCCCAAGATGAAATAACATGAAAGGGAAGGTGTCAGTCACTCAGTCGTGTCTGACTGTTTGCCACCCCATGGACAACAGAGGAGTTTGCCCACCAGACTCCTCTGTCCATGGAATTCTCTAGATAAGAATACTGGAGTGGGTTGCCATTCCCTTCTCCAGGGGATCTTCCAGACCCAGGGATCGGACCTGGGTTTCCCGCAGTGCAGGCAGATCCTTTACCAACTGAGCCACTAGGAAAGCCCAAGATGGAATAGCTCTGAGGCAAATATTCTTCCCAGTCTCCTAAAATCTCTAATGAAATTGAGACCCAGTTAACCATAGCAGCAACCTATTCATTAACACACAATATATTAGGTTTTGTCCTTTGCCTCTATCACTTCCCTGTTTCCCTACTAGATGTATCACCTCTCAATGTAATCCTTTGTTTTCAAATTTATGTCTTAGCATCTGCTTCCAATTGTAGCTTTGCCACTATTTTTCTATGTAGCCTAAAGAAACTTCTGGATGTCATTTATTTACTAAAGGACTGGAAACGACTGCTTAGTAATTAATGTCACAAACAGTTCTAAAATTATAATTGTGTCTGGAGACCCAGAATTTGCCAAAAATTATCAAATGCACAGCCATGCTTG
>SJYV01051231.1:7575-23146 GCA_006410875.1 Neotragus pygmaeus
TTTTTTTTTTTTTTTTGCCTCCAGGTGTGTGTGATCTTAGCTTCCCGACCGGGATTGAACCAGCACTGCCTGCATTGAGAGGTGAAGTCTTAACCACTAGACCAGCCCAGAAGTCCCCCTAGAACTGAAGCTACTTGAGAGCCAGAGCTAGGGAGCCTCTGCTTATGAGTCCGTGCCTGGAGAGACTGTTTCATCTATTGACATGTGGATGGTCAAGCCCAGAGCCACAGGTGTGCTGTACTTGGATCTGACAGTAGAATCATATGGCTTGTTAGAGAGTCTGTAGGGCTGAAAATCAGAGAAGGCAATGGCACCCCACTCCTGTACTCTTGCCTGGAAAATCCCATGGATGGAGGAGCCTGGTAGGCTGCAGTCCACTGGGTCGCTAAGAGTCGGGCGTGACTGAGCGACTTCACTTTCGCTTTTCACTTTCATGCATTGGAGAAGGAAATGGCAACCCACTCCAGTGTTCTTGCCTGGAGAATCCCAGAGACAGAGGAGCCTAGTGAGCGGCCGTCTCTGGGGTCGCACAGAGTCAGACACGACTGAAGAGACTTAGCAGCAGCAGCAGCAGGGCTGAAAATAGAGGGTTGCCAGGGAACTGCTGGGCACTTCTGTCTTTATTTTGGTTTTTGTTTTTTATCATCCTTGGAGAGATGAGGGCAAAGATGTGGGGGGAGGGGAGGAATCCCAGCTGTCATGGTGGACCCCCAGCATCATGGCTCTGAAGGTCCTGAGTGGCTCAGTGTGAAGGTGGGGGTCCTGGCATCATGCTGCCTTGAACTTGCAGGATGAAGCTCCTTGTGAGCCTCTGTGTCCTTGTCTATAAGACAGAGCTATTGGCAAGGTCACTGCTAAGGTTTCTCATACGACAGTCTAGGATTTACATTCCATGGTGCGTGTTTATGAAAAGAGACTTTTGGGACGGTTACCATTTTTACCGTTTCTGTAAGTTCCATGTGGCCGAAGCTTCTGGACAAGGTGTGTGTCTCAGGAGTATTAATCTGCTGCTTTCAAGTCAAGTCTTGGATGGGAATGAGGTGACAAAGTCAGGAATTCACGCGCCTCTAGCCTCTTAGGTCAGACTGACTACAAAATATACAGCGAGCCAGCAGGACCAGCCAGCGTCCAGGACCAGTTAGTTTCCCATTCGAACATCTGGGGCCACTGATGTTCTGTCCTTGCTGGCAGCTGCCGGGGAGGCCGTAACTTGCTTTCTAGTCCCAGGCTTCTTTCCGCTTGCCAGTAGAATCCTGAATATGTAAGAACTAAGCCGTTACCTTATTCTCGTTCCTACAGAGTCACCGTTGGAAAGTCAAGCTAGAAATGCCTGCAGGAAGAAAATGCCTCTGTTCTGTTTAATGCTCTTCATTCATTCATTCTTTTTAAAAATATCCGTAGAGCAGGTGCCAGGGGCTGCGCTGGGCACTGGCAATTCAGTCGTGAACAAAACCAAAAGTGGACTCTGCTCTCATGGGGTTTATAGCCAGGTGGGAAGGCAGCTACTAACACAAGACATAAGCAATCTAATGAGGGTGTAGCTTTGAACTTGGGGAAGTGTTACAACAGAAAGGGGACAAGTCTGTGGAAGTGTATGTAGCTGAAGCTACTGATTGGCCCCTCAGCAGCCAGCCTCCCATCTTGACTCACTGAATCCCTGATTTGTTGGAGGGACTAATGGGCCCAGCTAGAACATGACTTTTCCTAACCTCTCCTGAAGATGGCTCAGTGGGTAAAGAACCAGCCTGTAAAGCAGGAGACCCAGGAGATGCAGGTTCAATCCGTGGGTCCCTTGGAGAAGGGAATGGCTAACCCAGTTTTCCTGCCTGGAGAATTCCATGGACAGAGGAACCTGGCAGGTTCCAGTCCATGGGGTCTCAACAACTGAGCGACTAACCCTTTCTTTACCACTGAGCCACCTAGGAAGTCCCAGAGAGATGTGGGGAGGCTACCTAAGGGAAGGGACCCCTCTCCAAGCTTCACCCTTCTGGTCCTACCCAGACGCTTGACATTCCAGCCTCTGGCCCTTGGGGAACCCCTGTTTAAATGCAGATTGTATCTGGTACTGTTTAATTGGCCTTCATTCCAGTTATTAACATCTTAGCTCTAATCAGATGGCCCTCAGCTGAAAAAGACGTCTTGGGCCAGACCAGTGGAGTTAAGGAAAAGGTAGTGTAGGGGTTCACGGAACCAGGAGAGAGGTCCTTAACCCTTGGGTGGTCTTGACGGGCTGAGAGGGGAGCCTGTTAGGAGGCCCGTGAGGCTGGAGCACTGCATCACTGCATGTGGACTGGAGGGCGGCCAGCTCCCGCACGCAGAGGCACAGTGCTCTTTCACGCAGGACACAGTTAGGTAAAAACAATGACAGCTCTACATCTTGGAATATTACACAGCAGTTTCAAATGAATAAGACAGATCTATATGTATTGATACACAAAGTGATGGTCAAATGCCCCCCCTGCTTGAACATGGGAAAATCTGTATGAATCCGTATTACAAGAATACATTTCAAAATGGAAAATGTTCATTATGAAATAATAAAGGAAAAAAAAACAAGAGGAGACAGGGTATGCTGTTAACACACCCACCACTAAAAACAATTACATGTTTGGAAAACCAAGAGGCTGGAGGGTACCCACAAACATACTAAGGTATCTTTGCTGGTGAGGGTATCATTTTTCTTCCTCAAGGTTTCTGTTTTCTCCAGTGAATATATATTGATTTATTGAATAGCTTCTGTATTTTCATGGTATACAAGATAGATATTTCCTGAAAAGAATGTCTTCCTGTCCATTCCTAGCCCCCAGCTACATGGTTCCTTTCTTTAGAAGTACCCTCAGTTACTGTCAGTTACTGGCCTCTACACACACACACACACCAGACACACAATATATTTTATGTTGATACAAGTGGTAGCATATTGTTTACATTGTTCTTTGTCTTGTCTTCTTCACTTGATAATGTATCTTAGCAATTTTTCTGCATCAGGATAAACAGCTGCTACCCACTTTTTAACTGATGCAGAGTATTTCCTTACATGGATATATCAAAATGGATACTGATGGTGAAGGCTTTATGTTGCTTCCAACTTAACGTCACAGCTTTTTGCTGCAAACAGTGAGTGTTCCTGACAGTCGCATTTCATATGTGCAGGCATATTTAGAGGTTAGATGCCTAGAGATGAAATTAATTCAAAAGGTACGTGAATCTGTAATTTTGACAGAAATTGGCAAATGTCATGGCATAGAAGATGGACCAATACCAGCAAGATGTGAATGCCTGTTTTCTCACATTCTCATCAGCAGTTATCAAATTAAGAAAATCTTTACTTCCTTTCTGGAGAAGGCAATGGCACCCCACTCCAGTACTCTTGCCTGGAAAATCCCATGGACCGAGGAGCCTGGTGGGCTGCAGTCCATGGGGTCGCGAAGAGTCGGACACGACTGAGCAACTTCACTTTCATTTTTCATTTTCATGCACTGGAGAAGGAAATGGCAACCCACTCCAGTGTTCTTGCCAGGAGAATCCCAGGGACGGTGGGCTGCCGTCTATGGGGTCGCACAGAGTCGGACACGACTGAAGCGACTTAGCAGCAGTAGCAGTAGCAGTTACTTCCTTTTACAGCAATGTGGATGGACCCAGAGATTGTCACACTGACTGAAATAAGTTCATAAAAGCAAATATCATATGATACTGCTTATATGTGGAACTTAAAGTATAAGGGTACAAATGAAGTTACCTGCAAAACAAAACTAGAGTTACAGATGTAGAAAACAGACTTATGATTACCAGGTGGAAAGGAGCAGGGGAGGGATAAGGTGGGAGATTGGGATTGACATAGACACACTCAGTTCAGTCCAGTTCAGTCCCTCAGTCGTGTCCGATTCTTTGCGACCCCATGAACCACAACACATCAGGCCTCCCTGTCCATCACCAACTCCCGGAGTTCACTCAAACTACTACACATAAAATAGATAACCAATAAAGACCTGCTGTATAGCACAGGGAACTCTACTCAGTACATTGTAATGACCTATATGAGAAACAAATCTAAAAAGGAGTGTATATATGGATATGTGTAACTAATTCACTTTGCTGTACATCTGAAACTAACACAACATTATAAATCAACTATGAGTCAATAAGTTAAAAAAAAAAAATCTGCCAACCTTACAGGTGAAAAGATAGAATTTCATTGTACCTTCAATTTGCATTTTTCCTAAAATAAATGGAGTTGAACATCTTTTCATATGTTCAAAGGCTACAGATCCTTGATTCATGATGCAGCTACATCCCCATAAATGCAGTATAAGCTGAAAACTTCATAAGATTAAAATGTATCTCACCTACTTAGCACCATTGCTTAGCCCTGCTTACCTTAAAAGTGCTCAGAACACTTACATTAGCTAAAGACGGGCAAAACCATCAGACGCAAGCCTGGTTTGTAATGAAGTGTTGGCTTTCTCACATAATGAATTGAATACTGTACTGAAAGCACATGAAGTCAAAAAATCATAAGTCAAACACTTAGTCCCCTAAGTTGGGGACTATCCATATTTGTTTTATTTTTTTCTGTGACCTGTGTGTTCCTATTCTGTTTGTTTTTACATTAGATCGCTAAATTTTCTCTTACTTTTATTTCTTTATATGAAGGAATGTAGCACTTACCTGTCATATGAGTTACAAATATTTGTCCCAGTTTGTTGTTTATCTTTTTGTTTGTCTGAGGTGTTGTTACTATTGTTCTGATAATTGCATCTGTGATTCACAGAGGTTGTAAGTAATTTTTCCAGGATAAAATTCATCACTCTTTTCTTTTATGATTCTAGATTTTGCATCACACTTTCTCTCAAATTAGCTTATAAAATTATTCTCATGTTTAGTAATTTGTGGTTTCATTTAAATCTTTCATCTATCAGAATCTATTTTGGCGTCAGTTGTGAGGTAAGATCACCTTTATTTTTTTCTTCAGATAGACTTCCTATGAGCCAAGACTTTAATTTATTATGCAAAACTCTCATGAAACCTTAAATCTGTTTCAGAATTTTGTACTTGGTGTTAGTGATTTTTGTTTCCATTCATGTTGTTTTGATTTTTGAGGACTCAGAATAAGTTTTTATATATGATAGCCTCAATCATCCTTATTATTCTAATTTTTCCAAAATTTTCCTGGCTATTTTTGGTAATTTTTCTATGTGAAATTTAGAACCAGCTAGTCTAGTTCCAAAAAAATGCCCTTTTGATATTTTTATTGGGATGACATTAAATCTACAGATGACCTATCTTGACAACTTTATGAAGATGAGAAATTAATGATGTGCTAGCCAAGGATATGTTAAGATGAGCATGTCAGTTTCTTCCAAAAGGCTGCTTCTGGAATTCTGACCGGGACTGCATTAACTCTAGAGGTCCACAGCTTGATCTGGGACAAGCTGACATCTTAACAATAGTGAGCATTCTAATCCATGAACTTAGCCTATATCTACAATTATTCAGGTCTTCTTTTTTCTTCAGAAATATTGAAAAGTTATCAGTGTCAAGCACTTTTTCATATTTTGTTAGATTTGCTCCCAAGAATTTGATTTTTTCTAATGCCATGGTAAATGAGTGCTTTTTAGTTTTAATTTCTGATTATTCACTGTTGTACATGGAAAATATAGAAATAGAGTATATAACATATATTAAGTATTATTTATATCACTATGAATAAGATATAATTAAAATATATATACATATATTTATATTTCCTAATATATAGCTATAGCATATTATATGTTATCAGTTTGTTTCAGTTGCTCAGTCATGTTCGACTCTTTGTGACTCCCATGGACGGCAGCACACCAGGCTTCCCTGTCCATCACCAACTCCCGGAGCTTACTCAAATTCATGTGCATCAAGTCAGTGATGCCATTCAACAATCTCATACTCTGTTGTCTGCTTCTCGTCCTGCCTTCAATCTTTCCTAGCATCAGGGTCTTTTCCAATGAGTCAGTTCTTCACATCAGGTGGCCAAAGTATTGGAGTTTCAGCATCAGTCCTTCCAATGAATATTCAGGACTGATTTTCCTTAGGATGGACTGGTTGGATCTCCTTTCAGTCCAAGGGACTCTCAAGAGTCTTCTCCAACACCACAGTTCAAAAGCATCCATTCTTCAGTGCTCAGCTTTCTTTATAGTCAGATTNCTGCCTTCAATCTTTCCTAGCATCAGGGTCTTTTCCAATGAGTCAGTTCTTCACATCAGGTGGCCAAAGTATTGGAGTTTCAGCATCAGTCCTTCCAATGAATATTCAGGACTGATTTTCCTTAGGATGGACTGGTTGGATCTCCTTTCAGTCCAAGGGACTCTCAAGAGTCTTCTCCAACACCACAGTTCAAAAGCATCCATTCTTCAGTGCTCAGCTTTCTTTATAGTCTGACTCTCACATCCATACATGAGTACTGGAAAAACCATAGCTTTGATTAGATGAAACTTTGTTGGCAAAGTAATGTCTCTGCTTTTTAATATGCCATCTTGGTTGGTCATAGCTTTCTTCCAAGGAGCAAAGGTCTTTTAATTTCATGGTTGCAGTCACCATTTGCAGTGATTTTGGAGCCCCCAAAAATAGTCTCTCACTATTTCCATTGTTTCCCGATCTATTTGCCATGAAGTGATGGGACCAGATATCATGATCTTAGTTTTCTGAAAGGTGAGTTTTAAGCCAACTTTTTCACTCTCCTCTTTCACTTTCATCAAGAGGCTCTTTAGTTCTTCTTCACTTTCTGCCATAGGGTGGTGTCATCTGCATATCTGAGGTTATTGATATTTCTCCTGGCAATCTTGATTCCAGCTTCTTCTTCATCCAGCCCAGCGTTTCTCATGATGTACTCTGCATAGAAGTTAAATAAGCAGGGTGACAATATACAGCCTTGACGTACTCCTTTTCCTATTTGGAACCAGTCTGTTGTTCCATTTCCAGTTCTAACTGTTGTTTCTTGCCCTGCAAACAGATTTCTCAGGAGGCAGATAAGGTGGTCTGGTATTACTATCTCTTGAAGAATTTTCCACAGTTTGTTGTGACCCACAGTCAAAGGCACTTTGGTGTAGTCAATAAAGCAGAAGTAGATGTTTTTCTGGAACTCTCTTGCTTTTTTGATGATCCAACAGATGTTGGCAATTTGATCTCTGGTTCCTCTGCCTTTTCTAAATCCAGCTTGAACATCTGGAAGTTTATGGTTCATGTACTGTTGAAGCCTGGCTTGGAGAATTTTGAGCATTACTTTACTAGCATGTGAGATGAGTGCAATTGTGCAGTAGTTTGGACATCCTTTGGCATTGCCTTTCTTTGGGATTGGAATGAATACTGCCCTTTTCCAGTCCTGTGGCCACTGGTGAGTTTTCCAAGTTTGCTGGCATATTGAGTGCAGCACTTTCATAGCATCATCTTTTAGAATTTGAAATAGCTCAACTGGAATTCCATCACCTCCGCTAGCTTTGTTCTTAGTGATTCTTCCAAAGGCCGACTTGACTTTGCATTCCAGGATGTCTGGCTCAAGGTGGAGTGATCACACCATTGTTGTTATCTGGGTCATGAAGATCTTTTTTATATAGTTCTTTTGTGTATTTTTGCCACCTCTTCTTAATATCTTCTGCTTCTGTTAGGTCCAAACCATTTCTGTCCTTTATTGTGCCTATCTTTGCATGAAATGTTCCCTTGGTATCTCTAATTTTCTTGAAGAGATCTCTAGTTTTTCCCATTCTCTTTTTTTCCTCTATTTCTTTGCATTGATCACAGAGGAAGGCTTTCTTATCTCTCCTTGCTCTTCTTTGGAACTCTGATTCAAATGGGTACATCTTTCCTTTTCTCTTTTACCTTTCACTTCTCTTCTTTTCTCAGCTCTTTGTAAGGGCTCCTCAGACAACCATTTTGCCTTTTTTTGCATTTCTTTTTGTTGAGGATGGTCTTGATCACTACCTCCTGTACATGTCACAAACCTCTGCCTCAGGCACTCTGTCTATCAGATCTAATCTCTTAAATCTATTTGTCACTTCCACTGTATAATCATAAGGGATTTGATTTAGGTCATACCTGAAATGAATGTTATATATTAAAATATGTTATATGTTTGACTTAGGTCATACCTGGAATGTATGTTATATATTAAAATATGTTATAATTTGTATAAATATAACCCAGGTAAATGTAAGTATTGACCAGTAACCTTGCTAAATTCATGTATTAGTTTTAGCAGTTTGTTTTTAGATTTCTTGAGATTTTGTACTGGAGGAGGAAATGGCAACCCACTCCAGTATTCTCACCTGGAGAATTCCATGGACAGAGGAGCCTGGCAGAGTACAGTCTATGGTGTTGCAAAGAGTTAGACATGTGTATACTATTATAGATAAAATAGCCCTAAGGACTTTTAATGAAGCCTGTCTTATTGAAATCCTGGTGTATTGGGTTCTTGGCCAAACTCATTGTTAACCGACACAGATGCTGGCATGCAGAGGTGAGGCTCTGAAGACACAGACCTGGCTGAGTGGGGATGCTCAGAGCTGGTTTTCATGGTGTGGAAGCAGCCTGGCTCTGTCTGTGACCCAGGTCTGCCCCTTGATGGCTGTGTCCCTGAACAGACTCACTTAACCTAAAACTTATTTTCGTCATCCCAAATTTGCATAATGAAAATACTTCACTTGAAACCTTGTTTTGCAAATCAGAAGTGCATGCACATAGCTTAGGGTGATGACTGGCATGTGGTCCTGTCTATGAGTTGTTACTCTTTGCTGCTACTGCTACTGCTAACTGCTGCTAAGTTGCTTCAGTCGTGTTTGACTCTGTGCGACCCCATAGACCGCAGCCCACCAGGCTCCCCTGTCCCTGGGATTCTCCAGGCAAGAACACTGGAGTGGGCTGCCATTTCCTTCTCCAATTCATGAAAGTGAAAAGGGAAAGGGAAGTCGCTCAGTCATGTCTGACTCTTAGCGNTTGCCTTTTTTTGCATTTCTTTTTGTTGAGGATGGTCTTGATCACTACCTCCTGTACATGTCACAAACCTCTGCCTCAGGCACTCTGTCTATCAGATCTAATCTCTTAAATCTATTTGTCACTTCCACTGTATAATCATAAGGGATTTGATTTAGGTCATACCTGAAATGAATGTTATATATTAAAATATGTTATATGTTTGACTTAGGTCATACCTGGAATGTATGTTATATATTAAAATATGTTATAATTTGTATAAATATAACCCAGGTAAATGTAAGTATTGACCAGTAACCTTGCTAAATTCATGTATTAGTTTTAGCAGTTTGTTTTTAGATTTCTTGAGATTTTGTACTGGAGGAGGAAATGGCAACCCACTCCAGTATTCTCACCTGGAGAATTCCATGGACAGAGGAGCCTGGCAGAGTACAGTCTATGGTGTTGCAAAGAGTTAGACATGTGTATACTATTATAGATAAAATAGCCCTAAGGACTTTTAATGAAGCCTGTCTTATTGAAATCCTGGTGTATTGGGTTCTTGGCCAAACTCATTGTTAACCGACACAGATGCTGGCATGCAGAGGTGAGGCTCTGAAGACACAGACCTGGCTGAGTGGGGATGCTCAGAGCTGGTTTTCATGGTGTGGAAGCAGCCTGGCTCTGTCTGTGACCCAGGTCTGCCCCTTGATGGCTGTGTCCCTGAACAGACTCACTTAACCTAAAACTTATTTTCGTCATCCCAAATTTGCATAATGAAAATACTTCACTTGAAACCTTGTTTTGCAAATCAGGAGTGCATGCACATAGCTTAGGGTGATGACTGGCATGTGGTCCTGTCTATGAGTTGTTACTCTTTGCTGCTACTGCTACTGCTAACTGCTGCTAAGTTGCTTCAGTCGTGTTTGACTCTGTGCGACCCCATAGACCGCAGCCCACCAGGCTCCCCTGTCCCTGGGATTCTCCAGGCAAGAACANAGAGTCCTTTGGACTGCAAGGAGATCCAACCAGTCCATCCTAAAGGAAATCAGTCCTGAATAGTCATTGAAAGGATTGATGTTGAAGCTGAAACTCCAATTCTTTGGCCACCTTATGCAAAGAAATGACTCCTTGGAAAAGACCCTGATGCTGGGAAAAATTGAAGGCAAGAGTAGAAAGGGACAACAGAGGATGAGTTGGTTGAATGGTATCACAGACTCAATGGACATGAGCTTGAGCAAACTTTGGGAGATGATGGACACGGAGACCTGGCATGCTGTATTCCACGAGGTCACAAAGAGTTGAATATAACTGAGCAACTGAACAACAGCAAGAAATAACCTACGTTACTCATTTTTTGTTTTATGGTTTGCCAATCACTTTTCACATCTTGAATACTACAACAAAGCCGTGAAGTGGTACTATTATCTTTGTTTTCAGGAAAAGTAATTAAGGTTTAGGGAAGTTTGTAGACATGCTCTAAATCACACAACTAGTTAGGGTAGAGAATCAGTAGGAGTTAGGTAGGGATTTTATCCCCAGTTAGCCATTAATTCTAGAAAATCATTTTTCCTAGGTCTCTGATTTTTCAACTGTGCAACTGGGATGAAGAAGTTTTCTAAGTATAAAAGTATACAATGGTTAAAATAAAACTATATAGACCCTCCTTATCTATACTGCCCAATTAACTTTGGGACAATTTTATGGATGTGTTTAAAGATACCTTGTAAAGACATGGCAGCCATCCTTGCTGCATATTAGCATACTTGGGTATGAAGTTAAAGGCTGTATATTTGTGAGGTGATTTAAAGGGCAGATTATTGCAGATTGGTTGGAAAGAACCCAAGGTCACATCATCCCTGTCATGGCTCTGCATTCCAGGTGGCACAGATGACCATGGTGCATCAGAGATGAACTGTGGTTCTTTCCTGGTCTAGGTAATTCTCACTACTTACATAAGCATTCTATCTGAATCAGAGTAGAGAGATAATTATTTACAGAGCTAGTTGGTACATGGTAGTTCTAGGTATTTGCAAATACCTGGATATGCAGTGTGAATATTTGGCAATGGGTCATAAAAGAAATTGACTTTTCTTATGACTGAATTATTGGTCTTATTAGTACCATCTCCCCAACAGCTGAATCCTAATCTTTTCACTTATCAACACAGTTTTCATGAAACCTATCCCCACAGGGGGTAGGTTTGTTTTTATTCAGGAATGGTGAGGACAATAGATCAAGAGATGATAGCCATTGAGAAACGAGTTTGTTGTTCACAGTTCCCAAGGGGAGGGGCATACAGGAGAGCAGCAGGATCAGACAGGAGACAGACAGAGCAGGGGAAAGCAAAGGCGAGCGAGAGCCCTCATTGAGGTTTCTGCAGGAAGAAACAGGTGAGGCAGAGTGAACAAGTTTAGGATTGACTAGTCTGAATAGTTCCAGTGGGTTCTGGTATATAGGGGCTGTCTCTTTTTGATACTCTGGCCCTGGGGTGACTAGGGCAGAGGAACAGTGGCTCAGCTACAAAAATCCACTCAAGCAGGTGGTTAGGGCAAGGCTCTGAGTTGGTTGGTTTGCATATGAGAGGTGTGTTCCCACAAGTCCTTTACTCTCTCTGAAGGTGGCTAGCCCTCCAAGCGACAGGCTCTCTGGGGTCAACAGGACCCTAGGTGTCCAAGCTTCAGAATAAAAAGGCTGATCTAAATTAGGGTAGCCTTGGGGCTTCCCTGGTGACCCAGTGGCTAAGACTCAGAGCCTCTAATGCAGGGAGCATCCCTGATCAGGGAAGTAGATCCCATATGCCACAACTAAAGATCCCATGAGCCACAAGGAAGACTTGGCACAGCCAAGTAGATGTATATTAAAAAAAAAAAAAAATCAAGGTATCTTTAAAAGAAAGCAAAGAATTGTCAAGCAGGTATGGTTGGATATAACCTATCACTCTCTATAATATTATGTGTACTGACAGCATACTTTCATCATGGATCACTGGTTTGGCATTACTAACTTTGGAAAAGGCTTGTACATATTTTCTTCCAGGACCACTGAATTGCTTTGTCATTTGAGATAGTTTCTTTCTTCAGTTATTCTTGCCTGGAGAATCCCATGGACAGAGGAGCCTGGTGGGCTACAGTCCATGGGGTCGCAAAGAGTNCGCCATCTCCCCAGGTCGAAGCTGTGTGCCACGTCACCTTATTCCCAGGTCCAGCCTGTGTTCTGCCCTCGGCTTGCGACCTGTTCCCGGCTCTGTGCCGCAGTTCCTCTTTGCCAAGGTACGGGCTATGTGCCCTGGTAGCCTTCTCCAGAGATCGGCGCTATGTTCCATGGTCCCCCTGAGCTGAGGTCCGGGCTGTGACCCGTGGTCGCCCTGAGCCGATGTCCAGCTTGTGTTCCACAGACGCCCTTCGCTGAGGTCTAGCCTGTGTGCCACGGTCGCCATGGGCCAAGGTACGGCCTGTGTGCCACGGTCACCCTGCGCTGAGTTCCGGCCTATGTGTCGCTGTGGCCCTTCTCTGAGGTCCGTCCTGAGTATCATGGTCACCCTGCTGTGAGGTTCGGACTGTGTTCTGCGGTTGGATAGCAACGAGTTCCTGGCTGTGTGACTTGGTTGGCCTTCACTGAGTTTTGTGCTGTGTGCTGTGGTTGCCCAGCACCAAAGTCTGGGCTGTGTTCCTCGGTCAGCTAGTGACANAGTCTGTAATCCTGTCTCTTATACACATCTGGTCCTGCAGTGTTCCCCCAGCGCCCTCTCCTGACAAAGATTAATCTGTCAGTCAGTCAAGAACAAAAGTCTATTTGGCCCCTTGAAGAGGCAACAGTTGATACTTGGCTTTCCTGGTGGCTCCGATGGTAAAGAATCTGCTTACAGCGCAGGAGACGTAGGTTCGATCCGTGGCATGGGAAGATGCCCTGGAGAAGGGAATGGCAACCGACTCCATTATTCTTGCCTGGAGAAATCCATGGACAGAGGAGCCTGGCGGGCTACAATCCATGGATTCGCAGAGTCGGACACAGCTGAGCGACTAACACTTTCACAAAGCAGTGGAGAGAGGATTTGCCCTCGGACAGTCAGAATTCAAAACCTGTGACTCGCTAAGTTACACTGGAACTGGGCAATCGGGTGGGGTCCGCCAAGAGGAGCAAGCATCAACGAAACTGGGGAGCAGGAGAAAGGTTTGCTGGTGGGTGAACCGGAAACCTGGTGGGACAGGGCAGAGCGCCACGTGCTGACGGGTGGTAGGGTTAGGGTAGGGGTAGGCTGAGCAGGCTGCAGAAAAGGGCTGCGTGCCTGACGCCCGNCTTTGGAAGGAATGATGCTGAAGTTGAAACTCCAGTACTTTGGCCACCTCATGCGAAGAGTTGACTCATTGGAAAAGACTCTGATGCTGGGAGGGATTGGGGGCAGGAGGAGAAGGGGACGACAGGATGAGATGGCTGGATGGCATCACAGACTCAATGGACATGAGTCTGAGTGAACTCCAGGAGTTGGTGATGGACAGGGAGGCCTGGCGTGTTGTGATTCATGGGGTCGCAAAGAGTCAGACACGACTGAGCGACTGAACTGAACTGGTAAACTCAGGAACCTAAAGGGCATACCCTTGTTTATAAAAATTAATTGGCCAGACATGTTCAATTCTCCCAGGGAAATGAGAGGAACAAAAAATATTCCTTTCTGGAAAAACATCCTTTCATCCTGAAATATTTAAAACATTTTCCAAAATAAAAATGTAAAGGAAAATGAGCATCTTAGATTTCTGCTTTCCAGTTCCACATGATAGGGTCTTAAAAGTCACCACTTTATTCTAACAAGTAAAAAGCTGAAAAAACTGAAAAATCCTCAATTCTTCTTGCATTTCTCTACACCAGCAATGAACAGGGAATAAACTTTGAGTCAATATATACAAACACCAGCAATACAATGGGAGTGCAGCCTTCCTGCAAAATGTTAGGCAGAGCGGCTGTTCGCAACGGCCACCTCAGCAGCAAACAGATACTGGGGGCACCGTGTTCCTTTCTCTCTTGCACAAGAAACAGGATTCTCAGTTGTTACAGTAGTGAACCCTTTCTGGGTTTAGGGCAGAACCCTTTCTGGGCAGAAGAAGGTCTTCTGCCCTTCTTCTTCTTTTGTAACCATTACCTATATTAGTTTTCTTGTTGATGAAAACACCTATGGAGTTTCTACGGACACTCACTGACAGAGCTTCCTTGTACCTTTGAAAACCTCTAATGTACCTTAGTACGGAGAAGGCAATGGCACCCTGCTCCAGTACTCTTGCCTGGGAAATCCCATGGATGGAGGAGTCTGGTAGGCTGCAGCCCATGGGGTCGCTAAGTGTCGGACATGACTGAGCGACTTTACTTTCAATTTTCACTTTCATGCATTGGAGAAGGAAATGGCAACCCACTCCAGTGTTCTTGCCTGGAGAATCCCAGGGACAGGGGAGCCTGGTGGGCTGCCGTCTATGGGGTCACATAGAGTCGGACACGACTGAAGCGACTTAGTAGTAGTAGTAGTAATGTACCTTAGTAAGCATCTGTCATGATCACTTTGGTCTGAAATAGTGTGAGAGTAAGTTGTTTTACTGTTAAGCAAAATTTACCTCATATTCAACATTAATCTGATCTTTCTGTATTGAAAAGACAGGTTTAAATGAACAGCAGTGACTTATTATTTTCTAGATTCACTAGATACAATCTATATTTAGTAAAGTCAACTCTACTGCAGTGTAGACCCAAATAATATGTGTATCTTTAAATGTATGCATGCACATATCTGTATGTCTATATTTCACATGCATGGTATATGTATTATCTGTTATCTGTGTTTAAATATTTACCATATTGTTTAAATATTTTCCTATTTTCTTTTAAATTTGTATATCAACTCTCCTTAAAAAGATAATATTTGACTTCAAGGGAAAATCTTATGTGATCTTTTCTTTTTTTCTTTCTTTATTGAATGAATCCAAAACTTGTGCATTTTTCTAGAAAATTGGAAGACTAGATGATTTCAGCATTTCTACTAATACTCACATCAAGCCATTTGAGCTTCCTACTTAAACCCAAAATTTTAATTTTCTATGAGAACAGTTTCAGCTCTGAGGCCCAACAGAGATGTAAAAGAGTCCTTTGTCAAGAATAAAAAGATTACCTCATCAACTAACTATAAAATAACGGGAAGAATTTAACTGACAATGGGGATAGCTTTTTGAACGACGTAAAAATGAACTTATAAAAGTGCAGAAAATAAAATATTTTAAAATTGTCACAGAAGTGGAAGTGGATGGAAAGGAATGAATCAATTTTATTTTTGAATTGCTTTTCATTTTCTGCTGAAGGCTTTACCTCTCAAAGGGGAATCAGGGAGGGTCAATGACTTTCTCAATTTTTATCAATGAAGTAATATTTTCAACAAGGCTGATACATTTGGAAACAACTGCAAATTTAAAACACTTAGTATATTTAACAATGCAAAGTTAAGATTATGAGCACTGAGCATAAAGCTTCATTTTTTTTTTAATAAGACAATTTATTTTAGACCAGCACTAGGTTCACATCAAAACTGAGGGGAAAGTATAGATATTTCCCTTACACTCCACCCCACACATATACACATATAACCCCCATTATT
>SJYV01051239.1:8197-79004 GCA_006410875.1 Neotragus pygmaeus
AGATATGCAGATAACATCACCCTCATGGCAGAAAGTGAAGAGGAATTAAAGAGCTTCTTGATGAAAGTGAAAGAGAAGAGTGAAGAAGCTGGGTCTGTTCCCATTACTTCATGGCAAATAGAGGGGGAAACAATGGAAACAGTGACAGACTTTATTTTGGGGGGCTCCAAAATCACTGCAGGTGGTGGCTGCAGCCATGAAATTAAAAGACACTTGCTCCTTGGAAGAAAAGTTATGACCAACCTAGACAGCATATTAAAAAACAGAGACATTACTTTGCCAACAAAGGCCTGTCTAGTCAAAGCTATGGTTTTCCCAGTAGTTATGTATGGATGTGAGAGTTGGACTATAAAGCTGAGCACTGAAGAATTAATGCTTTTGAACTGTGGTGTTGAAGAAGACTCTTGAGAGTCCCTTAGACTGAAAGAAGATCAAACCAGTCAATCGTAAAGGGACTCAGTCCTGAATATTCACTGGAAGAACTGATGCTGAAGCTGAAACTCCAATACTTTGGCCACCTGATGTGAAGAATTGACTCACTGGAAAAAACTCTGATGCTGAGAAAGATTGAAGGCAGGAGGAGAAGCAAATGACAGATGATGAGATGGTTGGATGGCACCACTGACTTGATAGACATGAGTTTGAGCAAGCACTGTGAGTTGGTGATGGACAGGGAAGCCTGGCATGCTGCAGTCCATTGGGTCACAAAGAGTTGGACACGACTGAGCAACTCAAGTGAACTGAAGTGATTTCTGAACCCCAACAAGTGAGACAATGTCAGTGATTCCTTTTGGCTGTAATAAAAGCTGGAGGCAAAGTGGAGCTCTGCAAGGCCTTAAAATTAGTTTGTTTATTTTTTAATCATTTATTTTGGTCGAAGGCGAGTTGCTTTACAATGTTGTATTGGTTTCTGCTACACATCAACATGAATCAGCCATAGGTATACATATGCTCCCTCCCTCTTGAAGCTGTCTCTCACCTTCCTTCCCATTCCACAAGACTGTAACATTGGGAAACACTTTTTTTTCAGAAGGGAGAGAATCTGCAGCATGCCCATGCCTGTGGTCAGGCCTTGGGCTGGCAGGTCACGGTCTCATGTGGCTTTCTATGCTTTTCCTCTTAGGACCATTATTCTTTTTAGTGCTGGTTTGGGAATGAAATTAAGGTCCAGTTGTTTCATGAATGCCACTGACAAACTCATCAGCAGCATTAAACCACCTCAGCACCCAAGGACAGAGACCTCTCCATGAGTCTCCGTCACTGGTTCTTATTTTTGCAATGGAAATCACTAATTGCATCTGAATTGCTGATGTAAAAACTCAGTAGAAATCAACTAATGACATTCATTTGCTGGGTCAAGAAAGTAGTGACTATTTTATGCTTCTATGAAATAGCATAATCCTTTTAGTCTGCCTGTTCCAGAATTCACCTAATATTTGTCTATAATTCTTGTTAGTAAAACGGGGTTTTCATGAATACAGGAAGAGCATGACATCAGGCAAAGCAACATTTTCCTGAGTGTTGGACTGAATTTCAGGACATAAGTTTTAAATTCTAACAAATAGACAATTAGAACAATCAAAATTTAGATAGATTGCAACCGCCTAAATTAAAAAAAAATGCTATTGAATAACATATTACCAATAATGCAGAATAGGATAATACAAGCATTATCATCTAGTCCATTACAAAATTTTGTTTACTAGGTATCTTTTTACCTAACTATCTAGTCTTCATTTCAAAGGGAAAAGTATGTATTTTTTTTTGTCATCCAAACTGTCCTATATTATACACAGCTATGCACCTCAAAGTATCCTTTTCAAGAATCTCCATGTATCATGTTTTAAAAATCACTGTAAATAAGGCTGTAAAATAAATACTTATGTACTTGAACAGAGGTGCCAATACAAGTAGATGCTGAGATAATATCAAAGGACTGAAGTAACATGTTGAATTAAGAAGTCTGTAACAAACCAGAAGGGTGGAGTGGGGTTGGGAGGGAGGTTCAAGAGGTAGGGGACATACATATACCTATAGCTGATTCTTGTGGATGTTTAGCAGAAGCCAACACAATATTGTAAAGCAATTATCCTTAAAATAAAAATAAATTTAATTATAAAAAAATTTGATTCAGAAAATATAAGATAAAGGCATTATTTTTTTCTTGAGCAAAGAGAAGCTCTTGTTAAAAGGTATGGCGGAAAATTTTTACAATACTAGACTTTTAAACATTGTGAAGAGGAAATTTGTTTTAAGTGTTGCAAAAAAGCATTACAAAAATTAAAATGTACATAACAAATTGAGTGAAAATATTTCCATTTTACCTAAGAGAGATCAGAATCCCGAATATATATAAAAGAATAAAAACTCCCTCCTAAAAACGAACAAATAATATATACAGCAACTCTCACATAGGGGAAAGTATAAATATACATTTGCCCCTAACTTGCTAAAGTTCAGAGAATTAAAATTAGACATTAAATTTCAATAATACATCATTTCTTACACAGCAAATTTTTTAAAAATTTGATAGTATCAAGATTTGACAATTGTGTGAGGAAACAGTTGCATATGCCATTGGCTTTACAAATAGGTACAGCCACACAGAAGGACAATTTGTCTGAATTTGCCTTGTCATTCAGCTACGAAGTTGTGCCTGACTCTCTTCGACCCTATCGACTGCAGCATGCCAGGTTCCTCTGTCCTCCACTGTCTTCCAGAGTTTGCTCAAATTCACGTCCATTGAGTTGGTAATACCATCCGACCATCTCATCCTCTGCTGCCCTCTTCTCCTTTGGCCCTCAATCTTTCCCTGCATCAGGGTCTTTTCTAAAGAGTTGTCTCTTCGCATCAGGTGGCCAAAATATTGGCGCTTCAGCATCAGTCCTTCCAATGAATATCCAGAATAATCTGAATCTGCCTAAAACTCAGTAAATCCCTCCTTTGAATCTATCCCCTGAAAAGATTGGCCTGTGCCCACAAGCAGAGGGATTCAAGGACAGGTGAAGAATTGCTTGTACAGCAAAACATTCAGTGAAACACTCTTTCTTTGGGTGCTTAATAGGTATTAAGCAAAAAAGGATTTCTCAATCAGTTATGAGGAGAAAGCTCTAAGTTAAATGGATCAGACCTTGTTATTGTGGGACTTCTTAGTGCGGCAGATACCTTACTCTACGCTGAGTTTCTGGGGGCCTGTAGCAGACAGCACTTCCCACAATTACTGAACCACTAAAACCTTCTTTCAGGGACACAAGGAACTAGTGGTTTAGGAAATGAGCTGAGGAGATGCTGAACTACTTGATGGTGCAAAGCAGTCTGGGGCCTCTTTCCACAGAAAGGCCAGTGGAATGGGAGGCTCTGAACTTAGTAGTCAGGCAGACTGAGCAATGAGTAGACAAGGAAGAAATAAGACACTGAAGACTTTTCTTCAGGAATGTCCAAAGCAGCAGAATGGAGACAGAGGGTAGGGCAGGATTTCGGGTGGGTATGTTGTTTTGTTCTGTTTTGTTTGTGGGTTGTTTTGTTTCTCTTTTTGTTTGTAGTATGGAAGACATATGGGGAATAATCCAGCAGACAGGCGGGAAGCCCCAGTGGCACAGTGGGTAAAGAATCCTCCTGCAAATCAGGATCGACAGGAGACACGGGTTTGATCCCTGGGTTGGGAAGACACCCTGGAGAAAGAAATGGCACCCCACACCTGTATTCATGCCTGAAAACCCATGGACAGAGGAGCCTGGCAAGGCTACAGTCCATAGGGTCACAAAGAGTTGACATGACTGAGCTACTAAGCATGCCAGCACCAGCAGAGGGGCAGAATTTCAAGCTACAAATACACCAGAGAAGATGAACATTTCTGAGACAGGAAGACATNAAAACCCATGGACAGAGGAGCCTGGCAAGGCTACAGTCCATAGGGTCACAAAGAGTTGACATGACTGAGCTACTAAGCATGCCAGCACCAGCAGAGGGGCAGAATTTCAAGCTACAAATACACCAGAGAAGATGAACATTTCTGAGACAGGAAGACATTAGCCTTGCCGGGACGCCATGTCATTCTTGCAGTGAGTGGAAGGGTTTGGAATGTGGACCCAGGTAGACTGATAAATGAAAGAGGGAAATGATAACTTGAATACAGATTAATGTTCTATTTCCTACTTTTTTCAATAAAGTAGGAGGTAAGGCGATCTTCCGTGAGGGAAGAAACACCAGTGCGCCAGGGTGAAGGTGAGAGAGGTCAGTTGAACACAGCACTCGCAGGCAGGTGCCGTGTTCAACTTTGGTTTCTTTCATCTAACTTTGGCTTGATGTTGATATTTTCCTCAGTTTTCACTCATTTACCATTTGTGCATGAATTGCCTTGTATTAAAAATAATCAAAAAACAAAACTGATATATCCAGACTTCTTTAGTTTATTTTACAGAGAAAGCAGTACAATCAATAAAGACAGTGGGGAGGGGCAAGAGGAGACAGTTGAAAGAAAAGGAAGGATATTTTCTTTCGGGAGAAGGTATAGCAAAGATTTTCTTTTTTAAAAGAGGAATAGTAAAAGTAGGAAAATAGCAAATAATAGTGAAAATAGTGAACAACAGAGGGTCTTGATGACCTCTGCATCCAGAAGGTGGGTTAAACAACAAATAAGGATNGACTATGCCAAAGCCTTTGACTGTGTGGATCACAATGAACTGTGGAAAATTCTGAAAGAGATGGGAATAGCAGACCACCTGACCTGCTTCTTAAGAAACCTATATGCAGGTCAGGAAGCAACAGTTGGAACTGGACATGGAACTACTTCAAGACTGTATATTGTCGCCCTGCTTTTTTAACGTCTATCCAGAGAACATCATGAGAAACCCAACTTGTGAAAGAAGTACAAGTTGGAATCACGATTGCCAAGAGAAATATCAATAACCTTAGATATGCAGATGACACCACCCTTATGGCAGAAAGGGAAGAAGAACTAAAGAGGCTATTGATGAAAGTGAAAGAGGGGAGTGAAAACGTTGGCTTAAAACTCAAAATTCAGAAAAATAGGATCATGGCATCTGGTTTCATCATTTCTTGGCGAATAGATGGGGAAACGATGGCAACAGTTACAGAATTTATTTTCTTGGGCTCCAAANGCTATTGATGAAAGTGAAAGAGGGGAGTGAAAACGTTGGCTTAAAACTCAAAATTCAGAAAAATAGGATCATGGCATCTGGTTTCATCATTTCTTGGCGAATAGATGGGGAAACGATGGCAACAGTTACAGAATTTATTTTCTTGGGCTCCAAAATCACTGCAGATGATGACTACAGCCATGAAATTTTAAAAAACCCTTGCTCTTTGCAAGAAAAGCTATGACAAACCTAGACAGTGTATTAAAAATCAGAGATACAAATGTATTATTTTTTTGAAGTACAGTTTATTTAAAATGTTGTATTAATTTGAAGTGTACATCAAAGTGATTCAGTTATACATAAATATTTTCAGATTCTTTTTCCTTACAAGTTATTACAAAATACAGAATATAGTTCCCTGTGCTATACAGTAGAAGCTTGTTGGTTGTCTGCTTTATGTATAGTAGTGTGTATATGTTAATTTCAAACTCCTAATTTCTCTCTTCTTTTCCCATTTGGTATTTTTAATGGCTGAATTTGGTCAAAGGCCTTCTCTGCATCTATTGAGATAATCATATGACTTTTATTTTTCAATTTGTTAANATGTATGGCAAACCCAATAGAGTATTGTAAAGTTAAATTTAAAAATAAATAAATAAATTTAAAAAAAATTAAAAAAATAAAATAAAAGATTAAATGGAAAAAAAAAAAAAAAAACTCGTTCTTCAGGAAAATAAAAGAACTCGGTTCAGGATGCACATTGTAAGGACCACAGCTCTCCACAAGAGGGGAGCATGTCCTCAGTTTTGAATGTCTTTGGAGCCCTTTCTCTTCTCGAGATTCTTTTTTGCGTTTCATGGAGAGGGAGGCTATACTCGACCTGTTTGTTGAGTCTGGGAACATTGATGTGAGCATAAGACATCCCTCCCCCATGCAGGCGCAGGAGAGATTTACTGGACACATGCTCACCATTTGCAGGAACACAGACCTGACATGCATAAAGAGCACGTTAAATGACAATAGGGAGAGTGGTGGGGCTGTTTGAGATTATGTAATTTTATTCTTCATAAACTGGCAGAATTTTTCTCTTTAGCAAGCACTGTATTCCTTCAGAAAATCTACCTTCCTCTCTTCGGTGAGTATATATTCGCCAAAACCATAGAGCAACATTTACTGCTTATGTAAAAACATAATGGATGCGAATATTGTTTTTCCAGCTTAAAAAATACATGTATGATTTCTTTGAGAGCTTGCTTCCAATACAAATATTTTATTACAATGTTTTAATCTTCATTAAGTACTGAAGACGTGCTAGGTTCTATAATTCATACCAGAAATAAAGTGGAGGGTACTAGTAATATAAGAACCCAGGTTTCATTATTTTTAAATTTTAATTCATAAGAAGAACAATACAGTGTTGCAGTGGGCATGTTTCCCAAGTTGGTAGAAATTGTTCAGACCCCACAAAATTAATGTGATAAAAACAGTGAAGTCTTATTGACTCTATAGCCTACTTGGGCACTTTGCAATTTAAGTAATTATGATTTAATGAAACATCTAAGAACCTAGAAGTAGAACCCTCTGGCTTATTTGACCCTCTTTAACTTTGAAGTAGGTTTGTTTTGTTGGGTTTTGTTTTTGCTTTAAATTCCCTGGAGCTTGGGTCGCTTTCCCAGAGTGAATTGTTTACTAATACATATCATCCTCAAAGTAGATTATCTCCCATCAAACGATTGGCATCCACTAAACACTAACAACCTACGAATTCAGCTATGCAGAGAAGCAATCTGAAGTGTCTGGAATGGACTGCTTGTTTCACAGATAATCCCGCCTCTGCACCAAAGAAACTGGGGTGAGAGAGCCACATTGTTCTTTTGATAACACATGGTAAAGCCCCTCCCCATGGAGCCCCTCCCTGGCTGTCTCCTTTCCCTGCTCTGCTCCGGAACAAGGGTGGGACTGTAACTCAAAGTGTCTTGTTTTCTGCTCATTACGCTTCTGTAAAGTCCTGGCGTTTAGGAAATGTGTCTCCATTTCCGTGGAGATGAAGCAGGAAGGTCAGACTGAGCTTTAATCAAAGGTATCTCTCATGCCAGGGTAGGAGGCTTCTCTCCCTTACATGTGTGCCTTTGATTTGGTTGCTTTTTTGTTTTTTAAGATGCCGAACACCATGTCAGTGGCCTGGCCGTGGCTGTCACTTAATTCAGATGCCTAGGGAAGACAGTGATGTTGTCGTTGACAATTTACTCTTGCAGTATTTCTCTGCTGAACTCAGAGGGATGTTGTCACTGGTGCATTATCAAAAATACATGAAGTTCTCGCCCCTTATTAAGAGATGTTATGTCAGTTGAGCTAACGTTTAAAATATAACCCTAGCGGTGAGCAGGCCCCATCTCTTGCAGGAAACAAGCCAGTGCGCTGTGTTGCCAGGGGGACCGTCTCCTCCTGGGGAGGGTGTATTGTGCTGTGGCCCCATTTACTTCAGAGATTTTCCTCTTCTCTCTGAACACTGTCAATCCCTCTCCCTCCCACGCCCCGCTGCCCCACCAGCATCCTCCTTGCCACTGGTATATTTCTCTCTGTCCCCTATCCCCTGACCCTATCTTCTTTGGCTGGGAGTGCCCTTGCTAACCTCCAACCCCTTTCTTTCATAGGAGAGAGAATCCCTTTTACTTTTCCAGTGTTGCCGATGCCATAATTCATTCTGCTTTAGGTAGGCATTTCTCTTTATGTCCTGAGGAACCCAAGTCATTAGATGCATTGCTAACTCAAGTAGTTCTTGGGCTGAGAAGGGTGTCATCACAGTATGTGGGGCAAGAGCGGGGCTCCCTCTCCTCCCAGACTTGACCCTTGGATCCCCCATCTGTTTTCCTTCTCAGTTTTGAAGGCTGTCAAATTTCACTCAAGTTCAGGACTGTATGTGCTATATACAAAATTTGGTTTCTGTTCCAGTTTGAAAAAAAATATGGATTTCCACCCTTGTGCTTCAGACATGTGAGGTGGTCATGAGGGGAGGGTCAACCCTGGGCAAAACCGTCCACCCGACCCCCACTCCCCTTACCAGCCTCCCTTCCCAGGCTCCTTTCTTTACCCATTTTTCCTTCTGGCTGGCTATCTGTTACTGGCTAACAGATCTTTAATACCAGCTTATGCTGGGGCCATTTCCAGGGAGGTTTACAACAGAAAAATGAGAAGTATGAGAGACCTGCTATATGACCTTGGAAGNTCCTTTCTTTACCCATTTTTCCTTCTGGCTGGCTATCTGCTACTGGCTAACAGATCTTTAATACCAGCTTATGCTGGGGCCATTTCCAGGGAGGTTTACAACAGAAAAATGAGAAGTATGAGAGACCTGCTATATGACCTTGGAAGGCTGCTTTCTCATGTTCTCAATAAAAATCTCTAAAGTGACTCCAAGGATGTTGTCTAGGATTAGGGACTTTCAAGAGGGCTAGGATAATCTCCATGTCCTCTTCCTTCACTGTAATAGCTTTTCCTAATGAAGTGCTTGTCCTTTTGCTAATACACCTTGAACTATAGAATCTTCAGAAGATTAAGTAACAGTGCTTCAGGGAATAAAAGAGCTATTCTTTTAATGCCACAAATATTTCCCTCCCTACTTTTGGTTGTAATTATCACCAGCTTTCCCTGCACAACATCCAGACATTCAAAAACCATGTACCAGACCCAGAATATTACACTGACAAGCAATAGCTAGTCAGTTATCAAGAGCTAGTTATCAAGAGTTATCAAGAGCTCTCTTTCTTGCAGCACACCTAACATCAACTGAATCAAAGTCAAATTCTTATCCACAGGTCTTACCCTCTCTACCCCATTACCAGCCGCATTCTTTCCCTGTCTCTACATTCTTGTAATTGTTAGGACTCTTAGCTGAGGATGGCAAAATCAGACTAAGGGGGAAGAAAAGGAGTTTGTTGTTCAGATATGCAAGTATCCCATAGAAAGCAAGAAAGGGTCGACCAGCAGACCAGGATAAGGGTAGGGACTCAGATGAGCCTCAAGAGTGGAAACAAGGCCGTGATATTACGGCAGGGCTCCCTAACTCTGCTGTTTGTACTTTAGTCATATTCCCTCCCCCGTCTCTGTCTGCCTGTCTGGCGCATGTCATTTCTCTCTCAACTGCTGCCATGATCTCTGCTCCTATGGCAGGAAAACCGCCAAACAGTCTGAGTTTTACACAGCATAGCGCCTGCTATCTGCACAAACACAGAATCACCTTTCTCAGAACAAACTTTAGAATGCAGGATCATATTTCAATGGGGTTGTGTGGCACCCTCCCCTGGGGCCGCACAAGGTGCAGAAGGTGTTCAGAAGGTGTACTCACATGTCAGCACCCGTTGTCACCAGATGGCCAAGTAGAGGTCAAAAGCGGGAGGGGTTGCTGTAGTGACCTGAATAATCGCCCCCAAAGATACCCGGGTTCTAACCTCTGGAACCTGTGAGTGTTACCTACATGGCCAAAGTGACTTTGCAGATGGACTAACTTAAGAATCTTTAGACGGAAAGGTTATCTAGGATTATCCAGTGAACCCTAAGTGGAATCACGAGTGTCCTTTCTGGAACCAGGCAGAGGGAGATACAACTTTAAAGGAGATGGAAGCAGAGAGTGGAGTGATGTGCTTTGAAGGTGGAGTAAGGGGCCACAAGCCAAGGAGGCCAGGCAGCCACTGGGGACTGGAAAAGGCAAGGAAATGGATGTCCTTCTAGATTCTCGGGAAGGTGCACATTCATGCTGATGCGTTGATTTCAGCCCAGTGAAAACCATTCTGGATTTCTGGCTTCCAGAATCATAACAGAATAAACTTGTTTTAAGCCAGCAACTTTGAGTGTTTTATTAACCATAGGAACCGTAGGAAACTAATATAGAGGTTCTCAAAATACAAGGAAGGGAGGCAATGCCTAGGAAGGAGGTTTTTGGTGAGGCTCTGAGCTGTCAGTGCAAAAGATGCGTGCAGAAGACTGTTGTTAGGGCCTCAGGAGGGGGTATTGCAGTGATAGTCGGATTCTGACTTCCGATTAGAGACTTCAGATACACGCAAAGAAAATGCATGATGATTGAGCGATTAGATGCAAACCCTTTCTGGTTTAAGTGGGAAAGTTCAAAAGAAGTCGGATTGGATATAAATGGTCAAATGGGGGAAGTTTCAAGAGAAAGCAAATAAAGGGGGAGAGGATCTGAAAAGAGAAGGAAAGAGACAGGAAAGGTCCATGAAAGACAGAAAAAGAGAGAGAAAGGAAAAGAGAGGAAGTGTTAGTAGCTCAGTCATGTCCGACTCTTTGTGACCCTGTGGACTGCAGCCCGCCAGGCTCCTCTGTCCATGGGATTCTCCAGGCAAGAATTCTGGAAGGGTTGCCATTTCCTCCTCCAGAGGATCTTTCCAAATGAACGCAGGTTTGATCCTGCCTTGCCAGCAGATTCCTTATCATCTGAGCAACCAGGGAAGCCCATGGGAAAGTCCTAGAAAGAGCACTGAGGCAGTGAGGGCTCTGTTCCCAGCTCCCTGGTGCTAGTTCCAAAGTAGAGAGGGTTCTCTACCTTCATAGCCCTGGCCCAGGCAGTTCTAAGTGGAGGGCTTGAAGGACCTGATCCTGCATACCCACTCTGGCTCATGGACACTGCTTGCGTGTCTGATGGCTCAAACTTGGGTCTGATGTTGGCCTGGATGTTGCCTTGTTAGCTCCTGGGGCTCCTGAAGTTTATATCACACACTTTGGGACATGGTAGCTATATCGACACAAAATCCTGTACAGCTAAAATGGAAAACCCCCAGCTGGCCATGCACAAAATCTCCAAGACTCCTTGGTAAGAAACAGAACAAGAGAAACCAAAAGACATGACCCTTGTGTCAGCCCTGGAAAATACCTTCACTGTGGACTAAGTGCTTATTGAGGCAAAATGTGAATATTCCTCAAGGAAATCTGGAGACAGTTCTGCAGAGCTGAAGGTAAAACACAAATCCATCAGCACCAGGAGAGGCAAGAACACATTCTCTGGTAATGGCAGAATTTATGGGTCACAGAAAAGATAGCACTTTTAACACACACACAAAAAGGAAATTCCTATATTTGGGGAAAATAAACTGAAGATAAACAAATGTGCCTGAAATCACATCAAAACTTACTTTCTACTAAAGTCTCAGTCTGTGTTCTTTTTGTCAACTAAAATCATAACAATCCTAACAGAAGTTATTAGTTATTTGAATCCATATAATTTTAAAAATATAGCTATAAATTGTACTTTCAATAGCTTCAAATCATCTGAATAGCTCTGTCACCTGTATGGAAACAGAAAGATTTTTTGTTGTTCAATCCTGGGACTGTAGTAAAAAGAGAAAGTGTGTGTGCCAGTTCAATATTGCGTTCAGTTAAATGTACAGATCCCCAAATATAATGGTTTAATCTAAGAGGGTCCAGATCTTCTCTCATTAGAGTAATTCCTGACGTAGGTGGTCCAGGGTTAATCCACATTCTCCACAAAGACACCCTTCTCTCCTTCTGCTCTGTCACCCTCAGCAGGCAGCTTTGCTTTACTTTAGTCATCTATGCATACAAGAGAGCTTCAGTGTCAGCTCACTCTGCATTCCAGGCAAGAAAAAGCAGGGGATGCGAAGGGTCAAGGGGAAACGGGGGAAGGTTTTCTTGAAAGCAGCATCTACTTGTCATACATTACCGGAGCTATGGCCCTCTGTATTCATCCCATGCTTCAGATGCTTTTTAAAGCTGGTGTTTTGCTTTCTTAAAGAACATCAGGGGACTTCCCTGGTGGTCCAGTGGTAGGAGTCTGCCTTCCAATGCAGAGGACACAGATTTGATCCCTGGTCGGGGAACTAAGATCCCGCATGCTGCAAGCAACTAAGCCCGTGTGTTGCAACTAGAGACACCCATATGCCGCAACAAAGATCTTATGTGTGCAACTAAGACCCTGCACAGCCAAACAGATACTTAAAGAAATAGAGCATCAGACGTCTTTCAGAAATAAGTTAAGGAGAGTGGATATGGAGTATGCAACTAACATGTCTGCATACTCTTGAAAAATGGTCAACCATTATATTTGCCAAGATAAAAATCATCATTAGAGCTTCTCTTACTGCTATTTTAAAAATCAAGAAAAATGCTTTACTAATAGGCTGTATTCATTAAGACTATTTTGGTTGTAAGGAACTGAACCAACTGACAAACGGAAGTAAAAAAGGAGGGGCTGTTAGAGGTGTACTAGGTTATGTCATACAAGTGAAGAAAAGTCTGATTAACCTACTCTCAGAAAGAAAAGCAGATAGGAATTCTCCAGGGATGTCTTGGATTTTTTTTTTTTTCCTGTATAAATCTGCCAATAACAGATACAGACCACATATTGCTTCTTACAAAATAGCACCCTAAAATTGCACGGTGATAACTACCAGCTCATGTCACAGTTGGGTTTCTATAGGTCACTGAATCATTCAATAAGGCCAGTATTTTCTGAATGACAGGGCATATGATAGTATCCATTAATCCCTTGGATATCATCTCATTGCTGGCCCGTTTTTGCTGTGAAGTGGATTTGGTGATAATATGTTTACTGACAGTGCATATGACCTTCAATAAACTCATAGACAATGTGCATGGGTGTGAAGGGAAGAGAAAGTCCAAATCCAGAGCATGTGTATCTCTTCTGATAGTTAAAAAAAAAAAAAATCCCACTTTATTCACTGATGGCAGGGGCCCAGTTTAGTTGATCTAATTACCAAGTGTCCAGAAAGCATCCTTGAGGCTTAGTAGTGGTTCAGAATTGGATGCCCTTGCTTGAAAAACTGGATACTCAGCAATGATCCTAGGCAGGAAAGTCAGATCTAGGGAAGGGGAGTTCATGCAGTTGAGCCTATAGCAAGATGGGTATCTATGTCTGCCACTATGCCTGCCTTATTCATAAACCCAATTATTAAACAACACTCTGACTAATAAAGGAAAATGACATCTATGGACCATCCTGCCCACCTGATTATCATGAGTTTCTTCTATGTAGAAAGACTTCTGAAAGAGATGTGTGAGATACAATTGTTTTCACGCTTTAAGCCCATGCTGAAAGACCCAACCACACTGCCCACTCCTTAACCTTCTTCTTGTCATGAAGAATCTAATCTTCCTCCTCTCCAGTGAGGGACAGACAATAACAATGGCCTAGAAATCAATACGGATCCTGATTTTAGGCCGAATTTCCTTTTAGGCAAAGTAGATAGCCAGTTGGTATGCTTACTGCTCTGGCCCATCCTGAGCGTTTTAACTTCTGCCACTGTCTTTCAGGCCACTCCTGTCTGGAGCACTGCTGTCATACCACAGACCATTTCAGTTCATGTCAGCATTTCTCCAAGAATCAAGCATTACAGTTTCATCTTTAATCAAGTGGTCACAGGAAACCACCCATGAGACCATTCATAGGTATGGACTAAGAAATTCNAAAAAAAAAAAAAATCCCACTTTATTCACTGATGGCAGGGGCCCAGTTTAGTTGATCTAATTACCAAGTGTCCAGAAAGCATCCTTGAGGCTTAGTAGTGGTTCAGAATTGGATGCCCTTGCTTGAAAAACTGGATACTCAGCAATGATCCTAGGCAGGAAAGTCAGATCTAGGGAAGGGGAGTTCATGCAGTTGAGCCTATAGCAAGATGGGTATCTATGTCTGCCACTATGCCTGCCTTATTCATAAACCCAATTATTAAACAACACTCTGACTAATAAAGGAAAATGACATCTATGGACCATCCTGCCCACCTGATTATCATGAGTTTCTTCTATGTAGAAAGACTTCTGAAAGAGATGTGTGAGATACAATTGTTTTCACGCTTTAAGCCCATGCTGAAAGACCCAACCACACTGCCCACTCCTTAACCTTCTTCTTGTCATGAAGAATCTAATCTTCCTCCTCTCCAGTGAGGGACAGACAATAACAATGGCCTAGAAATCAATACGGATCCTGATTTTAGGCCGAATTTCCTTTTAGGCAAAGTAGATAGCCAGTTGGTATGCTTACTGCTCTGGCCCATCCTGAGCGTTTTAACTTCTGCCACTGTCTTTCAGGCCACTCCTGTCTGGAGCACTGCTGTCATACCACAGACCATTTCAGTTCATGTCAGCATTTCTCCAAGAATCAAGCATTACAGTTTCATCTTTAATCAAGTGGTCACAGGAAACCACCCATGAGACCATTCATAGGTATGGACTAAGAAATTCATGGGAATGTGAATGATGGGAGTGTGTATGATCTGACTGTGCAAATGACTTTTGCTTTCAGGATCCGATTTGATAATGGAATATTACTAGCCATACCCAGTTTTAAAGCTACATATATCAAATGGTATTAGTTGCTCATGAGTAGTTCAAACACTATAGCTCTCTGCTGCTGCTGCTGCTGCTGCTAAGTCACTTCAGTCGTGTCTGACTCTGTGCGATGCTATAGACAGNTATTACTAGCCATACCCAGTTTTAAAGCTACATATATCAAATGGTATTAGTTGCTCATGAGTAGTTCAAACACTATAGCTCTCTGCTGCTGCTGCTGCTGCTGCTAAGTCACTTCAGTCGTGTCTGACTCTGTGCGATGCTATAGACAGCAGCCCACCAGGCTCCCCCATCCCTGGGATCCTCCAGGCAAGAACACTGGAGTGGGTTGCCATTTCCTTCTCCAATGCATGAAAGTGAAAAGTGAAAGTGAAGTCGCTCAGTCAGGTCCGATTCCTAGCATTCCCATGGGCTGCAGCCCATCAGGCTTCTCTGTCCATGGGATTTGCTAGGCAAGAGTACTGGAGTGGGCTGCCACTGCCTTCTCCATAGCTTTCTATGGGACAGGTATTCTGTATTCACCAGAGTCCATTTAAAAACTGGAAGCTCATTCTAAAGGAAGAGTCACCTGGGGAAGCTCATTCTAAAGGGAAGAGTCAAGGGAAGAGGATACCTCTGCTTTCAGACTCTAGAGACACCACTAGATTGTCCCATTAGGGCTCATCACAGACTCCATTGTGCAACCCCATCTGCAAACCACACCGTTGTACTTGATGGGTTACAAAGGCTGAGGGAAAAGTAGCCTGAACTTTGCTGCTGTCGTTTAATCACTAAGTTGTGCCTGACTCTTTTGTGACCCCATGGACTTTAGCTTGCCAGGTTCTTTTGTCCATGAGATTTCTCAGGCAAGAATACTGGAGTGGGTTGCCATTTCGTTCTCCAGGGGATCTTCCTGACACAGGGTTTGAACTCACATCTCCTGCTTTGCAGGCAGATTCTTTACCTCTGAGCCACCAAAGAAGCATGAACTTTGCTCTGAGAGAGTTAAATATGTTTCTCTCATGCTGGCAGATTCTCAGGTATCTGGAGAGGATATATTCACAATGATTTCTCTCCTTTTTCTTGCCATGTTTCACTGTGGATAAAGTATATTTATCCTTATCTCACAGACTTTGGGTTTCCCCACCAAATGACTTAGTTTCAACAATGGAATGTACGTGGACATGATGGTATTCCAGCTCCTAGAAGAGACTGTAAGGTGTGATGTCTGTTACCAATTGCTCTCTTGCACCCCGGCCCTGCACCAAGAGAACAGCCCAAGTAGATGGCCCTCTTCAACTTTGGCCCTAGAATGAGCATGGCACATGGTGCATTACCTGCAGCCTGGATTACCATTCTCGTGGCAATGCATGATGCAAGTGAAGGAAAGAGAAATGCTTAGTTCCGTAAACCACTGAGATTCTCAAGGTTATTTGTGACATGTGCTGTGCTCAGATGCTCATTCGTGTCCAACTCCTTGCAAACCCATGGACTGTAGCCCACCAGGCTCTTCTGCCCGTAGAATTTCCCAAGCAAGAATACTGGAGTGGGTTGGCATTTCCTCCTCCAGGGGATTGAACCCTTGTCTGTTACATCTTCTGCACTGGCAGATGGATTTTTTACCTCTAGCCCCACATGGGCTTCCCATTTGTGACGTACTAAAACTAAATGAAAACAGACTAAGATGCCAAGTAAACAGGTCAAAAACCACGTACAACATACTTCTTTTGAATATGAAACAAACTGTCATCAAAATCTGAAAAGGACAATCATCCCATGCGTTGTTTCCTTCTCCATGTCAGAATAAAGGGATAAACTTGTATTTTACAATGTTATGTGGCAGCCTGGATGGGAGGGGAATCTGGGGGGAAATAGATACATGTATTTGTATGGCTGATTCCCTTTGCTGTTTACCTGAAACTGTCAAAACATGACTAATCAGCTATGGTTTAGTCGCTAAGTCTCGTCCGAGATCCCATGGACTATAGCCCGCCAGGCTCCTCTGTCCATTGGATTCTCCAGGCAAGAATACTGGAGTGGCTGCAATACAAAATAAAAAGTTTGAAAAACATATTTTAGGTTGGAAATAATATCCCAACATATTCTAAAGTATCAATGCCATAGATATGTCATAGTATTAACTTCCAGAACTTTTGCATATACTATCTCCTACTCCTTGAATCAAAACATCTGGGGTGTTTTCCTTTTCTTGTTTCCTCAGACTCATCACCTTGACATCACTGATGTGATAAACACAGATAGTACCCATTCCTGATGGCCTGCTGGGATCCCCTTGTCCAGGCAGGCCTATCAGTGTCCCAGTGCTTTGAGAGTTACCTGCTCATGACTTGCAGCTGCCAACTTTTGCCCAACAGTTACAGTCAGGAAGATACTTTCTGAGTAGGTTTCTTAATGGCTGAGTGTAGGTTTACAGGCTGTTAGTTTTCCAAACTGCGGAGGAGGCAATGGCACCCCACTCCAGTACTCTTGCCTGGAAAATCCCATGGACAGAGGAGCCTGGAAGGCTGCAGTCCATGGGGTTGCTGAGGGTCGGACACCACTGAGTGGCTTCACTTTCACTTTTCACTTTTTTTGCATTGGAGAAGGCAATGGCAACCCACTCCAGTACTCTTGCCTATAAAATCCCATGGACGGAGGAACCTGGTAGGCTGCAGTCCATGAATGAGCAACTTCACTTTCACTTTTCACTTTCATGCATTGGAGAAGGAAATGGCAACCCACCCAGTGTTCTTGCCTGGAGAATCCCAGGGTCGGGGGAGCCTGGTGGGCCGCTGTCTATAGAGCTGCACAGAGTCAGACACTACTGAAGTGACTTAGCAGCAGTTTTCCAAACTGAAATATGTAAGGTACCTGAACATACACACAATCCAGTGACCAATTCCAAATACCTTCTCTTATTCATCTCCTGAGAGTCTGCTCAGGACTCAACCGAAATCAGATTGATTATATTCTTTACAGCCAAAGATGGAGAAGCTCTATACAGTCAGTGGGTGTTCTTTGGAAGGACTGATGCTAAAGCTGAAACTCCAATACTTTGGGCACCTCATGTGAAAAGTTGACTCATTGGAAAAGACTGTGATGCTGGGAGGGATTGGGGGCAGGAGGAGAAGGGGATGATAGAGGATGAGATGGCTGGATGGCATCACCAACTGGATGGACATGAGTTTGGGTGAACTCCAGGAGTTGGTGATGGACAAGGAAGCGTGCATGCTGCAATTCATGGGGTCACAAAGAGTCGGACACGACTGAGCAACTGAACTGAACTGAACTGGGAGTCTGTTGCCTGCGATCTCTCTCCTGGACAGTGACTGTGTTGGTTGAGGTTATTGGCATTGTTACCACCAGAAATGGACTCTGGCTAGCTTAATTTAAAAACCTTATTAGGGAGGAGTATAGCGGGGGGCTCACAAATTAAAATAAGAATTGAGCAAGGGTGATTGGAGAGGTGAAGAAACTATAGAATCTCCAGGGACATTCGCAGCAGAGATTAAAGACCCTGTCTCTTTGGCGGTGGTTCTCAAGTTCATCTGCTTATTCCAGTCATATGGGAATTATATAATCCTAATGCTAATACTCAGTCCACACCCAAAACGAACTGAAATCAAAATCTTTTGGAATGGGACCCAGGCATCAGTATCTTTTATAACCTAAGGTTGATTCCAGTCGGCAGCTATGGTTCAAACTTCAGCTGCATCAAAATTACCTGGAAGGCTTATTAAAACACAGACTGCCAGGCTCCAGTCCCAGAATTTCTGATCTACATAAAATCCATTAGAAATGATTTGTATTTACAACAAATTCCCAGGTGATGCTGAACCTGGGTCTCGGGTGAGCCTGAGATTCTATATTCTTAACAAGTCCTCATGTGATCTGAGGCTGCAGATCCTCAAACCATATTTAGGGTAGCAAAAATCTCAATCAGGGGTTCCAAAACATCTTTTCTCAATTCTTAATGTGTGAGCCACCTGTTTGGTCTTCCCTAATCAGGTTTTAAATTATGCTAGCCATAGTCGATTTCTACTGGTAACAAGACAAATAACCTCAACCAATATAGTCACTGTACAAAAGAGTGATTTAGCAAATATCAAAGGCATTGCAAACCTTGTGAAAACACGTATACTTGGACCCCACCACCAGATTTTGATTCAGTAGTTCTGAGGTGAGGCCCGATAATTTCTAAGTTGTTCTCGGGTGACACTGTTCCCACCAGTCCACAGACCACATTTTTAATAGCATGGTCTCGAGGTGGTTCTGACCATGGTGACTGTCCCCCACCCCCCACCCCCCAACAAAAGGGCACTTGGCAAGATCTGATTACAGTTTTGATGGTGGCACTGCAGCAGATGGGGAGAAGGTGGGAGGAGAAGGAACGCTACTGGTGTCTAGTGGGTAAAGGCCAGGGATGTAGCTAAGCATTACACATATGCTTAGAATGTGTAATAGAATGCTTAGAATGCATAGAAAGAAAAAAAAAAAAACAGCCTCCCTTGCTACTTTTTCTGATTTTGTAATTCCAGTGAGAAAGAAGAATATTTTCCCAGTTTGGGTCAGGTGCCCACCTGTATGGATCAGTCAACTATGCCAGGGTGGCAAGGCCTTGTACACATGAAAGGGCACAGCCCGCCCTCAGAGCAAATCAATAGAAGGCAGACAGTGAGCTCTTCTGAAAGTCAAGAGAAGTGGGGACAGGTGTAACTTTAGCCAAGACAATTGTGCTCACTAGAGCAGGGTGGTGGTGGGTAATAGGCATCTCTGAGGAGTGACAAATGAGTGAATCTTCGCATACACAGCAGTTGCTGGAGCTGCTTCTGTAATCGGAACAGCTGGGAACCTCATTCCAGGCTCTTCCGCAGACAGACAGCTCCCTGTGTTTCCTCACTTCCCACGTGTCCCCTCTCTCAGGTAGCTGAGCCTATTTCTTTTCCTTTCAAACTGAAGTATACACATGCAGGCAGGCACACACATGTGAGTGTGCATGCACAGTGCTCAATGTTGATTCAGTCTGAATTTTCAGTCTGTCCCCCACAAGAACTGGCAAAACACACAACCAGCTGGAGATAAAGAAAATAACTCTGCCCTAGTCTTTATTGGATCACCACTTACTTTGGTTGATCAATCCTGTTTCAGGTACTTTTTTGTTCTACCTAAGTCTACCTTGGAATTGTTACTGACACTGGTTCATATAGAAGTAGTAATAGCTAACTTCCACTAATATTCATTCAGGCTCTATGTTCAGATATATACATACGTTATATATAATATATATGCACATATACACATGTCTAATTTTAATCCTCACCACATTCTTATGAGGTAGGATTATTATCAGTGGAGAAAATTAGTTTTAGAGATCTTAGATACTAGTCCAATCTTATGCATTTTTCAAGTATGTAGTAGAACAGGAATACACACCCAGGTCTGTCAGTCACCAAAATCTTTTGCTTAACCATGGTCTTCTCCAGTCCTCCCCTATTCTGGACTTTCCCCTACTTCCCAATCCCAAGCATGAGCCAAAATATATCCCAATATCCTCAGGAGCTAAAACAGTCGAATGAGATCTTACAAAACTGTCATGGAAAACCAATTTAAATACAAAATGCTAATCAAAGTGGAACACACAGTACTCGAGGCTTAATGAAGACAATCTGAAAACATAGCTGAGGTACACATCGCCAGTTAGAATTTCCATGTCACTCAAGAAAGTACAGCGCACACAAATGGTTTCAGTGTGAGTGTTAGGCGCTCAGTTGTATCAGACTTTCTATGATCCCATGGACTGCAACCTCTGCCTATGGGATTCTCCAGGCAAGAATACTGGAGTGGGTAGCCATTTCCTTTTCCAGGGAATCTTCAAAACCCAGGGATCAAACCCAGGTCGCCTGCATTGCAGGCGGATTCTTTACTGTCTGAGCCACTAGGGAAGCCCAAAATGATTTCAGACCAGATGGCAAAGTAAACTTAGAATGAGAGAGCCTTCACTGAAGCCACTATGTCAACAGAGACACCACGTATGAGGCTGTAAGGGCAGCCATCTCCCTGCAGATCACCCAGCAGCATGCTGTCAGATCAGCTGAGCTGGAAGGAACCCTGGGTGTTAAAGAAAGTACCAAGGATTCCCCAGTGCTTTGTGGATTTCTGACATGGCGTTTCACTGGCTTTTACCACAGAGGGTAAACGAGTGGAGTGTGCCTGTGCCACGCCAGCTCCCCAGAAGGTTGTGTCTCATTTAGATCATCAAAGCCACTGGCCAGACATTCTTCATCCCCTGTGCTTTGTGGAATGCCAAGCATTCTGCAGATGGTCCTCCAAGTGCTAAGTAATAACAGTGCCTAGCTTTCATGGGCTATTTGAGGTAGTCATTCTTCATACTCATTCTATTAACTGCCTCTGTCTCTGCTCTTGGTGAGAAACACTGTTATGAGTGACAAAATGGACACCTGGTTAAAAGATATCTTCAGAAACAGAACTCCTTGCTCCCAAGCATTTCAAATTCTTACAGCATTTGACTGAAGTAAAGCACACACACACAAAAAATTTAGTGGCTTGTCCTTTGTGCTAGTTGCAAAATTTATAGTCACCCTTCCACCTGTATCTTCTCTGAGATCCTATCTGCCTTTGAGGCCTAACACAACATAACTCTACTCCACTATATAATGTAATGGTGAAGAGGAATTTTCTGCTTGGAACAGACCATCTCATTTCAATATGCTGTGACATCTTTTGGAAACCAATATCCTCTATAATAGGGAATGGCTGAAGATCAAGGGCAATCATTTCTCTGATTTATGAGCAGTGCAAGCAGATGGTTTTTTGAATATCTGGCCTTTTCCCAGAAACCTCATGCAAGCTAAGCTGTTGTATCTCATTGAGTGAAAAGCTTTTGCTTCCAGGTAAAGGGCTGGGATGACTCAGAATCTGACTTTGTACTTGAAAACAGAAACAGAAGATGCTGCTCAAGAAAGCCAATGAACTATTTTTTTTTATTTTCCCTATAGCTCACAGCAATCATAACTACAGACCAAGCTGTGTCAGCCTTAAAATAAAAAGAGACAGAGAGAGAGAGCAAGCCAAATACCTGGTCTGGCAGGTGAAGATGTCTCATTTTGCTATGGTTATTAGATTATCAATTTTCTCCCCTCAAGACCTGTGTGATTCACAGGGAACACTATTAGTCTGGCAAGAATTAATTACAGCTCTGACAAAGGTGACTTTCCAAACAAAAGCAAAAAGGTAAACTAGTCTCTATGTGAAATACATGTGAAGTGAGGTTTGGCTAGGATTATAAACAGGATCGTGGGAAATTCTCTGATTAAAAGGAGTATGTTGGGCTCTTTTAAGTGAAAGACCAGGTAGGTGGGACTTGATCCTGAGCTATGGGCTCTTCTAAGTGAAAGAGGTAGGTGGGACTTGATCCTGAGCTATGACCACAAAGTTGTAATAATCAGCATTATTTCAATATTTCAAAAAATTAAGGCTTTCATTTCAACTTGATTGATCCTCTCATAGGTCAGAAAAAGTGACCATTTTTTGAGGACTAGGGGTTGACAGTGATAAAGATTTATTTCATCTCAGCATCAGAAGACTTGGGGATGTTGTACATATAAACAAAGGAAGCCAATCTGAGTGACTTGAAACAAAGGGAACCACGAAAATGACTCTCTCTACAGTCAGTATATTCAACGATGTGTCATTAAGTTGAGATTCTACTTGTTTCTCTTTCTGGAGAATTAATGTTGGGGAAATGTTTGAAGCAATCAAATGAGTCTTTAATGACCCTGAGCTCTTTCCCATAGCAATGAAAACCCTCCCTTCTCCTCAGTTACTTAGCCCTCAGCAGTGCAGCAACCTTCTATTTCAAACTGTGCATTCAGGAAACATTTTTGCTATCAGTAAGAAGCATCAAAGTAAGCCTCAAGCACTTCTGTTATTGCATGGGTTTTTATTTTCGGGTTGAAATGGAAGTCTTCGGCACCTGTTCAAAGGATTTTGAGGGTAAGCAGTAAGAGAGGGAAGGATGGCTTTTGCCTCTTGGAGTGCACTAAACTGCCACGATGTCCCTCTTCCCAGAGGCAAGTCTCCTGTCTGTGACAGATCTTTACCCCCCAACAGGCACCAAACATCCCAGAAATGAACACTGAGGCCTCTGGTGCACTCCACCTGTGCATCTAAGACCACACTTGGCTCAGCTTGTCTTTTTGCCCTGAGAACAGACATCAGGAAAATCTTGTATTTTTCAGTTCTGTTAATTGTCTTTATTCCATAAACTCTGTTTTCATTCATTCACTTATGTAATCGCTCATTCACATAGAAATTTAACAAACATTTATCAGTTGCCTGAACTAGGTTCAGGATGTTGGTGGGCTCCCAGCCCCAAACAGAAAAGAAGAGGTCCATGTCCTCATGAGGCTTATATAAAGTTGGGTATCTGGTTAACTTCATGTTATTTGGTTTTAGCTTTAATAGTTTAAGCAATTTTTTCTTAATAGTGAAAAAATTTAAACTATGAATTTGCCTTTGAATACAGCTTTGATAGTATGTAATTAATATTCCTATTTAATGTCATCCTTACTATTATTTTGCTAACAACTGACTTGAGCTTTTTTTTAACTTAGTTTACAGGAGGATAGTTTGCCATGATGCTTGTTTAATCTCAAACAGGGATATTTTTGCTTCCTTATTATTAATTTCTGGTTTATTTTGCATTAAGGCCAGAGAATATATCCATTATAATTCCATTTTTTAGAACTTACTATGATTTCTTTGTGGACTAGTAGTTCTGACTTTTATAAATGTTTTATTGTGAGTTGACAAAAATATATATTCTGTTTATAAAAACAGAAATATGACAATGAAATGTGTTACATTTTATTTAGATGCTATTATATTATTTTATATACTTCATGGTATACCTATATTATAAATATACTTGTCATTATTTGATACTACTAGGTACCATGATAAATTGTTTCCTAAAACAATATACTACTAATAATATACTAATATATTTTTATAATAACAATATACTTTTTCATGTTTGACTTTTTGATCTGTTAAAAATTGAAAGAGGTGTGTCTAAAATCTCCTGATATTTTTAGCTTGCTTTACATATTTTGATGGTATTTATTTCACAACATAAAAATTACTATTAAATTTATGCAAGAACTTCCTGGTCACTTTTAGTAGGTTTTGCTTTCAGTTCTATTTTCTTTGATATTAATATTGCTATTTGTGCTTTTTATGTGTTATGAAATGGTCCTTCCTTGTGGATCTCTTAGATAGCATTTAAGTTAAATTTTTAGATTTTATTTTGTTCTTTTTGTTTGATACAGGCTTGTTAATGATATCTGAACACTTCATTTTATTTAAAACATTAACCCACTCAAATGTATCATAATTCATTTATTTGGTCTTGTCTGTTCTCTTTTGCAATATGTTTTAGGTTTACCACTTGGTAGGCATACTCTTGCATGCCAACTCTTTTTTTAACCCTGTTTTTTGCTATGTTGATCATACTTTTTGTTTTGCTTTTACAAAACCAAAGTAGATTTATTTGGGCTTTCCAAAGGTATATCTCTCTGGTTGTCTATTGATGTCTACTTGCTCCAGCACCATTTGTTGAAAAAGCTGGTTTTCTTCCATTGGATTACATCTTTGTCAAAAATCAATTGGGCATTTTTGTGTGGGTCCATTTCTCAGTTCTCTATTCTGTTCGTTGACTCATGTGTCTGTCCTTCTGCCAATAACACACAGTCTTAATACTGTAGAAGTTGGGTAGATTGATTTCTCCCAATTTATCATTTTTCAAATTGTTGTAGTATTCTAGTTCCTTTCATTTAACCATTTAAATATTAGAATAACCTTGTGTGTATCAACAACAACAAAAATTCTAGGTTTATCTTTGAGCAATCTTTTTTACCAGGAAAAATGTGGAATATATTTTCTAAAGCTTATAACAAACATATCAATATATGCTAAACAAAAATTCTGTCTTTACACATGAAAGATACCATAACTAAATAGGAAATTCCTGGTTAGAGCTCAGATTCTTCCTACTCCAAAATTCTATCAACACTGCTCCACTGGTACCTAATATTCACTGTTATGCTGGAAAAGATGAAAACCAGTCATATCTCTCCATATTTTTTTTCTCTCTGGATGTGCAGAAGACACTTTACTTACTATTGAAATTCAAAAATTTCACCAGGATATGTTTAGGTGTTGTTTTCCTTTTGCCCAATTTGCCTTATGTGCTGTTTCAGGATATTCTTCATCTCAGAAACTTTTTACACTGTTATTTCCTGATGTTTGCTGGGTTCAGTTTTCTCTTTTCTTGGAAGACCAATATTATGTAGGTTGAACACATGCCTTTCACACCTGTGCTCTTCATTCTTATTAATTCCCTTTCTTTGTTCTTATCCTGTGAATCCTGGGAGAATTTTTAAAAGCTGTCTTCCGAGTCACTGGTTACTTCTCTGAAAGATAATTCTTATCTGTACTGCTTCTAACACACACTTTAAATTTTCTCATTATATTTTAATTTCTTTACAATTTAAACTTTTCTTGTCAGTTCCCCTTATACTTACAACTGTATAGAAATCCCTTTTCTACTTTTTAAATATCAACTTTCTTCTCTCATTTCCGAGAATCTGTATCTTTTTAAAGTTAATTGAGTGCATAATAAAGATGGGATTGTGCCCCCTCTAGTCAATCTTTAGTTGAATAAATAATATGTGAACAGGAAAAACAATCAAACATTACAAAATGTATGTAATTAAGAGGTAGTCTCCATCTTATCCCAAATATATATCCCTTTCCTATAATTAAATATTGCTAATAATTTTTCATTTCCTTCTGGAAACGTTTTATGTATATACAAGCATGTAGATGTATTTGTTTTTAAAGTAGATGAGATGACTTTCTGTAAGCCTTGCGTTTTTTCACTCAACATATTTTGAAGATCGTTTCATATTGGCATATAATATTTTACTTCATTCCACTAACAATGCTGTTTTCAAAGTAGTGCACAAATAACAAATATCTTTCTACATATATATAAACACATCTTTAAATGTATCACAGAATGGTTATCACATTCATTCACTGAAGTAACACTGTTCATGAAGTAGAGCAAGCAGCGCTGATTGAGTCCACCATAATTCACTCATCTTCTGCCCATGATGGACATTTAAGTTGTCACAAGTATTTAACCATGGAAAATGTGGGGTTTTTTAAAGCTTGGTTTTCCTATGATTTTTGAATTGTGGGGCTGTTTTTTTGGAGTGGGTTGTAAATATTTGTTCTGTTTTCTTTTTTTATTTCCTTTTTTCTTATTTGTACATCATTGAATAATAACAGATACATCCAAACTTGATGCTTACCCAGAAACAAGGTGACTTAATTCTCCTTCTTTCCTCTCACTCCATTCCACTTTTCATAGTGTCCTCCTTCCAAACATAAAATGGAAATTCCCACTTATTTTATAGACCCACTTAAGAGAGTCTGAAGGTAACACCAATATGTTAATATTTATCTATGGGTGGTTTAGTTATAGGAGATTTTCACTTTCATTTTTATGCCTTTTATATTGCTTAAATTCTTTACATTGGAAAAATATCAATATTGCAAGAAGAAAAAATAACGCCATGAAAATTTAAAATATAACATTCCTAGTTCAACAGCCCACAATATGGGAATAGGGACCACTGAATGTGAAAGTTACGCCCTAAGAGGGATTTCATCTCTATGCCATTTTTCAAAGTGTATCGAAGCCAGTAATACAATGGCAAGCTTTCTGTTGGTTTTGGCCCTTGTAGCAGGAATTATGGAGTGTCTTTTCAATGCCAACCCAAAAGATGTTTCCCCTTCTTTACTGCTAACAAAATCTCAATTTTGTTTAGACAGAAAATGAAGAAAAGGATTAAATAGACAAGAGTTCAATGAAAGGATTACTTAGAGTGGTTTGAGCAGGTTCCAAGAATCGGTGACAGTAGAGAGATAAAACCTACTTCAGGCCTGAAGAAAAAGGGGGACAAGAGGTTATTGAACCCAAGGGAAAGCTATAGCTACAGGAGAAGGTCTTCTGGAAGGAGCTGTGGCTTTTGGAATAAAGAGAATGTATTACCAAAACCCAAAGAGAGCTGGAGCCACAGAAGCTGGACTACCTACCCAAGAGGAACTGTGCCAGTGGCAGCCCAAACAGGGAGGAAGCTGGAGAGAATAATACTTCACCTTTTTTTTTTTTTCTCCTGCCTTTAGATCTCCTCTCATGTCTCCTGGTACCAAGACTCAATGAGAAGCCAGAAAGCAAAGGAGATTCAGTGATCTAGGTTATAGACATCAGCCCTTGAGGTAGGTGGCAACTTAAGAAAAGCAGAGAAATATACATATTTTATGTTCTGTATTGCATTCTCTTGGCCCACCATTTTGTCCTGGCCATTGCTACGTCACCCAGCTGTAGCAATAGCCCCCGGACTCAGCTTCATAGTATGTCTCTTGTTTCTCCAGAATCCTTTGCCCTCATCATCTGAGACCCCTACACGAGACTAGCCTGCTTACCCACTCCGCAGCATATTCAAGCTATACATTTAAAGAGGTTAGTGGCCTCTGGGGCAACTGTTGATGGATTGGGTTTGGAAACCAATAGAAAAACAATTTTTTTCATGTCTTGAGCAGACAATTCTGAGATGAAAAAATATTCACAGAACAACCACAGTTCTTCAAAGGTTCTCAGACTGAGCCCTGGGTACCCATAACAGTAACCAGCATTTAACTTTAATAGCTCAACTCTTGAATTAACTTTACCTCCTTCTCTGTTTTATTACTCCCAGTCATTTGGCTCCTATTGTCTGATATCATTTTCCCAAATGACTACCTTCATGTATCCCTTCCTCAAATTCTGCTCTAGGGAGCCTACGATAAAATAGACAGAAAAGGGTAGTTTTGGAGGAGTGGGTATTCACTCTTTACCCAAGTGATGCAGGGGTAAGTGACCCTATTCCTAAATGCAGGTGTAGATTCTGATTAGTCCACAGTGATAGTTTGGAAAAGGGTGTGTGATTAGTTTGAGCTAACAGTAAAAGAAATAAGTTGCTCTAGTTTTATAATGTAAGTGCAAACTGTCGCACAGGGTCAGTTCTAAACAGGCAGTCTAAAATACAACACTACTGAAAAACACATCATGTCTCCAGCAGGTTCAAAACATTTTCAAGGGTCTAGGCAAAAATAGGTATCAATAATGCAACAATTTCTGGTGCCACAGTCATAGACAAGAGTTGGGACTCCATTGGAGAGATGAAGGTTGCTTGTGGTTTCCACAAATGTCTATCCAGAGTACAAGGGATGGGAAAGAATGAGGTCTAACTCTTTGTCAAGAATGTGGTTTGATTTTCCCATAGTTTTGAGGATGTACACACTCTGCTCTGATTCCACAGGAAAAGTTAATAGTGTAAACCACAGGTTGGCATATTTTTTTTCTAGAAAGGGTCGGATAATAGATATTTTAAGCCTTATAAGCCATGCAGTCTTTTAAAAAGGAGACATAGAAGGAGCCATAAATGGAAATGGCCATGCTCCAGTGAAACTTTGTTTACAAAAGTGGGCGGTATCCTCGATTGGTTTTAGTTTGCTGACACTGGTATAAACCAAGCAGACCTTTGTTGTCACCTCACAAAGAATCCAATTAATACTGTACCTCAGTGAATACTTTCTTCAAAATGTGAACGATTTCATCAGTAAATTTTTAAAAATTAGACTATCCAGCAGCTTTCGCCCCCAAAATTTCATTTTCTCTTAAGAATATTTGCCTTCTACTGTTGCTATTTGCAAAAAAAAAAAAAAAAAAAATCAAATCAGCAAGATGATGTCTAATTGATCAACTCAATTAGAGTTGTCAATTGTCTAACTGATCAACTTATTTTTCAACTCAAAACAGTTGAGAATATCTCCCAGCACATCTCATCCTGAAACTTTTACCCCTCCAAAAAATAAAACTGCAAGTACAAGATCTGAGAACCTATCATAAAAGTCCATTAATGTAAAAGCTACTAAGTAGAACTAAAGAAAAATACATTTGTTCAAAAGCAATCACATAACTAAACCAAAAAGTAGTCTCCTGGAGATAACCTTATGTTAAAAGAGTTTCATGTTTTCTTGAGAGCCTTTCATGCTGAAAATTCTAAAAGCCCACTGGCTGCACACAGGGGCAGAATGCAACAATGATTTCACAACCCCAGGCAAAATTATATAACAAAGTAAGGATATGACAGAGTCTATTTCTTATCCAGTAGTAAATAATCTGCAATTGCACGAATTAAAATTTGGTCCGGCCCCAGATGCTAATTGCAATACCAGGCAGAGTGTACTCAAGGTTTAATTTATATCAAATAGAGAAAAGCCTTCCAGTACCAGGCATTGAACCCCATGTTGGAATGCTGTAGCTTTTTCTAAAGCAAAATAACACACTCCCAACATCATTGTTCAGCTGCACCACAGACATCTCTGTGGGAGTTTTCTAACATATTACTGACAAGAGTTGGCCCTATTTAATCTATAATCATGAACGCCATCAGTGCCTATGGTTAGAGGACCATAAAGCCAAAGAGTAGCATACACTCGGGTCTTGTTCGACTAAATTACTACAGAACAAGGGCCAAATAACATAGTAACTATGACTGCATCATTAGATAGACCTCTCAAAATAGTTATTTCTTTGTCCTGAGTATTTAATGGAAAAATTAGCAATTCCTTTGCAGTTAAGAATTTTTTTTTTTCTGATAAGCAAATGTTTAACTTTCCCACCAAACAATGATTTTTCTTTACTTGTCAACACACACATTTTCTATCAAAGAGCATAGAGTTTTCTTTGGCATCTTCTCTAGATAGTCCATAAACCGGATTGATTTATCATGTGTAGATTTTGATGTTGAGCAACTTACAGCTACATAGCATAATTTAGTCAAATTCAAACAGATTCATTAAAAACATCAAAATCACTAAGTAAGCACTGAGATCTTTTAGCAACATGTGTATTCAGGTATGAGTGTGAGGGGCAGGACTTCCATTCACTTCTATTTTATCACAAAAGACCTCCTGAGAGAAAGTATTGTGAAAGACACAGAAGTTCAAGTCCAGGACTTGATGAGTTAGGAGATGGATCAAGCATGAAAGATGAAAATAGAGAAAAAAAACATCTATTTAGAACATGTATATGGCACTTAGATGAATGGGAACTAGAGTAAGTTTGCCTAAACAGAGGTAGGAGAACGAGTCTGATTATGAAAAGTTACAATGGTCCCTAAAGAGACCCTATTGGGGTCACATGAAGGTTGTGTTTAAGTAATGGATGAGACACTTTCATTAAGTAATGGAAGTCAAAAGAAATACATCATACTTGAAGTTCATAAGGCTTTGCAAAGGATATCAGGTACATTGATTACATCCTGATAACAAGTCTGAGGTAGATGTACTATCCCCAATTTCCTCACAAGGAAGTAAAGGAAGTAGGTGGTGCTGGTGGTAAAGAATCCACCTGCCAATAGAGGAAACTCAAGAGGTGCGGGTTGAATTCCTGGGTTGGAAAGATCCCCTGGAGAAGAAAATGACAACCCACTCTAGTATTCTTGCCTGGAAAATCCCGTGGGCGAGGAGCCTGGTGGGCTACAGTCCATGGGGTCCCAAAGAGTTGGACATGATTGAGCACACGCAAACAAGACTATTTAGCTGGTAAATGGGAGAATAAAACAACAAACAAACACAAATCCTCTTTTCATTGTCTAGAAGTGTTATTTCCATTCTACCACAGCATCCTTTGTATGAAGGACAGAGAAGCAACATGTCACAGTACATGCACTCCTAGACTAAAGGATGCAGTAAGTTCCAAAGTGAGCTAAAAATGTTTTACTTCAGTCATCTAGTATTTCCCAGGCCTTGCCATTGGTGGCTATCTGTGGGACCTCATTAATGGCAATAACCCAAATTGCACTGGTCTTTCTTCTCCCTGCATTACACATACTCTCACTTCTTTGCAACCCCCTCCATATGCTTCTGGGAGTTCCATGGATGCTTCACGAATCCCCCAATCCTGTCTTTTCAGTGATGCCCACTCCCTTGACACCTTTTGAGGGCAGTGCCTCACAGTGCTACTACTACAGCCGCATTCCACGAGAATACTGATTGCCTGACCAAGACAGCCTTAATGTTCGCTCAGCTTGACTAACCAAACTTTACATGGGCTTCTTCCTCACTCTAGTGTCCTGATCTCCCTTTCTTAGAGACTTTATTGAGGAAAACTTGCATCTGTACATTTTATTCTCTGCCCCTTTAAGTTGTAAATCTTCTCCCAGTCTCTTGTGAGTTTTACAACCCAGAAATATCTTTCTCAAGGACTTGGGAGTCATACCTGTGAAATACAATCACAAGGAAAGACAGAACATCTATCTCTTTATCTCTGTAGGAGGTAGGAGCCTGACTTCAGTAAGTGCCAAGTAGCAAACACAGATGGACTAAACACATGGCCCAACCTCCTCACTACTAACCTCTAGTTACATTCCATTAGCTCACCCCACTACTTAAAAACTCTCCGACCTTTTGTCCTATAGAAGTTAAGTTCATTCTCTCTCCCTATTATAATAATTTGGAATAATGTCTTGTTTTAACTCCACCCAGTGCAATTTGTCCAGACCAAGATGGTAACACTGGAAACCTCTCAAAGTAGTAAATCCCCAGCAACTCAAAGAGGTGCAAAGACACACCTTTATGACTTGGGTCACACTTTGTAAGTGATGAGAAAGCCAAAGGACCCTCATTCTTTCTGTATCTCATGGAGCCCTTCATGCAAACATGTCCTCCACCTTCTTGCTGTAACTCTACAGGCTGATGTAGAGACAGTATGACAGGCAAACACCATGCTTCTCTCTACATCTCAATTCTTTGGTTAGATGCTCAAATAAAACAAACCATTTTCTTCCTACCCACCCCCTCACCCATCCACCATTATTTTTTACTACAAATGGATCTGCTTACTAGATATCAATCACGCCCACAGATAACTGAACTCCAGGGCATTGCTGGTGGCTCAGATGGTAAAAAAATCTGCCTGCAATGAGGGGACCTTGGTTCAATCCCTGGGTCAGGAAGATCCCTGGAGAAGGAAATGGCTACCCATTCCAGTATTCTTGCCTGGAGAATTCCATGGACTGAGGAGCATGGTGGGCTACAGTCCACGGGTTTGCAAAAAGTTGGACACCACTGGGCGACTAACACTTTCATTTCACTTTCACTTTAGTCCAAAGATCCTTATTTCACTTAGATGAGTGAAATAGTGAGATAGGGGTGCTTTAAAATAGAACAAATGAGAAAAAAATGAAGCATTCTCAAATTTTCTTTATCCCTTTTTACATTCTTTGAAGGATCCAGTTCAAACAACCATTCATAAAGCATATTTAAACACTCATATGCTTTGTACCACCCATTGATTTTTCAAGTTAAGTTTAAAGGCCAGCCCAGCATGCTTAGAGCCATTGTACTCCCCAGAAGGGAAGGAAAAAAAAAAATTTAAGAGATTAGCAGCATGGGTGGAATCCAGAGGAAATAGATTTAAGTTCAGTATTAGAAAGGGCTGTAACAATTACAGGAATCCAGCACTTTAATCAACTGTTTTAAGAAAATGGTTTTGTCCATGTTTGAACCTGAGAAGAGGCTGGAGATAGCATTCAGGATGTTGTAGAGGAAATTCATGCATCAGGTAGGATACCTGACTTCTCCAAGGACCCTTCCAATTCTTAGATGATGCTGTGTGATGTATTTACTACTTGCAAAATATTATTCTTGTGGGTTCATTAATGAGATCTTAATTTCTTTTATATATATTCAGTTCAGTTCAGTCACTCAGTCGTGTCCGATTCTGCTACTCCATGAATCGCAGCATGCCAGGCCTCCCTGTCCATAAACAACTCCCAGAGTTCACTCAAACTCATGTCCGTCGAGTCGGTGATGCCATCCAGCCATCTCATCCTCTGTCAGCCCCTTCTCCTCCTGCCCCCAATCCCTCCCAGCATCAGGGTCTTTTCCAATGAGTCAGCTCTTCACATGAGCTGGCCAAAATACTGGAGTTTCAGCTTCAGCATGAGTGCTTCCAATGAACACACCAGACTGATCTCCTTTAGGATGGACTGGTTGGATCTCCTTGCAGTCCAAGGGACTCTCAAGAGTCTTCTCCAACATCATAGTTCAAAGCATCAATTCTTCAGCACTCAGCTTTCTTCACAGTCCAACTCTCACATCCATACATGACACTGGAAAATTATATGTATTAGTACCTCATTAATGAGATAGAAAAATCTCTCTTAAATATAGAATATTTCTTTCTAAAATGAACATCTACTTAACACAAATTTCCAAGACTCTGGTAACTCCATTTGAAAAACATTTTGGAATTTGTAAATCAGCTATTTGAAATAAATGCACCATCAACTAGTCTAGAAATCTTTTTATGCCATCACTGATTTTCTCTACAATGGCATTCAACCTGTCCCTCATTTATCCTCAATCCAGCCCTATGAGGTAGACAGGAAAACCATGGTGGGGAGATTTTTTTTCTAAATCACACAACACCCAGGTATCAGGTCCACTCCTGAGATGCTTCTGAGCACTGCCACCTAGCAGCCAATGTGAATTATTCACCACCAAGTGGGAGTTACACCTCCAACTCAGAAACCACTGCTGCATTTAGGATTTGCAACCTCTGCAGAGACACTTCGTCACACCTCCCAACCCTCCAGAAAACCCCCAAGAGAAAGGAGTCTCCATGTGCATATAAATGATTCTTCATGCAATGGGGGGGGGGGAGGTGGAGCACAGGGAAGTACCCCCGCCCTCATGCAGGGAACGGGAGGTCAATGTATACTAGTCTTATTGCCAGCTGCCCTGTGGCCATGGGGTAGGGAATGGGGAAATTTGTGTTAAGTATCATAATAGATATGGAAAATTTGAGGGGAAACAGACATTGCAAATGTGAAAAAAAAATAAAATGAACATCTAATAACAAAAGTCATTTTTTATCAATATATCAAGTTCATGGCAGAGAAGGTAACGGCACTGAATATCCAGGTGCATTTAACTGGTTACTATATTGCTGCCATCAGCTTTGTACTCTGATATCAAATGTGAGTTGATTTAGTTATTCCTTACAGCAATCTCCATGCAATTAGGCATTGCTCACTCACAACTAAGTGATCTGAGCACTACAGAGATAAGTAAAGTGCTCTTTATCTTTTTCTACAAGTGTTTCATTAGAGCGCTTTCCAGAGCTCTGTGCTAGACATCAAACTACCCCAGAAGACAGAATCCCTAGTCTCAAACAGCCAAAGCTGTAAGAGAGAGGGAGTGAGCTCAGGACAGGAATCAGATGTTTCTCTTTCAGTTGATCTTCCCCTCCTCCAGGTTGGTGAGTGAACAGCTGGGCTCAACCAATGCCGGAAGTCAAGCCAATTGGCCCAGNCTCAAACAGCCAAAGCTGTAAGAGAGAGGGAGTGAGCTCAGGACAGGAATCAGATGTTTCTCTTTCAGTTGATCTTCCCCTCCTCCAGGTTGGTGAGTGAACAGCTGGGCTCAACCAATGCCGGAAGTCAAGCCAATTGGCCCAGTTACATTTCTGGAGGTCATCCAATCTTGCTGGCATGGAAAGCCACAAAACGTTGACAGCAAGAAGAGACTCCAGACTTTAGGACACTCCAGTCTTATCTTTAGGATGTTCTAGGCTTGAGTAAGTCACCTTAACTTTACAGGTATTAAGATCTCTCACACATCTGCAAAATGGGAATGATATCACATACTCTGATGCCTACAAGGCACTGTAAGAATTAAAAGACAAAAATGCTATGTATGTATTATTTAAAAGTGGTTATTATTTTTGGAAAAAAAAATGAATAAATGAAGAAAAGAGCCACTTCACTGCTTATCAGGAAGGCCCTAGACTTATGTCCATATATGCCTGGTGCCCAAGTCACAGTAGAAAAAGGTAACAGGCTGGGTTAGCATTTCATAGAAAATTTTCATAGAAAATTAAAGTAGAATTTATGAGATTCTAAAATCTTCACTAATAATGTCAACTGCTAACCAAGGCCCTAGATATAAAATCCAAAGAATTTTGCTTGTGCTAGACACAAAATATTTCTTCCTTTATTCACCACTTAGCATATGTTTAAAGCTTTTGAATATATGCTTAATAGAAAATTTGTCTTCTCAAAGATACCATCATTTGTTAGGAGAATTTTAAAATTTTTCTTTAAAAACCGTTTATTTTAAAGCTTTTAGCTCTAGTGGGGAAGAATGCTAAGAGTGATAGTGGGGTCTCCCTTTAGCTACATGGCTTCACTTTGCTCTAACTGCTATTATTTACCTCTGTGATTATGTTACCAAGAGTAAAAGCCTATTATATAAGAAAAACCATTTAAAGAATTTATTGGTATTGTGTGTACTTCTCTGCTCATCAAAACAAATGGAGGGAAGAGTTGTCTGTGATTGTTGGAATCTAGTACTCTTGGAATTGTGTCAAGAATATAAACAGGGAGACTCCCCATCCACTAAAAGCCCATATATACTGTTGACTCTAATGAGGTTCTTAGATTTTAAAACTTACAGTAGCCAATCAGAATCATAGAATTCTGATTCCGGTCAAAAAAGAAAACATCTGACAACACTTTCTGCAAGGATAATGCTATTTTTCTGAAGGTGGGAGAAATATTTTAATAGCAAGAAGGAAAAGATTCATCATTTTTCCCCAAAAACACAACTCTGGAAGAGAGCAATTCTGTTTCTTTTTTTGTTTGCATCTTCATCACTGTCTTCTCTTTACTTTTACCAACAATATATATGATAAGCTTCTCTTTATCAAATTTTACTTTTTAAGACTAGGAGTTTAAATGCGGTTGGCATTCCCTGCTGCTCTAGTCAGAGCACAGAGAATTATGGCCAAGTGTATCTTTAAAGTCAGCCTGTTGGCTTAGACACAGGCCAGCTTTCGCACAAAGGTGCTTTATGAATCATGAATCAAATGAATAGCATAATAAAAGTGCACACCTCTGGAAGTATCCATCTAATGCATTTTGGGTGGAGAAAGAATATCTAGTCTCTCACTTTAGAAACTATGGAAGTGAAATAAAAGTGGCTTATATTTATCAAAATCTACACATTCTTTTTTCCCTTCCTTTTTTTAGGAGGCATTACTTATTTACAATGTGTTCTCTCTGGGATAGTCTGTGAGAGGAAACATCTTGTTTGCCCAACACTCTTTAAAAAAATGGTGAGCCCATGAACATCCATTACAGCAAATCCCTGCAATAGAAGTGTTAACAACTGTGATGACAATACAAATCAAACAGAGGTAATGGGAAGCATACACACAGACACAAAGGTTAAAAGCAATGATGAAGGTCATTCCCAAAAGTTGTCCAAGAATATTTCTAAGTGCTTTTGTAGTGTGAATAGTTGGTGAAAGTCTCTTGAATTTATTGCAGTATTAAACTCAGGCACAGCTTTATTTGAAAGTTCCTCTTTTTTCCCATTCCTTCTCCACATTTTTCCATCCCAGAAATTTTCTCAGAACTGACATTTGAGCTATAGAGTTTAAGAAGACATGTTAAATCACAAAAGAGCTAGTCTATAATATTTATTCAGAGGTGAGTGGGAGGAAATTTTGTCCCCGTAAAATCCTGATGAAAAGAAGAGCAATTATCCTTTCTCCCCTGGTCTGTGTCTTGTCTGTGTGTGACAAGTTGTTATTGAAAAATTGTGTTGAAACTTTTAGTCACTCAGTCATGTCCAACTCTTTGTGACCCCATGGACTGAAGCCTGCCAGGCTCCTCTGTCCACAGAATTCTCCAGGCAAGAATATGGGAGTGGGTTGCCATTCCTTCTTCCAGGAGATTTTCCTGATCCAGGGAGTAAAGCTGCCTCTCCTGCACTGGCAAGCAGATTCTTTACCACTGAGCCACCAGGCAAGCCCATATGTCATTAAACCCACCCTCTATTTCTGAGGCTATGAATTTCTAACCGTGGAAAAACCAGTTCCAAAGGGAGCAGTTCAAATACATCTTAGGTAAGCTTCAGGCAGACGTCAATGGAAAGTTCTCTCTGGCCCCCTTCTTAAAATTAATGAGGATTCTTTGCACAGATTACTTACAGCTCAAAGCATTGGCATACTGATATCCACTCATCTTCTCTCTATGTGAAACCCTTGGGGAAGTCTCTCAACACCCTCATAAAGTACTTCCCATCCACTCTTCACTTTTTTATCTCCAGCCCAATGTGACTTTTCTTTGGGGAAACTCCACTTAAAAAAAAACAAAAAACAAAAAACAGACATTTCCCAGACTCCTTTGCAACTAACTGTAGAAGAACCAACTTTGGCCTTTAATACCTAATCGTACTTCTCAGAGTTTTGCTTTCTGTGTCCTCTTCATTTTCTGTCTACCTAGGACACTCATATGGGGCTGGAGAAGGCATATTGTGACCATGAAATCACCATGTAAATGAGAGCCATATAGAGATAACCAAGTAACAGAGCAGAAGGATAGAGCTCTGATACTGATATTGAGGAACTGCTGTGCCAGCCTGGAATGCCTTTTCTGGACTTCCTTTTAAATAAACCAATGCTTGGTTAAGGCAACTTTGGCTGATTTCTATTACATGCAGCCAAACACAGTTCCTAACCGATATGCTAGCTGCGGTTCATCTAGTGTCCTAGAAGGTGGGGTAGTTGAACTCTTCTCTGTTCTCTTTTCTATTTGTTGTCATTGTCCTAATATCTGTATCCACTTCCTTCAGAGTCTTCCCTTTTGATTCTCAAGAGACTGTTTTTCCTTCAATCAAACTCAGTTTTTGTTATGTAGTCTTTGGCTTTTGAAAACACTGATTTTGATGTGAGTTTCAAAAGCCTATTTTAGAAGTCAAAGACTGAACATCCATTGATTTTTCTTCTTGTTGTTGCATTCCAGTTACAACAATCTTAACTCTCCTTGAGGAAATGTGAAAACTCTCTGATCACTGAGGAAATGATCATACACAGGGAATTGTGGACAAGAAAATACAAATTTGTTTAAGGTATTACATCAAGTAACAGAAAAAAACAGGCTTATAAATTTATTGAAGCCCTTTTAAATGTCCAAGTTACTGATTACAGTCAGTAAGGTAAGTTTTCTTACTATACGTTAAAGAGAGATGGGATGCCCAAGCTTATTCCTGGCTAGCTTTAACATGCTCAGAATACTTATATTAGCTTACAATGGGGCAAAATTATCTAACACAAGTCTATTATATAATCAAATCGTGAGTATATCATGTAATTAACTTATTTCACACCACTGCAAAGTTTAAAATTCTTAAGTTGAACTATCATAATTCAGGGACCATCTATACACACCACAAAGACTTCTCAAGCAGTTTTCCAAACTCTTGTCTAAATTATCATTAGCAACAACCATGAAAAACATATGGCATATATTATCTACCAGCAAATGCAAGTGTTTCATATGGAAAATATAGATCATTAATAGCTTAAAAAGTTGTTACGAGAACTTAATGAAACTAAAGTATATTAAAGAATATAATTTATTTGCCTGATGGGATGCCAGAAAATAAATATTTATTTCAGAACTTGCTTACCTAAAAGTTCCTCAAAGTTTAGCCATGGTTTATTGGTCTCCCTAGATACGGCAATATTTATGGTAATATCTTTTTCCCATAATTTTTAGAAAGAAGGTAATTTCTTGAGGAATATCTTAAAATACCCATACTTCTCACTATGTTTTTAGAATAATGGAAACTTTACATATGCTATGTGTCACAAATTCCTTATGACGAGTCTTGTGACCTCTTGACCAAATATTTAAACGTGCTGCTGCTGCTGCTGTAGGACTATTCACTAGTTTCAGATATTTGGTAAAACATAAAAGAAATATACTGTATTAAACATTTTTACCTGGATAAATGGCCCATAATATATTTTTATACATTTTTCAATTGAAGTATACCATATACACAGAACACAAATGTGAAATGAAATTACTACCCAGATTAAGATCTAGAATGTAACTGTCAGGATTAAAATGAGAAACAGACAAATCCACAATCATAATTACTTCTGTCAATTTTTATATATTTTGAAGCTGTTTTATTAAGTGCATATATGTTTAAGAATTGTATTTGGCTTCTGGCTTAACTGATCCTTTCATTATGAAATATCATTTTCATGTTTTTCAATATTTCTTGTAGTCTTCTTTGTCTGATATTATTATAGCCATGTTGAATTTTTGCTATTGTTTATTTGGTGTATCTTCTTTCATCCTTTTATTTTCAATCTACATATTTAAATGGATCTCTGTAGAAAGCATATAATTGAATTTCATGTTTATAATCTATTTGTGTTTTAAATAGTGCTTACTCCATTATATGTAATAACCAATGCAGTTGCATTTAACAGTATCTCAATAGCTGTTTCTCTTTGTTCCATCTGGTCTTTTGTTTCTTTTTTAATCTTTTCTTCCCTTCTTTAGAATTCAATACATTTTCAACAAATTCAGTAAAGCTCCCTTTTATTTCTTCTTTAGCTTGTTTATTTTACATTTTTATTATTTTTAGAAGTTAGAGATTATAACATTCTCTTTGCCATCACATAATCCTCTTAATATTAGTACTTTTATCATTTTTAAATAATGCAATAACCTTGTAACAATTTAACTTGATTTACATGCCACTTGACGTTTATGACATTACAGTCATATATTTTACACTCATATTATCAATATAAAAATATTAGTATAAACCACAAAGTTAGTATTGTTATTTTAAACTCCTATATCCTTTGTTATTTGCTCATATTTCCACTGCTCTTTATTTCTTTCTCTAGTTTTATGCATCCATCTGGAATTGTTAACACTTCCCTTTGGTCTCAAGAATTTCTATTAGCATATCTTACAGTCTACTTCTACTTGTGAAAAATACTCTCAGATTTTATCTAATTTATTTCATCTGTATTTTTGAATCATTTTAGATTTATATACATCTATTTCTGCTTTATTGACTATGCCAAAGCCTTTGACTGTGTGGAACATAATAAACTGTGGAAAATTCTGAAAGAGATGGGAATACTAGACCACCTGATTTGCCTCTTAAGAAACCTGTATGCAGGTCAGGAAGCAACAGTGAGAACTGCACATGGAACAACAGACTGGTTCCAAATAGGAAAAGGAGTACGTCAAGGCTACATATTGTCACCCTGCTTATTTAACTTATATGCAGAATACATCATACTAGAGGAAGTATGAGGGCTGGAGGAAGCACAAGCTGGAATCAAGATTGCCGGGAGAAATATCAATGTTCTCAGATATGCAGATGACACCACCCTTGTGGCAGAAAGTGAAAAAGAACTAAGAGCCTCTTGATGACAGTGAAAGAGCAAAGTGAAAAAGTTGGCTTAAAGCTCAACATTCAGAAAACTAAGATCATGGCATCTGGTCCCATCACTTCATGGCAAATAGATGGGAAACAGTGGGAACAGTGGCTGCCTTTATTTTGGGGGGCTCCAAAATCACTGCAGATGGTGATTGCAGCCATGAAATTAAAAGATGCTGACTCCTTGGAAGGAAAGTTATGACCAACCTAGACAGCATATTGAAAAGCAGAAACATTTTGTCAACAAAGGTCCATCTAGTGAAGGCCATGGTTTTTCCAATGGTCATGCATGGATATGAGAGTTGGACTATAAAGAAAGCTGAGTGTCGCAGAATTGACGCTTTTGAACTGTGGTATTGGAGAAGACTCTTGAGAGTCTCTTGGACTGCAAGGAGATCCAACCAGTCCATTCTAAAGGAGATCAGTCCTGGGTGTTCATTGGCAGGACTGATGTTGAAGCTGAAACTCCTATACTTTGGCCACCTGATGTGAAGAGCTGACTCATTTGAAAAGACCCTGATGCTGGGAGGGATTGGGGGCAGGAGGAGAAAGGGCCAACAGAGGATGAGATGGCTGGATGGTGTCACCGACTCAATGGACATGGGTTTGGGTGGACTCCGGGAGTTGGTTATGGATAGGGAGGCCTGGTGTGCTGCGGTTCATGGGGTCGCAAAGAGTTGGACATGACTGAGCGACTGAACTGAACTAAGATTTATATAAAAGCTGAAAAGATGGTTCTGAGAGTTTCTCTATAGCTTTCACTCAGAACTCCCTAATGTCAGCATTTGAAATACTTCAAAACTAAAGCATTAACACTCATTACCTAAACTTTATTTATATTCCACCATATTTTCCACTAATGTCCTTTTTTTCTCCCAAAGTACATAATAAAATAATAGATAGCATCTAGTAACTTTATTTTTTGTAGAATATTTTACTGTGTATAAAACTCTCTATTGGTCACTGCTTTCCTCCCATCTCTTTTAAAAATGGCATTCTACCACTGATCAGCACACCTCTAATAGTCACGTGCCACCAGGTCGCACATTCTGCTGTGCTGCTGGCTTACTCTACCCCCCAGCATGGCCATAGCAGTCAAACACCAATGGCCTTACAGCCAATTTCAGTGGAACTCTGTTCTACCCACCAATGCACCTGTAGCAGTTGGCCCCAGCACCACAGAAAGGTTCATACAGCCCACACAGGGAAAACCCTGAAGTATGCGACTGTAATGGCCGGAGGTCAGTGTGCTGCTGGGTCCCAGAAAACATCTCCTATAGAAGGTCATGTCTCCAAGAGCAGGAGATATACCAAACCGAACTAATACAAAGCAATAAGCAGGACTAGATAAAATGAGGAGATGGATAGTTATGTTCTAAGAGAGAACACAAAACAAACCCTCAGAAAAAGAACTAAACAAAAGAGAGATAAGCAATCTACCTAATAAAGAGTTTGAGGTAATGATCATAAAAATGCTCCCGTATGTCTGCCAGCTTGCTTTTCAGCAGAAACTTTGCAGGTCAGAGAGGACTGACACAGTACGCTCAAAATGATGAAAGGAAAAAACCTACAAGCAAGAATGATCGACAAGCAAAATTATCATTTCAAATTGAAGGAGAAATGAAGAGCTTTACAGACAAGCAAAAGCTAAAGGTGTTCATTACCCCTAAGCAGGCCTTACAAGAAATGTTAGAGGTCTGCATTTATTGATTATTTTTGCTTTTTCTTATTGGTTGTATTATCCTATCTTGTCATAGTCTCATGATTTTTATTGTATATTTTATATTGTATAAAAAAATAATTGTAGCACCTGCTGAGAATGTTATTTTCCCCCAAGTAGATAAAGAAAAAAGTTGATTATTTGAATATAATCAGAGATTTAACTGAGTCAGATCTAGGTTGCAATTTCAGTCAAATGAAGTTTCCATTCATTTAAAAATGTTCCTTAGTCATGGGCATTCTAGACTTTTGCTTTACTTTGTCTCTTTAATCCTGAAAAACTATAGGATATTCTAGTCTGTCTTTTATGGATATTGAGCTGAACTCCATAGTTTCCTTCTCCACACTATTTCAAATATATATCAAACACATGTCAAGTATTTTGATGTGGAGACTGGCCATGACGAGCCGCCTCCCTCAAGCAGTACTTATCTCTGTTGTTTAGTTGCTAAGTTGTGTCAGACTTTTTGTGACCCCATGGACTGTAGCCCATCAGGCTCCTCTGTCCATGGGATTTCCCAGGCAAGAACACTGGAGTGTCATGCCATTCCCTTCTTCAGGGGACCCTTTACCTCTGAGCCAGCAGGGAAGCAATAAAATTGCTAGAAATTTCACCTTTTACAGGTGGTGACCCCATCTCTAAGCAGTGTCTCATGGGAAAAAGGAACTATGCTTTAGAGTCCCTTCTGAATTCAATCAATCATACTATCTTGTACAATTTTTAAAAGAAGTAACCAAACGAAAAAGAACCAGACTTGAAGAAAATGGTAGTTACCAGAAGCTGGAGCAGTTGTCGGGATAAGAATAAGAGTATGTACTTGCAAACAAGGTCCTATTGTGTAGCACAGGGAACTATATTCAACATCCTGTGATAAACTTTCATAGAAAAGAATATGAAAAGAATACACACATACACACACATAACTGGGTCACTTTTCTGTACAGCAAAAATTAAACGCATTGTAAATCAATTATATTTCACTAAATTACAAGAATATTAGTTGAAACTAGTAAAGTCATGATATCTAATACATAGTATATGATTATAGACAACAAAAGCTGTATTATAAACATCAAGCTTGCTAAAGGACTAGATCTGAATTCTTCCCACCTCTAGAAGATATGATAATTATGTGGCATGACAGCGCTGCAATGGCAAATACTATGATATAAATGCATCAGTTTAATACATTGTACACCTTAAACTTACATAGTAAATTTATACTGTGTCAATTATACCTTAACTTTTTAAAAAGCTCCAGTTTATGTTATACATCATAAAAGCTTTTTTAAAAGCTCTAGTTTCTCCCTCAGCAGAATTCCTCTGTTTAGATTAAGACCAATCTAGTTCCTGGGCCCAGTAAGAAATGCCCCTAGAGAGGAAAATGGCTGGCAATTATGAACCTATCTAGGAAAGGCTCTTCCTTGTCTGGAATTTTATTTCATCTATTCTCCTTACTAATAAAGCAGTGCAATTTCTTTAAAAAAAAATCCTGTATTTTATTTTTTTTTAATTTGCTATTTTAGTGGGACTATTGCCTTTCCATGGTCTATTACATCATACTTGTAAGCAAAATTTCAATCCCATTACACCTAAACAAACAAATGTATGTTTAATTATTTGAGATACATGCTAAGAAACAGAATTGTAAATGGTCTTAAAAACAAGCCTTTTCCTCTTACTGTTGTCTGAAAACAGTAATGATACTGTAGATAATACAGAAGCACTGGCATTACCCCTTCACCAATGTCTAAAGTGGCCAGGGTATACCCAGTCTCCAAAATATGCCAGTCAAACAGCAGTTGACTCATTCATTATAATACTAGTCGTATACACTTAGGATGATTATATATCCCAATTTTCCCTGGACAGTTTTATGTTGTAACCACAATCGGTGCCTCTTTTACTCACAAACACATCCCAGGTAAAATGATAAAGTATATGTCCCATCTCGGTTTATGTATGGATATGAGGCCTGAAGAAAGATAACCTTTTAATTTTCACCGTACCTCCTGCACCTCAAGCTTATGTATGTCATTAAACTTACTGTCAACATACTGGCATGTTGGTTCTGAACCATGACCCTGTTACAGTATCATTTGCCAAAAACCAAAATAAATGGATTCATAATTTTTTTCTATTATGTTCATATACTGCTGCTTTAAGAAAAGCCCATAATAAAATTTCAGTATTAATACAATTTTATGCTCCCATAGGTAAAATGAAGTTTACTCCTATTAAAATATTTTTATTTTTTAATATAGACCATTTAATGTTTTAAGACACTTAGATATGCCCCACCACCTCCTGTTTTAACCATAATATAGTAGATACTTGAAAAACAAAACCTGAAAACAACTTTGGAATTTTCATCATGTTTATAGGTATCATATATAGCAGGTTGCATTTAATTCTCCATGGAGTAAAGTTTGGAAATGAGGCTGAATTATTTGCAGATGACAAATTTTAGACCCTAAAACATGCTTGGTACATTGGAGAAAATTAAATCACTTGAGCCATCAAGTTTTTCTTAAAGCGTCTCGATATGCTTTTGACTGATACCATCTGTTATCTCCTGAAAAAATTATTTTCCTTTGGAAGGTATTCATCAAATTATAGGTGACATATTTGTTTGAGAATATAGTAGACCATCTGGTTCTACAAAAACGTGTCTTTAAAAAATATTGCCATCCTATCTCAGCTACACCATCCATATTTTTCAGAAGCTTTTTTTGTTGTTGTTGTTACATTCCCAAAACAGAAACACATGATATTTTTGGCTCCTGGTTAAAGAAGCAAAGAAAAACATTTACAAAAGGATTTTTCTAAGCACCATGATATTCTACAGCTCTTCACTAAAAGAATAAGTAGGTGACCAGAGAATAGAGTGTTGAGAAGAAAGGAAGAAGGCATGGTGAGCTCAATGAATACTTCATATCCTGAATAGAAAGCCACTAAAACAAAGAGCCTCGCAACCTTCTCCCTGCATATATGAGCTCTGCGGAATACCGAGGTACATTACCTTATTTGTAATCAAGAAAATGAATATTGAGTTTACAGACATATTCTCATTCCTATGACTACCCTTCAATTGCAACTTAGTGATACAAAAAATTGTTTTCTTTTCCTAAGGATGCCTTTCTACTTATTAAAATAAGAGATGATAAACCTAAGAAAATAACCAAACTCCTATTTGGGCTCAGTAAACTTTGTGCTTGTGCTTAGTCACTCAGTTGTGTCTGACTCTTTGCAACCCCATGAACTAGCCCACCAGGCTCCTCTGTCCACAGGAGTCTCCAGGCAAGAATACTGGAGTGGATTGCCATGCCCTCCTCCAGGGATCTTCCCAACCTAGGAACTGAACCCAGGTCTCCCATACTGCAGGCAGATTCTTTACCATCTGAGCCACCAGGGAAGCCCCTCAGTAAACTTGGAAAGACCAAATTTTCTCCAACTATAAAATGGGTCACTTTCTTACCAGACCAAAGCTTATCGATATCAAGCCTTTTTTTTTTTTTAAACACTGTGAACTACAGCAATTGTTCTCAGACATTCAACCATACATTTCAGCAGCTCTTGCAAGTGGTGGTAAAACACTGTGAAAGAAAGTAGCAAGATTTTCCTATTTCACCACATTTGAATGGTATCATACTCATTCCTTCATTTAAAAACATTTACTGAGCCCTTATTATGTGGCCAGCACTACCAAACACTGGAGGATCTAATACTGAACAAAACCAGTTATAGCCCCTGGTCCTGGGAGTTTAAAATCTAGTAAATTAAAGAAGCATTATTTAAAGGATCAACAGGGGACTTCCCTGGTGGTCCAGTGGTCAAGATTCTACACTGCTAATACATGGGTTCAATCCCTGGTCAGGGAACTAAGATACCACATGACACACAGTACAGCCAGGAAAAAAAAAAAANCCATGAAATTAAAAGATGCTTGCTCTTTAGAAGAAAAGTTATGACCAACCTAGGCAGCATATTAAAAAGCAGAGACATTACTTTGCTGACACATGTCCTTCTAGTCAAAGCTATGGGTTTTCCAGTAGTCATGTACGGATGTGAGAGTTGGACTATAAAGAAAGATGAGCACCGAAGAATTGATGTTCTTGAACTGTGGTGTTGGAGAAGACTTTTGAGAGTGCCTTGGACAGCAAGGAATTTCCAACCAGTCCATCCTAAAGGAAATCAGTCCTGAATATTCATTGGAAGGACTGATGCTAAAGCTGAAACTCCAATACTTTGGCCACCTGATGCAAAGAACTGACTCATTTGAAAAGACCCTGATGCTGGGAAAGATTGAAGGCAGGAGGAGAAGAGGATGACAGAGAATGAGATGGCTGGATGGCATCACTGACTCAATGGACATGAGTTTGAGTAAACCCCTGGAGTTGGTAATGGACAGGGAGGCCTGGTATGCTGCAGTCCATGGAGTCACAGAGAGTTGGACACAACTGAGTGAATGAACTGAACTGTACTGAACAACCTATAAAATAGGTACTGTCATCCTCCAGACTGATAAAATGCTAATCCAGCATCAAAGACAGTGTAAGTGGCACAGCTGAATTTAAACTCGAGTCTAAGTATTACAGTGAACAGGGAGGATGTCCCCATTTATCACCACAGGCTTGCCTGCCCGAGATCTGACTACTTCCATCCCTTTCTCCCCAGTTCAGGTCACCTACATCCTCCTGAAGAAGACTGCAGCATCCTCTTTAGTGGTCTTTTGACTTGCACTTGTACCCTACAGTCTATTATCCACCAAGATACCCAAGCAATCCTTATAAAGCCTATAATAAATTTGTCACACTTCTGCTCAAAATCTTGCAATGGCTCCGTCTCACCCAGAATTAAAACCAAGGTTCTAACCATGACCCACGAGACCCTCCAGGTTTGTCTCCTGGCCGCTCTTCTCTTTCCCCGGCCCATTCCAACCTCAATGGATTCTCAGCTGTTCCCAGATGCAGCAAGGGCTCAAGGCCTTTGCACTTGCTATTCCCTCTGTCGGCATCAGTCTTCCCACAGATGCTTAAAAGGCTTGTTTGCTCACCTTCCTCCAGTTCATCATCAAAAGTCATCAAAAAACATTCCTGTCCACCTTCTTTATTTTTTGATACAACTTTTAAAGGTTAATTTCCATTTATAGTTATTATAAAATATTGGTTATAACACTTATGTTGTCTATACACCCTTGAGCCCACCTTACACCCAATAATTTGTACTACCCAATTCCCACTCCTATATTATTCCTCCCCAACCTCCCCACTGGTAACCACTAGCTTGTTCTGTGTATCTGTGGGTCTGCTTCTGTTTTGTCACATTCACTAGTTTGATGTATTTTTTAGATTTCACATATGTGATATCATACGGTATTTGTCTTTCTCAATTTATTTCACTTAGCATAATGCCCTTCAAGTCCATCCACTTTGCTGCAAATGGCAAAATTTCACCCTTTTTGACACCAAGTAGTATTATATTGTAAGTACATATCACATCTTCTTTATCTATTCATCTGTTAATGGACACTTAGTTTGTTTCCATGTCTTGGCTATTATGGAATAGAGTCAGACATGACCGAGCGACTTCCCTTTCACTTTTCACTTTCATGCATTGGAGGAGGAAATGGCAACCCACTCCAGTATTCTTGCCTGGAGAATCTCAGGGACGGGGGAGCCTGGTGGGCTGCTGTTTATGGGTTGCACAGAGTCGGACATGACTGAAGCGACTTAGCAGCAGCAGTAGCAGCAGGTATTGTATGTAATCTAGAGATGATTAAAGTACATCAGAAGCAGTGTGAAGTTACATGCACGCATGTACTAGGTCATTTTGTATAAGGGACTTGAACTTCTTGGGATATTGTTATCCATGGGGTTACTGGACCTCATCTTCTGTAGATACTAAGCGACACTGTAGTCTCTGTAGGATGAAGCATGGGCATTAATGTCTCTAGCAGGAAGCATTTGTCCTCTTCCTTGTCCTTCTTACTTTGGTTGGCTGGTTTCCCACCTTGAAATGATGCCTGGATTGTCTTCCTGTACAACTCGTCCACTTTTCAAAATGTACACAAAGCAACTATGAGTCTCAGGCCACAAACTTAGATGTTTAAGAAATATAGTGTGCTAAAATTTTTCTATAATTTCACTTAATTTCAACTCAGGGAGCTTCTCCTGCCAAGCTGACAGGAAGTTTAACTTTTAGACAACACTAGCTCTTTTTTTTGGAGAAGGCAATAGCACCCCACTCCAGTACTCTTGCCTGGAGAATCCCATGGATGGAGGAGCCTGGTAGGCTGCAGTCCATGGGGTCACTAAGAGTCGGAAAACGACTGAGCGACTTCCCTTTCACTTTTCACTTTCATGCATTGGAGAAGGAAATGGCAACCCACTCCAGTATTCTTGCCTAAAGAATCCCAGGGATGGGAAAGCCTAGTGGGCTGCCATATATGGGGTCGTACAGAGTCGGACACGACTGAAGCAACTTAGCAGCAGCAGCAGCAGCAGCTCTCTTTTTGCTCCCTCTATACTACTGAGGTCAGGTCAAGGTCCCAATCTTACCCTCCCAAGGTATTAAGGAATCCCTCCCCTTATTGGTCATCTATTGTTATCCTAGAGACAGCCTTGGTCCCAGAACATATGGTCCTTGACTCTGCTACCTTCAAGCCACACAGGTAACTTCATAGATGTGGGGAGAAGCTGAGCCTGAGATCCTATCATGTTCTTTAGATGCTATCAGGGAGGAAGACTTATGGGGCCAAAGATCTTCCACTGAAGCTCTCATCCATCAGAATCTCGGCTTAATCTGGCAAGTGGCTTTGCTCTAAAACCTGAGTCTCTTCAACAGGCTTAGATTTTAGGAAACAAAATCACACTTTCTGCAAATAAGAAAGCATAAACTACTTATTTGAATGGAGAAAACAAAGTAGAAAGAGGCAGGGAGAAGCCACATATGTTAATATCTTTCAGTAGATAATGAAATATGCCCCACTACAACCACGCCAGACATCCTTTCTCTGTTCCTGCATCTCAGAAGACAACATTGTAGTTCACTGTGGCTGGAATGAGTGGACCTGGACTCAGGATTTCAAGAGGACTTGTTATCTGAACCCCTGAGGAATTCAGGCTCTTCAGCTGCTGTCTCCCTTGATAAAATGCCAGAGTGATTGGATGTGTCATGGCAAGATTTAACCAGCTTAAAATTCACATCATGATGTGTTCAAAATCAAACTCATTGAAGGGGTTTGAAACAGTTATCATAATTGATCAATATGAACCCATGAATATCAATATAAATAATTTGCCTACAAAGTCTGGTATTTTGCATTCAGGTATTCTTTTCATGCTTTAATCTATTTACTACCATAAAGATTATAGTATTATAAAAGATCTTGCTTTCATTATCCCCTTCTTTGTAAAGGATCAAGTGATAACTTGGGAATCACCATTTTATGCAGACCCACATTCGTAGCAGAAAGCCAACAAAAGCAAAGACTCAAATGGTCTCCTCATAGCCCTCCTCCCAGGATCCCGCACATGGATGCACTTTTCTCTTTTGGAGCAACGCAGTGCATGGCCAGTAGATCTTTCTCAAGGAATGCACGTGTTTTAGAACAAATGATTGCAAGTACCCTTAATCCCTGTCTTTATTCTGCCATTTTAGTTTTCTTTTTTCATGTTTTAATCCATGCCATTTGGGGAACCACCTTACATTCCTTTCTGGTACAAGGCTGGGTATAAGTAGATATAATAGAAACAGTGGGGGACAGCGAGGATAGGTCAAGCTCTTCATTAGCTAAGGTCAAAAACAGACAGGATTCCTGCCTTCAAAGGAGAGAAGAACTCATCATGGATGTGAAGAGGACAAGTCTGATACAATAAAGCCTGCACAGGAAGCCAAGAGTTTTACATTGCAATGCAATCCCACAAAAACCTTAGAAACTGATGAAAACTGGCTCATTAATGCATCCAATTATCCATCCAATGAACTTTATTGATCACCTACAAAATGCCAGATACTGTGCTAAGACTGGGGCTGATTAAAATATGAATATTTCAAAGCAAAAAGAAAAAGATTAAAGAAAGATCTATTGTGATGATATTAACATGTGCTCATAGAGCCTCAATGGCACCCCACTCCAGTACTNATACCGAGTGTGAGGAGGAATTAATTCAGTAAGGAGGGGAGGAAAGGGCCTTGCCAAAAAGAAGACGTAAAAAGCAACAACAAAATTGCCTCACCTTTGACTTGAATTAAAGACCCTCTTAATGAAAGTGAAAGAGAAGAGTGGGAAAAGCTGGCTTAAAACTCATTCAAAAAATGAAGATCATGGTATCTGGTCCCATCACTTCATGGCAAATAGCTGGGGAAACAATGGAAACAGTGGCAAACTTTATTTTCTTGGGCTTCAAAATCACTGCAGAAGGTGACTGCAGCCATGAAATTAAAAGATGCTTACTCCTTGAAAGAAAAGCTATGACAAACCTAGATAGCATATTAAAATAGCAGAGACATTAGTTTGCTCACAAAGGTCTTTCTGGTCAAAGCTATGGTTTTTCCAGTAGTCATGTATGGTTGTGAGAGTTAGACCATAAAAAAAGCTGAATGCCAAAGAATTGATGTTTTTAAATTGTAGTAATGGAGAAGACTTTGAGACTGCATGGAGTCTTCCCTTGGACTGCATGGAGATCAAACCAGTCAATCCTAAAGGAAATCAGTCCTGAATATTCATTCAAAGGACTGATACTGAGGCTGAAGCTCGAATACTTTGTCCACCTGATGCAAAGAACTGACTCATTAGAAAGGCCCTGATGCTGGTAAAGACTGAAGGCAGGAAGAGAAGGGGAAGACAGAGGATGAGATGGTTGGATGGCATCACTGACTCGATGAACATGAGTTTGAGCAACCTCTGTGAGTTGGTGATGGACAGGGAAGCCTGGTGTCCATTGAGTTGCAAAGAGTCGGACACGACTGAATGACAACTGAACTGGACTTGATCATAATTCACATTTTATATCTGGGAAGGAATTAACATTTCTGATAAAAGGCTTAAGCAATATTCTGATGGATATTAATTGCTTTTAGGAGTCTGGGAACTATTAACCCTGCTGTCAGCTGACCTGTAACTAGATATTCATTTTCCTTTCTGTCTGGTCCATCAGTGATTATGATTATTGAAGCCGACTTAGTTTTTCACTACCCAGAGAAATCTCTANGTGGTCATGTATGGATGTGAGAGTTGGATTATAAAGAAAGATGAGTGCTGCAGAATTGATGCTTTTGAACTATGGTGTTGGAGAAGACTCTTGAGAGTCCCTTGGACTGCAAGGAGATCCAACCAGTCCATCCTAAAGGAGATCAGTCCTGGGTGTTCATTGGAAGGACTGATGCTGAGGCTGAAACTCCAATACTTCGGCCACCTCATATGAAGAGTTGACTCATTTGAAAAGACCCTGATGCTGGGAGGGATTGGGGGCAGGAGGAGAAGGGGATGGCAGAGGATGAGATGGCTGGATGGCATCACCGACTCGATGGACATGAGTTTGGGTAAACTCCAGGAGTTGGTTATGGATAGGGAGGCCTGGTGTGCTGCGATTCATGGGGTATCAAAGAGTCGGACACGACTGAGTGACTGAACTGAACTGAACTGCACTGAGCTTTCAAGATCGCAGAGATGTAGATATGTATCTAAAACTATACTCTTTCAGAATTAGGAACATCTGACCACTGTTCTTGTAAACTTCAAGCAACGCTGTATATTACCTAAATCCATGACTGAGTGACTGAACTGAACTGAATTCTAACCACATGATATCTGTAAATAATCAAACCGCTGATAGTACTTATAATGATTTTGAAAAAATAGTACATATATGAATTGCCCTTGCTATAAAGCTACTTGTTAAATGGGTGAAATATTATATAAACATAGTGTCTTTACTGATTCCCTGTATACCACTCATGGCAATGTAGTTGCTTGCATGGTTTCAACATAATTAGAAAAAAAAATTTATAATCATAACTGTACCAGAAATGTCACAGTTGAAGGCAAAATGCACTTCATTAAGTGGATAAGCCCATTCTAAAAGAATTAGAACTGCACTTCATGCATGGGATTTGGTTTGGTACCCATTCTATGACTAATAGGATTCCAGCCTTACAAGAATATATATCATCACTCCTGGCAAGTCACATACATTCATGAATTTGAGTTCTTAGAGCTGAAAAATGATTTTTGTTGTTTTTCAGTTGCTAAGTTTTGTCTGCCTCTTTGTGATCCCATGGGCTCCAGCATGCCAGGCTCCTCTGTCCTCCATTATCAAGTAGAGTTTGTTCTGATTCATGTCCACTGAGTCGGTGATGCTATCCAACCATCTCATCTTCTGTTGCCCCTTTCTCCTTTTGCCTTCAATCCTTCCCAGAATCAGGGTCTTTTCCAAAGAGTTGGCTCTTCACATCAGGTGGCCAAAGTATGGGAGCTTCAGCATCAGCCCTACATTTTTAGGGATGATGGTTAATCCTAGGAAAAAACAGCCACTTTTTCTTTGATTTCTTGCCTCAGAGCAGACAAGGTGACAACAGCAGATACAAGTAAGGAGGTGTGGAAGGAAGGAGGAAAGAAAGATGGAAAAATTAAAGAAAAAAAAGGAAGGGAAGGGAACTGGAAAGTAGAGAATTGAGGAGAGGAAGGAGAGAAAAAGTTGAGGAAAGGAGGAGAGAGAAGAAAGGACATGGATGGGAGGAGAGAAAAGGAAATTCTGGAACAATAATGGAGCCTGGATTTTTTTTTTTTAATCTCTGAATAGAAATTAATTCTCTGTCTTTAAAATGGACTAGTTCTAGTTTTGTTAAGCTAACAGCAAAGGCATTAATCAACACTTTTTAATCGAACTTAGGTAAATAAAATAGGCCATGTTGAAAAGGACATAGATAATATAAAAGCTTTAGTCCATAGACTATATAAAACAGCTAATATTGATCTTGAGTTGCCACAAGATTTTGTTTGGAAATTTTCCCATTACACTGGGAAAGGAATATCAGTATATGATGAAACACCATTGCAATCATGATTCCATATATAGTGCATAGATTGAACCTATGTCTAATTTTTGCCATTTATTAAAAAATGTAAAAGAGACTGGGCTAAAAACATACAGTGAGTGATCTTAGCACAAATATGCAATGAGAATCTTTTTTTTTTTTTGGTCTGAGAGAGATCTTTGAAGACTTTCTGAGTCAAAAGGAGGACTTTAAAAAACTGTCCAAATCTGCTCTGAGACAGAATCTTTTTCTGGTAATATAATGTACAACCTCATCTCAAGAAAAGATTGGTAGTCCTGATGCACTGTTTAAGCAGTTTCTGATCAATGTAAAATGGATTAAAACCTCTTTGAAGAAACTAGTAACCCACCCAACCCAGATGACTGTCATTAGACCTGAAACTAAATTTACCTTTTAATCTCACTTCTCTTTTCCCCATAAATGTCTCTACCAAGAAAGGAATCCTTGAAATGGCCTGCTGTTTTACAAGTCTGTAAAATCCTTGATGTGTGTACAAAGCTCAATGTTATTTAATGGCACTTTGTGTAAAAGGAATAGTAAATTGTAACTTACTAATGGACTTTTAAAAATGACAATGTTAAAGACAAATTATATTGCTCTTGCTTAAGAAAAAACACACCAAAATCATCACGACATTAGACACTGTTTTTAGGGGGAAATAATTCCAGAATTATCAGTAACAACATGTCGTGTGACATGACAACCACTTCTGGGGTGATGTGGGACATATGCCTAAACACAGGGAATAAGAACAGTTATAAGACTTATCAGGAAAGATAAGTTATAAGACTTATCAGGAAACCCAGCTGGTATCTAAGGTTCTGAGCAGGATTAAACATCACAAATGGATTATGGGTATCAGGTAAAGTAGTCACGAGATAGCACGTCACATAAGCACAGTGATTGCTAAGGAAGAAATAATTCTTAGTAAAGCAGAATGAAAGTAGTATGACTGCTCCACTCACTCTCCTACAGCATAGAGATTATGGGTTGCCTGAAAGTACTAACTCACATGCGCAGATATCTATGAAGTATTCAGTAATCCTGATCCTACTTAGGGGAGAGCAAAATCTACTCAGACTGTCAGTTTCTGATATTATCCAAAATTTATTTTCAGTTACGACAAACCAAATAAATGCTTGATATAAGCACCAGACATTCCCCCTGCAGGATTTTTTTTTTTTAATCCTAGGCTGTACAAAATCGGACAACTAATACCACACAAAAAAATTAGAGAATGTAAATTAAACAATAGAATGTTTAACTTCAAATTATAAAAAATAAGCCAGGTGCTAGTTAAGAGTATGGACAAGAGACAATGGTACAAAAGAAGAAACCTTACCTCCACACCCAAGAGGGTGAGGGGTCAGGTATGGTTTTCCCAACATGTGTGCTATGTTTTTATTCTTTCTGTTTCTTGCAAGCCCTGGAGCAGAGAGGTTTTATAGACATTTTGGGGAGCCAGGTGATGAAGTGAGGGTCAAAACAGCAGGAAAAGATGATAAATCTGACTTTTCCTGCTAATCTACATACCCAAAGTGTAGCTGTTTGTAACCTCAGTAATAGGGTAAAAAAAATTACCTCTTGGTTGCCAACCCTAGATCATATATCATGTAACCCTTTCATTATAATAGTTGTTCTTAGAGTGGTTCCACTAAATCAAAAAAGACCTTGCCTCTTGAAAGGGGAGGGAGAAATATGCAATGAAGTTTAAGTAAGCAGCTGGTTTGGACTTTTAGGTGATACTGAAGAGATATAACTTTATTCTAAGAGCACAGGGAAGCCACCAGCTGTTTTGAGCATAAGTGGCAAGATCTATTGTATTCTTTAAATATTAGTTTGTAAAGAAGGAATTATGGAGAAGCTAGTCAGGATACTTTTGCTGCACTCTAGGTAAGAAATATTAGGGCTTAGAATATAGTGAAGAACAGAAGTAGACAAATTTAAGATATATTACAGAGGAACTAAGAATACTTGTGGTTTGTGAATGGGGGATGAGAGAAAGGGGGAAATGAAAGCAATTCCCTGATATTCTATTTGGGTCACTGAGGAAATAACTGATTTGAGGACAGACTAAGAGATTAATAGGTTTCGGAGTAAAGTCAGGAGTTCAGATTTCAATGTGTAGAGTTTAAAAACCTTACCAGACCTCCAAATAAAGGTGTCAATTAAACATTTGTCTATATGACATTCTCAGAGAAAATGTCAGGATTAGATAAATACATTTGATAATCATCAGCATGTAAGTTGTATTATAAAAATGTGTTTAGATGAACTTCACTGTGAAGAGAGTGAAATAAGCAGAAGATATATCAAAAGCAAGCTCTAAAGCAAGAATGAGTATTCCATTGGATTTAGGGAAATGGAGGTCACTGATGACTGACGAGAATAGTTTCATTGAAGTGATAAAGCAAGATTAACAGTAAGTGGGAAGAATTCCCTGGTGGCACAGTAGTTAAGAGTTTGCCTGATAATGCAGGGGACATGGGTTCCATCCCTAGAACAGGAAGATTCCACGTGCTGTGGAGCAACAAAGCCCCCGTACCACAACTCCTGAGCACACACACCTAGAGCACATGTTCCGCAACAAGAAAAGCATCATGATGAGAAACCTGAGCACCGTAAAGAAGAATAGTCCTTGCTCACTACAACCAGAGAAAGCCTGCGGACAGAAATGAAGACCCAGCGTGGTCAAAAATAAAATTAAATAAATAAAGATTATTAAAAAAAAGAGTAAGTGGGAAGTGCGAAGTTTGAGCAAACTCTGGGAGATGGTGAAGGACAGGGAAGCCTGGAGTGCTGCAGTCCATGGGGTTGCAAAGAGTTGGACATGACTTAGTGAATGAACAACAGGAAGCATGAAAATGAAGACAAGCTGTGGAAACAGAAGGGTAGCCAGAATGGGATGATGGATCAAGACACTCTGCTTTTGTTATTGCTTTTTAAATAGGAAGAAGGCCATAGGGGGTGTGTGCATACTCATAGAAATGGCCTAGTCAATAATGAGAAATCAATGATAGAGGACAACATTGGAGAGCCTGAGTATGGACTGATGGTGGTGGTTGTCCAGTCACTCAATCATGTCCGACTATTTGCGACCCCATAGACTGCAGCACACCAGGCTTCCCTGTCCTTCACCAACTCTGGGAATTTGCTCAACCTCATGTCCATTGAGTCGATGATACCATCCAACCATTTCATCCTCTGTCGTCCCCTTCTCCTCTTGCCTTCAATCTTTCCCAGCATCAGAGTCTTTTCCGATGAGTCAGCTCTTTGCATCAGGTAGCCAAAGTATTGGAGCTTCAGCTTCAGCATCAGTCCTTCCAGTGAATATTCAGGACTAATTTCCTTCAGGATTGACTGATTTCTTCTCCTTGCAATCCAAGGGACTCTCAAAAGTCTTCTTTAGCACCTCCATTGAAAGTCATCAATTCTTTGGTGCTCAGCCTTTTTTTATTGTCTAGCGCTCATATCCATACATGACTACTGGGAAAACATAGCTTTGACAACATGGACTTTTGTAGGTAAAGTAATGTCTCTGCTTTCTAATACACTGTCTAGGTTTGTCGTTGCTTTTCTTCCAAGCAGCAGACATCTTTTAATTTCTTGGCTGCAGTCACCATCTGCAGTGATTTTGGAGCCTAAGAAAATAAAGTCTCTCACTGTTTCCATTGTTTCCCCATCTGTTTGACATGAAGTGATAGGACCAGATGCCATGATCTTAGTTTTCTGAATGCTGAATTTTAAGCCAGGTTTTCCCACTCTCTTCTTTCACCTTTCACTCTTTAGTTGCTCTTCACTCTCTGCCATAAGGGTGATATACTGGCATACCTGAGGTTAATAATATTTCTTCCAGCAATGTTGATTCCAGCTTGTGCTTCATCCTGCCCAGCATTTCGCATGATGTACTCTGCATAGAAATTACATAAGCAGGGTGACAATATACAACCTTGATGTACTCCTTTCCCAATTTTGAACCAGTCCATTGTNAGAGGACAACATTGGAGAGCCTGAGTATGGACTGATGGTGGTGGTTGTCCAGTCACTCAATCATGTCCGACTATTTGCGACCCCATAGACTGCAGCACACCAGGCTTCCCTGTCCTTCACCAACTCTGGGAATTTGCTCAACCTCATGTCCATTGAGTCGATGATACCATCCAACCATTTCATCCTCTGTCGTCCCCTTCTCCTCTTGCCTTCAATCTTTCCCAGCATCAGAGTCTTTTCCGATGAGTCAGCTCTTTGCATCAGGTAGCCAAAGTATTGGAGCTTCAGCTTCAGCATCAGTCCTTCCAGTGAATATTCAGGACTAATTTCCTTCAGGATTGACTGATTTCTTCTCCTTGCAATCCAAGGGACTCTCAAAAGTCTTCTTTAGCACCTCCATTGAAGGTCATCAGTTCTTTGGTGCTCAGCCTTTTTTTATTGTCCAGCGCTCATATCCGTACATGACTACTGGGAAAACATAGCTTTGACAACATGGACTTTTGTAGGTAAAGTAATGTCTCTGCTTTCTAATACACTGTCTAGGTTTGTCGTTGCTTTTCTTCCAAGCAGCAGACATCTTTTAATTTCTTGGCTGCAGTCACCATCTGCAGTGATTTTGGAGCCTAAGAAAATAAAGTCTCTCACTGTTTCCATTGTTTCCCCATCTGTTTGACATGAAGTGATAGGACCAGATGCCATGATCTTAGTTTTCTGAATGCTGAATTTTAAGCCAGGTTTTCCCACTCTCTTCTTTCACCTTTCACTCTTTAGTTGCTCTTCACTCTCTGCCATAAGGGTGATATACTGGCATACCTGAGGTTAATAATATTTCTTCCAGCAAAGTTGATTCCAGCTTGTGCTTCATCCTGCCCAGCATTTCGCATGATGTACTCTGCATAGAAATTACATAAGCAGGGTGACAATATACAACCTTGATGTACTCCTTTCCCAATTTTGAACCAGTCCATTGTTCTATATCTGTTTTACTGTTGCTTCTTGATCTGCATACAGGTTTCTCAGGAGGCAGGTAATGTGATCTGGTATGCCCACCTCTTTAAGAATCTTGCACAGTTTGTTGTGGTCTACACAGTCAAAGGCTTTAGTGTAGTTATTGAAAAAGAAGTAAATGATTTTCTTAATTCCCTAGCTTTTACTATGATCCAAAGGATGTTGGCAATTGGATTTCTGATTCCTCTGCATTTTCTAAATCCAGCTTGAACATCTGGAATTTCTCAGTTCACATACTGTTGAAGCCTAGCTTGAAGCATGTTGAGCATTACTTTGCTAGCATGTGAAATGAGTGCAATTGTGCAGCAGTTTGAAAATTCTTAGGCATTGCCCTCCTTTTGGGATTGGAATGAAAACTGGCCTTTTCCATTCCTGTGGCCACTGCTGAGTTTTCCAAATTTGCTGGCAGATTGAGTGTAAGCACTTTAACATCATATCTTTTAGGATTTGAAATAGCTCAGCTGGAATTCCATCACCTCCACTAGCTTTGTTTGTAGTGATGGTTCCTAAGATCCATTTGACGTTACACTTCAGGATGCCTGACTCTAGGTGAGTGAACATATCATTGTGGTTAACCTGGTCATTAAGATCTTTTTTGTATAGTTCTTTTGTTTATTTTTGCCACCTCTTCTTGTATTTCCATACTNGTTCCTAAGATCCATTTGACATTACACTTCAGGATGCCTGACTCTAGGTGAGTGAACATATCATTGTGGTTAACCTGGTCATTAAGATCTTTTTTGTATAGTTCTTTTGTTTATTTTTGCCACCTCTTCTTGTATTTCCATACTATTTCTGTCCTTTATTGTACCTATCTTTCCATGAAATGTTCCCTCAGTATCTCTATTTTCTTGAAGAGATCTCTAGTCTTTTCAATTCTATTGTTTTCTCTGTTTCTTTGCATTGTTTACTTAAAAATGCTTTCTTATCTCTCCTTGCTACTCTTTGGAGCTCTGCATTCAGATGGATATATCTTTCCTTTTCTCCTTTGCCTTTTGCTTCTCTTTTTTTCTCAGCTATTTGTAAGGCCTCCTCAAACAACCACTTTGCTTTTTGTATTTCTTTTTCTTGGTGATGTTTCTGATCAATTCCTCCTGTACAGTGTTATGAACCTCTGTCCATAGTTCTTCAGGCACTCTTTCAAACTTAATCCCTTGAATCTATTTGTCACTTCCACTGTACAAACAGATTCAAGGGATTAGATCTGACAGAGTGCCTGAAGGTGGGAGAAAGCAATTCTGTGCTTAGGTAGGACAAGTGTCTGCAGAAAAAGGACATATATGAAATCCCTGTGTGAGGAAAGAGTGAGATCCATATTTTGAAATTAATTAGGGACCACAGGATGCCAGCACTTCCCCCGAAAATAGCTCACAGAGTCAGTGATTTGAGGCAGCAATGGGAAATGGCCATAGGGCAATAGGAAGAAGACTACAGTCAGAGAAGCTGGCCCAGTTGATCCCAATGCAGCTTGTCCCAAGGAGCACACGTCTGCAGCGTTTCCAGTAGCATGCTGGTAAACTGGCTCTCCAGGAAAAGAAGAAAGGAAGGAAAGGAGGAAGGGAAAGAGGGAGGAATGAAAGAAGGAAGAGGGGAGAGAGGGAAGAAAGGAGGGAGGGAGGAAGAAAAAAATGAAAATGGCAGGTTAGGAAGCACCAGGAACCTATCTCCTCACCAAGAAAATAACTGTACTGGCAGAATCTGTCTGATATAACTATTTTATTTTTTTTTATACTTTATTTTACTTTACAATACTCTATTGGCTTTGCCATACATCGACATGAATCCACCACAGGTGTGCACGAGCTCCCAATCCTGAATCCCCCTCCCACCTCCGACCCCACAACGTCTCTCTGGATCATCCCCATGCACCAGCCCCAAGCATCCTGCATCCTGCATCGAACATAGGCCGGCGCCTCATTTCTTACATGATAGTATACATGCTTCAATGCCGTTCTCCCAAATCATCCCACCCTCTCCCTCTCCCTCTCCCTCAGAGGCCAAAAGTCCATTCTATATGTCTGTGTCTCTTTTGTTGTCTCACATACAGGGTCATCATTACTATCTTTCTAAATTCCATATATATGTGTCAGTATACTGTATTGGTGTTTTTCTTTCTATAACTATTTTAGAATGCTGAAGTCTATTGAAACCTTGGACGTTCCAGGGGAAGACTTAGACAGTAAACTGCAGTTAATTTTGGTCAGTTTCATCTCTTAATACAGTAGCAGCTGCCCATCTGCCAACACCAACTCCATGGCAGGCAGCTGTGCACGTGATCCTGGAGCAATCTGCACAGAGCCTGGAGGAGACAGGGTGGACAAAAATGACCCTGACCTCCACATATCAGAGGCTGTATTCTGATTGCTGATTGCTGCTTCTGATCACAAAGTGCAGACATAGACATGGGTGGCCACCGTTGTTGTGCCTCCTTCTATTATTGACAGGCCCCCAGCCCCTCCAGGACTGAAGTGACACCTAAAGGGTTAGCTCTATTTCTCTCCAAATAACTTTTCTTTTCCCTCTTTTGGAAGCCAGTTAAAGATTAGGACATCCTAAAGCAACTGCTTCTATAGGGAAAATTAGAAAGTGACCATACATGCCCAGGAAAAGGTGCGGACTCAAAATATCTGAAAGGATCAAGGGCTTCCCTGGTGGCTCAGATGGTAAGGAATCTATGAGCAATGCAGGAGACCTAGGTTTAATCCTTCAGGGGAAGATCCCCTGGAGAAGGGAATGGCTACCCCCTCCAGTATTCTTCCAGGAGAATTCCATGGACAGAGAGGCTGGCAGACTACAGTCAATGGGGCCACAAAGAATCAGATACAACTGAGCAACTAACACTAAGTGTACACTTCAGGCTGTTTCCTTTCTAATTGTTTCATTTCTCTGATGGAAATAAACCATTTCTTTTTGTCTTCTTGAGTCATTCTGTTCAAAAAAGATGAAAAATCTTCTAAAAAGTAAGTCTATACTCAACATTCAGCATAATACAAAAGATGAAGTAGATCTTAAGCTACCAATAAAATTGACTGCAACTGTTAAGAGGTTGAACTGTACAGCATGGAGCAACAGATGACTATGAAATGAGAGCAAAAATCATTTTTTAAGTATGTAAAATGCCACATTATATACCCTATTCTTAAATTATTCATGCTGAATAAATATAATGTAGAAACCAAATTCCACAAACAGCAAATAGTAACAAAAGAATTGAAACTACTTTTTTTTGTTATCATATGAATCTACAACAGATTCAGAAAGTATTGAGCAAGCTGAATAGAGTTCTGAGAATGCTATGCACATTTGCAGAACAATCAAAACACTTCCCACAGAGAGGGGGGAAAAAAGCAGATTCTATTGAAAAATATTTTCATGACACAGAACCACTGAATTAAGTGACTTTCAAATAAAGGTGCGAACCCTACAGTAATTTCAAGTCACATTCAATATGAAGCAAAGATTTACATGAAAGAAGTACTTTTAGATGTATGAACGTTCAGAGGTAAGAAATGTACTCAGTGAAGTAGAGAACCCGCAATGCTTTGCAATAGCTTGTCCATTGTTCAAGAATGATGACTTCAAAAGGGATTGCAGAAAGAAAGGAAAAATTGGAATAAATACAGATCAAGTAATGAAAGAGCACAATAAAAGTGAGCTCCTATACCTATATACCTGAGACCAGATGATACTTCTGTATGGATGATCCAGACATGATTAAGTCACAGCATATCAAAACCTCAACTAATCTTGACTGCTATCAGATTTTCTTTCTCCAAATCCTGTTTGATGATAGCCCAGCTACCCAGTTACACAACATATCTCAGAGTTATCTTGGAATCCTCACTTGCTCCCATTTCCCCTCATCGTTTACTAATTCTATTGCTTTTATTGCTGGTGTCTAGACACTCCTTTCATTCTGTTTGTTAATGGCTGAATCAGAGCCCCATTAATCTCTTGCCTAGGTCATTGTAACAGTATCTTAATTGATCTCCAATGTCCCCAGTGTTTTGCCTTTCAATTTTTCTCCACATTGCTGCCGAAATAATCATCCTAAAATGCAAATCTGATAATATCACTTCCTTGATAAATACCCTCCAAAATTTCCTTGGTACCAACTGGGATAAAATCCAGACTCTCAGCATGAGATTAAAAGCCCTGATAAGGACTTGTGTTAGTGCTTAGTCATGTCTGACTCTGAGACCCTATAGACTGTAGCCTGCCAGGCTCCTCCATCCATGGAATTCTCCAGGCAAGAATATTGGAGTGGGTAGCCGTTCCTTTCTCCAAGGGATCTTTCCAATCCAGGGATTGAACCCAGGTCTCCTGCATTGCAGGAGGATTTTTACCATCTGAGTCACTAGGGAAGACTTCTTCCCTACCCATTCTTTCCCTCATATCCCCTGCTCATCCTTCCAAACCCAACTCAAGGATTATCCCCTGTGAATATTCATTCATGGCCTCCTTATCTGAATTAGGCTTCTTAGTCACAGCTCCTTGCAGTTCCCTTTGTCTTCGAATTTATCTCAGTTTCTCATAATTGACTGACCATGTTTCTTTATTCATACCATTCTGTGAGGACATTAAGAAAAAGTACCATTGTTCTTCACTTGTGTATCTACAAGATGTGTATAAGAGACAGCCATTGAANAGTTCCCTTTGTCTTCGAATTTATCTCAGTTTCTCATAATTGACTGACCATGTTTCTTTATTCATACCATTCTGTGAGGACATTAAGAAAAAGTACCATTGTTCTTCACTTGTGTATCTGCAGCAAGGTTCATGAATACATAATGAGCAGTTTAAGTATTTGAGAAAGAGAAAATAGGGAAGGGAAAAAGTAGGGGTTACTAGATAATGCTAGGAACCTTTTAGCTCTAAAATTCTGTCTTCATGATTCCTTTTATTTGGGCCAGACTCTCATGTCATACACTTATAATCTACAGGCATTAAGAGGATAGCTATCAAAACCAATAAACTATTCTTCTGTTGTCCATTCCAAGAGAAAACTCACCACATAAAGGCACAAAGCTTCAAGCCAAGAGAAATATGTAGTAGTAGTATAAATTCTTAGAAGTATCAAGAGAAATAGATACCCAGGTGGTATACTAGAGAGCCAATTTTTACCTCCAAAGCAACAGTGCTTAGAATATACAAACAGATCATGCAGGTCAATATAAAAAATACAAACAACCCAATCAAAATATAGGCAGAAGATCTAATAGACATTTTATCAGAGAAGACATATAAATAGTCAAAAAACACATGAAAAACTCAACATTATTAAGTTCTAGAGCAAGAAAAAAATCAAAACCACGACAACGCATCATCTCACACCAATCAGAATGTCCATCATCAAGAAATCCATAAACAATAAATGTTGGAGAGGGTGTAGAGAAAAGAGAATGCTCCTACACTGTTGGTGGGAATATAATTGGTACAACCTCTATGAAGAAAGTATGGAGGTTCATTAAAAGATGAAAACTAGGACTACTATATGATCCAGCAATTCCACTCCTGATGAAACCCATAATTTGAAAAGATACACACACTCCTATTTACAATAGCCAGGACATGGAAGCAACTGATGTCCATCTACAGATGAGTAGATAAAGAAAATGTGGCATATATATATTTATGAGAAGGAAATGGCAATCAACTCCAGTATTCTTGCCTGGAAAATTCCATGGACAAAGGAGGCTACAGGCTACAGTCCATGGGGTCACAAAGAGACAGCCATGACTTAGTGCCTGAGCATATGTATGTGTGTGTATATATATATAAATACAACAGAAAATTACTCAGCCATTAAAAAAGAATGAAATTAGCAACAACATGGATGGACCTAGAGATTACCACACTAAGTGAAATGTCAGACAAAGATAAATGTCATATGATATCACTTGTATATGGAATCTAAAAATAATGATACAAATAAACTTATTTACAAAACAGATTCACAGACGTTGAAAACAAACTTATTGTTGCCAAAGGGGAAAAGTGTGGAGAGGGAGGGATAAAGTAGGAGTCTGGGATTAACATATGCACACTACTATATATAAAATAGATAATCAACAAGGATCTACTCTACAGCACAGGGAACTCTACTCAATATTCTGTAATAACCTATACAGGAACAAAATCTGAAAAGGGGCCTTCTCTGGCAGTCCAGTGGTTAAGGCTCAGCACTTCCACTGCAGGGAGTATGGGTTTGATCCCTGGTTGGGGAACTAAGACCTCACATGCCTTGTAGTGCAGCCAAAAATTTTTAAAAAATAAAAAAGAAAGAATCTGAAAAGGGATGGATAAATATATATGCATAATTGAATTACTTTGCCTTTAGTGTATACCTCAACTAAAACAACATAACACACACACGCCAATAATAAAATAATAATTAAGTTTAAAAAAAAAAACAGAAAAACAAACAAAAAACTGTTCAGAGATGCACAGGTCATCTTCCCGTCCTGCAGAGACATCAAAGTCAAATGTCAGGGAGGTGAAGCCTTTTCACACACTAGAGGGCAGTCTTGGAGCAGCAGTAAGTGTTTTCATGCTTAATGAAATTTTTTGTCTGGCTTTTTCTTCCCTTATCAGGTTAAAATGTACCTCTCTTTATTTCTAGACTCTAGGAGTCAGACTTGGTTGTGCCCTTCTCTGTGGCATACCCATAACTCTTCTACAGCATTCATCACACAGTTGTTATTGTTCCTAGATAACTGGTGAGAAAAAATTTTCCATAGGGCTCTTGCCTTTTTGCCCATTTGAGCAAAGATATTGACAGCTTTTGCTTCTGTCTTTTCAATGATGTTTGTATGGTAAACTGTCTTTCAAGACAGAGATAATGTCTTCCTTTAAGGGGGAAAAAGGCAGGTTTTTTCCCTAACATGTGTTGATACCAAAAAAGATGACTTATACCAAGTTGAGGTTAGGCAAGTTCACTAGCAGCCTCCTTTTCAACACTGGGAGCTTTGTAAGCTTAGGGTTACTCAGCTTTGATATCAGCCTCCTATATACGCACCTACCTGGGTACTTTACATTGCCGCCATGGAATCTGGTGGGGGCCGGGAAAGATTCCATGAGAGTAGGAGGTTTGTGCCACCTGCTGTGCGCAAGAATCACTAAGTCCTGTCCAACTCTTTGCTACCCCATGGACTGCAGCATGTCAGGAATCCCTGTCCTTCACTAACTCCTGGATTTGCTCAAACTCATGTCCATTGACCCAGTGATGCCATCCAAGCATCTCTTTCTATGCCCCACTTTTCCCTTTGCCCTCAACTTTCCCAGCCTCAGAGTCTTTTCCAGTGTGTTGACTCTTCACATCAGGTGGCCCAAGTATTGGAGCTTCAGCATCAGTCCTTCCAAAGAATATTCAGGGTTGACTTCCTTTAGGATGGTCTGGTTGGATCTCTTTGCTGTACAAGGGACTCTTAAGAGTCTTCAGCACCATAGTTCGAAAGCATCAATTCTTCAGCACTCAGCCTTCTTTATGATCCAACTCTCACATCTGTATATGACTACTGGGAAAACCATAGCTTTGACTAGATTGACCTTGTTCTTTTCTCTCAGCCAGGAATCTCATGTATTATGCCAGTCAAATCTTCGTGACCCTAAAGACTATAGACCACCCAGTTCCTCTGTCCAAGGAATTTTTCAGGCAAGAATGCTGTATAGTGTGTTGCCAATTCCTCCTCCAGGGAATCTTCCCAATCTAGGGATTGAACCCACATCCCCTGCACTGGTAAGCTGATTTTTACCACTGAGCCATATAAGAAACCCTGGTAAGCATTTGAATAGAGTGAAATCTCAGATCTTTTTTGTTTCTGATAAAATGCAAAGTGTGTATGTGTGTGTGTGTATGTGTGTTTAACCTATTCAGTTTCTTCCAATGATGAACTCCTTAACAGTGAGGATTGCATCTAATTTATAAAGATATTTCTAAGTCATAACTTAGTTAAAATTAAAATAGATGCTAGCTGAATAAAAATATAATGAGAACATGGGTAATTAAGAAGAGGAAAATGGAAAAATCTACCATGTAATTTACAAATCTCTTCATCACTTAAATTTATGCTGTTTGCATTTAAGTTAAATGAATGCTATCATTTCAAGTTAGAAAAAAATGAGACTGTTGTTCATATATATTCTTCACATTACAATCATTACCTCAACTCTCATACTGACATTCTAACCTCATATCATAGGTCTTTGACATACTTCAAAATGAATACATTTATTCTAAGAATCCGAAATATTTTATCACAAATAATGCAAAATTTTACAAGAAGTTTTACCTGAGTAAAAATCTGGGGTTATATGTAATCAGTGATAGAAATGAGATGTCATTCTTTCCCCAGTGGCTTGGCTCAAGAGGAAATGAGGAAAAAGCCCTCCCTCAATACCTACATTTGATGACACAAATTTATGTAGAGGAATAGGAATCACATGGAAGATAAAAACTTGGACTATGATTCCTCTTTTTTCCACTTAGCAATCTACCATCAACATTAAAGTTCAAAATTTAAAGTATATTTTATATATAAAAACATAAAATCATGTATTTTTTCAATAAAGGAAAATGAGGGCTCTGACTGAAAATGTAACATAAGGAAGAAGAGGTTTGGATCTGCATTATAGATGGAAGTGTTGCTTCTGGATTCTGTTTTTGGTTAACTTTGGAACCCATGCTTATTCAGTCATTCTTGCACTGTGGGTGTGTCTGGTAAAATGACTTTGGATGTGCAGTCAAAAAATTGAAGCAGCATAACCAATAAAAATTGGAACCCAAGTAGTTTAGTTGTGGGCAGCTTCCTTCAGAGAGTGATACCAAGGAAAAGCTTCCTTCAGAGAGTGATACCAAGGAAAGTAATGTCTTCTTCCTCAATGCAAGAAGATTTCAAGGCTGAACAAAACCTCCAAAGAGACGAGAGATTCAATGGTAATAGCAATGGGATCAGCAAATGAGGCATCAGAACCAGAAGGAATGGAGAATTTCACTGAACCATAGTTCTGTGAATCTCCTGGGGCCCTTAAGCCTGCTCTCATTGGCTGAGGAGATGGGGCTCCAGTGATCCTGGAGCCACCTGATGACAGGCTGGATGTGCCTGAAAGATAAAGTTTTCCAGATGTCAGTCTCAGTGGGGTCCAGACAAAAGGTCTGAATTTCTATTTATTCTGAGATAACTGATTCATGGTCATGAGTAAGCATCCCTGGGGAGTCTTAGAAAAATTAGGGAAGGGGAACCTTGAGAGTAAACTGGGAGAGGTTTTAAAGCCATTGAAATGTGGGTCGTAAATACAAATGCAATTTCATTTTATCCACAAGCTTGTGAAGCACAGGGGACATTTGGTAACAAAAATATCAAAGTACAAAAGATAAATTTCACAGGAAAAGTTTACAGCTTGTCCTCTGCAGGACAGACTATCTGTTCTGCTCTTTCATCACAGTTAGTTAAATGAGGGCTCTGGCAGCGCAATGACTCAGAGACAGCAAAATAAAGTCGTAACATCAATATCCTCAAATGTTTGGGGATATATTTGAGAACATAAATATTAAATGTTGAAAAAGGGATTCAACCTGCCCTTCACGTCCAGCCAGCTGGCTTTTCTCCATCATGCCGTGTCCTCTAAGATTATCCAAGTGAGAAAAACAAAACTTTCAAGGAGCAATGGTCTATAGCACTTTGTAAAGAGGTAGTGAATTAGCGGTTTTGTCATTGCTGGTGTTATATTTCATTTTTATAAATAAAAATTTAATTGTTCTGACTCCACAGTCATAACAGATATCTCATTTGAGGGCAGCTATTTCAGTGTCAGGGACTGTGAGCACTTCCAACCAAATAAAATTTCCCAGATCTATCCAATGTTACCATTGATAGGTAAATTTCAACAAATCATTTCTTTGAAAGAAGACTTTGCTGACATTCAAGGTCTGTTGGTTAATAGTGCATTAAGTTTGTTGATTACTCTTTCCAATATGGCTGCTAAGGAGAGCCTTTGGAAATAATAAAAACTGAGAGGAGTAAATTAAGAACATGGCATATAAACTTCATGGTTACCCAAGACTTTCATAAAAGATGAAGAAAAAAGGAGAAAACAAGTAAAGCAGGAGGTGAGACAGCTCCAGAAGCAAACGTCACAGATTTTACCCATGACTTGACAATAAGAGCCATGGAAAAATCTAAATTCCTTTCTGAAACTTGGAACTTTATATCCTTTCTTTGAAGTGCACCTCCCAAATTGTGTTAAGTGACTACCACTTAGGGAAAGTTCTGATCCCTGTTTGGCTGAGCGCTATTTAATAGAAGCCCAATGTCATCTCACCTTAATAACTAGAATGAAAATCCCACCAAGAAGAAAAAGGATGATAGAGGTAAATATTCCCCTAGCATGTATGATTAGCACCTCTGATGATTTTTCTTGAGCTCAAAGAGCTGTTATTAGAAAATTGTAACTCTGGGTAGTTAAGTGTGGCAGATGGCATATAGGAGTGAGTGGTGTGCAATTTACAGTAAACAAATTCTTTATTTTTGACGGGTCATGGGGAGAACTAAAACGGTCTCCAATTCAATCAGGGAATACACTAAAAAACACTGACATGCAGATTCACTAATTATAGTGAAATGTGTTAAAAAGCTACAATTATCCCAATGGATGGAATCTTTTCCCATGAAGACGAGAGAACACCACCCGGAGTCAAGGGCTGACAGCAGGATCCCATTTGTAAATGTGCCCCCAGGTTGGCTGACACCTGTTCAGAGAAGATATTCAAGTCTTCAGGACTTTCCACTTGGTCTTCTCTCAAGACAAGTACACTTTCTGATAGTATATATGAGCATGATTTCATCAGCTGTTCTTGTATTAAACATAAAAGCAAAATCTGTAGCTGATGTTTCTTTCTGTCTTAAAGGGAGAGGACCATAAGTTAGTGGGAGTGTTTCTTATAATACCCCTTAGTTATCATTAAAATAATGTTTCAAATATCCGAGAGCTTGATTCCTACCTCCAGCGAAAGAAGAAAGAAAACATAACACAAATACGAATGTGTTTTGTTAATAAAAGTTATTTGATCATATATTGAACTGTGGCCATGAAAATTTATCAGACTGAGAGATAAAGGCACAGGATGTACAATCATAATTTTTAGGAACCACCTATATGATATAGACTGTTGCTTACACTGGAGTACTCCATGGGATTTACTGGTGGCTTGGAGCATATGAACCTTATAGAGGTATGATGAGTGAAGTCGCTCAGTCGCATCCGACTCTTTGAGACCACATGGACTGTAGCTCACCAGGCTCCTCCGTCCATGGGATTCTCCAGGCAAGAATACTGGAGTGGGTTGCCATTTCCTTCTCCAGGGGATCTTTCTAACCTAAGGATTGAACCCACATCTACCGCATTGTAGGCAGATTCTTTACCCACTGAGCCATCGGTGGGGGAAGCCCCTCAATGGTAGATACTGGAATGTAAAAAAGAACAGCTACCACTTGAGGAAGGATTTTATCAAACACCCTCCAGATATCTGGAGACCTGGGAAATTTTGCTGGGTTTGTACCATTTTGTGTGTGTGTGTGTGTGTATCCGTGTTATTATTTGTAACATAGTCATTACCTAAGGAAGTTCAGGCTAGAATTTCAAGTGTGCCAGTTGTACTGTAAATGACCTAAGCATCCTTGGTGTGGCAGGCAATTCTGAAGGAAAAAACCACAGACACTGTCCTGGAATTGTGGCACCCTCATTTTTTGGAAGAGAGATTGATTCCTCATTCTAACTGAGAAAAAAAAAAAAAAGTGACAATGTGTCACCTTTAAAAACTTATCTAATAGGTGTGACTGGTGGCTGTTTGACCACTTACTGTTTATCATGTCACTGGCCCNGTATCCGTGTTATTATTTGTAACATAGCCATTACCTAAGGAAGTTCAGGCTAGAATATCAAGTGTGCCAGTTGTACTGTAAATGACCTAAGCATCCTTGGTGTGCCAGGCAATTCTGAAGGAAAAAACTACAGACACTGTCCTGGAATTGTGGCACCCTCATTTTTTTGAAGAGAGATTGATTCCTCATTCTAACTGAGGAAAAAAAAAAGTGACAATATGTCATCTTTAAAAACTTATCTAATAGGTGTGACTGGTGGCTGTTTGACCACTTACTGTTTATCATGTCACTGGCCCAGATTTCTTCCTGAAGGGGATACATGACTTTTTGTTGGGAACTGTATTATAGGCTAATGTTTCTGGACTCAGGACAGATATATAAAGAGACAGTGACTAAGTGAGCCTNGACTGGTGGCTGTTTGACCACTTACTGTTTATCATGTCACTGGCCCAGATTTCTTCCTGAAGGGGATACATGACTTTTTGTTGGGAACTGTATTATAGGCTAATGTTTCTGGACTCAGGACAGATATATAAAGAGACAGTGACTAAGTGAGCCTTGAGGTCTTTTTTTTTTTTTTTAATCCTATTATATAGGAAGTGGTAAAGGAGAAAAATTACACTTTAATTCACTGGATCTATAACTCACAAGGATAAGAGAATATGATTTGGGAATTTGCTTTGGAATTTAACTTGAGGATTCTGGAATTTAATTTCTTTGTGTTTTCAGTCTTTGAGCTTTAATTTTCCCCTGGCAATATGATGATAGCATTGAGCAAATATTCAAGTATGAGGGCCTCCTATATTGGAGGCATTTTGTTTTTGGAATACATGTTGTTGTTTAATCTCACTGCATGTCCTCTACTAGGCCGTGTGTCTAGAAATAATGTGGGAGGAGAAATAGAATGAGGTGACCTCTAAGCACTGGGTAGAACAAGGATCTGGGATTAATTGGAATAATGTACTGTTCTCATTCATTTTTAGAGCCTTCTAAACCAAAGTCTACAGTGCTCACCAGTGGTCCAGGTTGCACAGCAGAGCCCTGTTGGAATTCAGAGAATGGCTTCATGAAGCTCAGAGTATTGCTCTGTAGGAAGTGATCTCCTCTGGGACCCATAGATACATTCTGAGAAACCACAGGCTCATTGCCAAGCCAACTGGTTTAGAGGAACAAACAGTTGGAGATGTTATGGAAAATATTCATCCCTCACTCTTTGTGATGCTTCTCTACAGAGAGAAATTTTAAGTTAAGGTTTCCAAGCCTTTGCA
>SJYV01051241.1:9244-22303 GCA_006410875.1 Neotragus pygmaeus
ATGTATGGATGTGAGAGTTGGACTATAAAGAAAGCTGAGTGCTGAAGAATTGATGCTTTTGAACTGTGGTGTTGGAGAAGACTCTTGAGAGTCCCTTGGATGGCAAGAAGATCCAACCAGTCCATTCTGAAGGAGATTGGTTCTAGGTGTTCATTGGAAGAACTGATGCTGAAGCTGAGACTCCAATACTTTGGCCACCTGATGCGAAGAGCTGACTCATTTGAAAAGACCCTGATGCTGGGAAAGATTCAGGGCAGGAGGAGAAGGGGACGACTGAGGATGCGATGGTTGGATGGCATCACCCACTCAATGGACATGGGTTTGGGTGGACTCTGGGAGTTGGTAATGGACAGGGAGGCCTGGATCCCTGTCATGGGGTCACAAAGAGTTGGACCTGACTGAGCGGCTGAACTGAACTGAAGTTGCTTAACAAAAATACTTATTTTTAAACAAAGAACTTAAATGCCATTCCAGTTTCCAATTTTTCTCTGTTCACCTACTTCCATAAGCTGTCCTGACATCAAATTTCACTCAGATATTTGGGGGATAAGAGTATAAAACATGTAAAATAAATGATACTAGATTTTTCTTGAAAAGCTGAAAAAATAAACATTCTGATTGAAGATTGTTGCTTATTAATGCTCTGATTCTATAACATTTGCCATATTTATTTGTAGCTTCTGCCTTAATTATTACACTAAGAGAATTTTTTTTTTTAGTAATTGATGGAGAAAGCGTTCAACACACTGCTCTCTGATTTATAAAAGAGCACAAGATTAAAGCTGGGAAGACTGGATTAATCTGACACTAGGTTTTCCTATAACGTAGTTGATATATGGTACAATACCAGTAAACATGTAATAAACAGTCAAGGGAGTTTATCCCAATATAATTAAAAAAAATACCAGACACTTAGTGGCTTTACAAAGAATTAAAAATACAGCAATTATTTATCTGACTGAGGTTGAAATATATCCAGGTCTGGGTATAAGATTCTACAGGATTGAAACGCTAGTAGCTGGAATATTACTGCACGTGGTACTTGATTTTACCGGGTCTCGGGAATGAGGTTAGTAATCAAGGTCTTGTGATCTGTAGGAGGTCTTCTCTTTCCAACGCTGTATGACTTGGTTACTTTCTCAGATTGCTTACCCTCATCTTTCGACACCCACAGTCCTTTCCCAAATGTCCTTCTGTACCACCTTTTCCTACTATCTACAGCGTGGAATGATTTATTTTTTAGATTACTGGACAATATTGCTTACCTACACTCCCCCTTTTTTTTCCCTTAAAGAACATTTTCATGAACCGTCATAGTGCTATGTTATATGACTAATTGATTAAAAGAGTAAAAATCTAGCATCTCAGTAAGTACTCCACAGTCAGTCATATTTATAAACACAGCTTCATAAAAATATTCCATTGGCCATAGAATGACTAACCCCTTAACTCCTTGGAGAATCCTGCTCATGTTCTGTGACCCATTCACACACATTTTATCTATCGCCAAAAGCCTTTCCCCGTGGTAATCAAGGTTCAAGCCAGAGAAAAATTATATTCCCTTCAGAGACAACATCAAGAGGAGCTGAATAGTTTTAAAAGATGAGCTTACTGGATCAATTTCTTTCCATGATAATATCGTCTTGACTAAACTTGACTAAATTTGACTCTCCCGTTTCACTGCCAAGATGTTTGTTGACTTTTTTCTTGAAAAAAATATCAATTTCTAATGCCTTTTGTGGAGGCCAGAGTATACTATTTCTTTGATTATTACATTTTATCTTTCTTCAGTTGCTTGTTGTAAAGATTGCTATAAGATTTGTTTGGTTCAATGCTCACAGTTTCAGCAGAGTTTTGGTAACATGATAAAGTGTTTGAAGCTGTAAAATACTTTTAGTATTCTAGTGTTCCTAAGTCAGGCTTCCCTGGTGGCTCAGCGTTAAAGGATCTGTCTGCAATACAGGAGATGTAGGAGACTCGAGTTTGATCCTTGGGTTGGGAAGAGCCCCTGGAAGACGGCATAGCAGCCCACTCCAGGATTCTTGCCTGGAGAATCCCATGGACAGAGGGGCCTGGTGGACCACAGCCCATAGGATCACAAAGGGATCTCAAAGAGCTGGACATGACTGAAGTGACTGAGCGCGTACACAGACGCGCATTCATGGGTCAGTTCTTAAGAATGGTCAGGCCTCCTAATCTTGCTTCCAGCATGAGGTGCTCCTGTCCTCTCGACAGCTGCAGGTATAATGAATTCATTCAGCCCACAAGTACTTACTTAGATCTCCTATATGCCATTTTCTACAGTTGCGGTGGGGTAAGTCACCATCCGGGGAGCCTAGTGTTAATAAGGGAGGTGATTAACATTCATCTTACGGTGTGAAACCGAGATGTAGGCGCTGGCTTTAAGAGCTGGGAGAGTAGGGAAAGCCCGCCCACGCTGAGCTGGAGCAGGAGTGGGTTCCCTGACTGCTCAGCATGGCGTGAAGGTTCCTGGCAGAGGGAACGGCCTGTGCAAAGTGTGAGGGAAGAGGGCCACGCCCAGAACAAACTGCAGGGACTTTCTGGGGGTCCAGGGGTCGGGGCGTCACCTTCCGATGTGGAGGGTGCAGGTTTGACCCCTGGTTGGGGGCTAAGATCCCATGTGCCTCGTGGCCAAGAAACCAAAACATAGATCAGAAGCGGTATTGTAACAAATTGAGTAGAAGACTTTAAAATTGGTCCATATGAAAAATGACAAGGACAAAATCCCAAAAAACTAACCGTGGGGCACGTGGGTGAGAAGAGAGGAGGGGCCCCTCTGGGCGGTGGGGCTGGAATGTGACGGCTCTTTAGGCAAAATGCGAGGCCCGGGGGCCTCTAGGTGATCAAGTGACAAGAGAAGACAGCAGTGTGATGGCTGAGCGCTGCACTAGGTGAGTCAAATCCTGTCCCTGTTACTTTATTTTGTTTGGAATATAGTTGATTTACAGTGTTTCATGTGTACAGCAAAGTGTTTCAGTTGTACATATATGTATGTGTGTGTATGTATATATGTACAACTGAATCACAGAAACACACACACATACACGTGCACGCTGTTGCTCAGTTGTGTCCTACTCTGCAGCCCATGGACTGTAGCCCGCCAGGGTCCTCTGCCTGTGGGATTTCCCAGGCAAGACTCCTGGAGTGGGTTGCCATTTCTTCCTCCAGGGGATNATGTACAACTGAATCACAGAAACACACACACATACACGTGCACGCTGTTGCTCAGTTGTGTCCTACTCTGCAGCCCATGGACTGTAGCCCGCCAGGGTCCTCTGCCTGTGGGATTTCCCAGGCAAGACTCCTGGAGTGGGTTGCCATTTCTTCCTCCAGGGGATCTTCCTGACCCAGGGGTAGAACCTGCATCTCCTGTGGCTTCTGGGCTGGCAGCTGAATTCTTTACCCCTGCGGCCCTGGGGAAACCCCACCACCTACACACACACACACACACACACACACACACACACTTTTTGGCTGTGCCTCAAGGCCTGTGGGACCTTAGTTACCCAACCTGGGGTTGGACTCATGCCTCCTGCCGTGGAGGCCCAGAGTCTTGGCCACAGGATGGCCAGGGACTTCCCTGAACCACCGCTTAAATTTGCTTGACTCTGGTGCAGTTTGAGCAGGTTGTCTTGCACGTGACAGAGCTGCTGGAGAAAATTAATACAGAAACTAGGTCACAGAGAAGAAAGGAATTTTATCGTGCACAGAGAATCTTGGTGGCTGGTAGCACAGCTTGTGAGGTGGTGTGTTACCAATACCTGGCCTTGGCTGAGTTCTTACTCTCTGCGGGATCCTAGGTCAGGGTCTCGTTAAGCCTTTGCAGTGACCTGTGACTTACTCCTACGAGCATCACCGTTTACAGGTGAGGAGGCTGAGGCTCCTCAGGTGAGCAGGTGGCAAAGCCACACGCGCGGGAAGAGGCAAGGAGGCTTGCGCTGGGGTCTGTCTGCACGGCCTGCGTTCCCAGCCCGGCTCTCCCTCCTGAGGGTGGAAGCCAGCCCCTCACTGAGAACCCACTGCCTCTAATTAAGTCTCTGGTTTCTTTCAAGCCTGTGCCTTCAGTCAGCTCTGGAGCATTTAGCTGATGGTGGGCTTTCAGCTACTCTTTTCACTGCAGCTGTTTCTCCCTCAGAAAGGTTAAGAGAAACCATTGCTCAAAGAAGGATGGGATGTGGGCCTCACCCTCTCTGGCCATTTGTTAAGGCTTCCCTGGTGGCTCAGCTGGTCAGGAATCTGCCTGCCATGCGGGAGACCTGGGTTTGATCCCTTGGTTGGGAAGATCCCATGGAGAAGGGGACGGCTACCCACTCCAGTATTCTGGCCTGGAGAATTCCAGGGACTGTATAGGCCTTGGGTTCGCAGAGTCGGACACAACTTTTGTTATTTGTTATATGTTCAATCTCAACAGAAACCCAGCTCAAGTCCCCAAGTTCCAGATTCAAGAAGGAGGCGTTTTTATAAGGGGGCCAGGAGTACATAGGTTTGTAAGCATTTTATGAGGGAAAAACCCAAGACCCATGACCCTGTACATATGGAGCATTCAGGAAACGGCTGCTAAGCCCGGGGCTGTGGAGGGGGCCCAGCTCCCGGCTCCGAGTAGCTGGGCCTCATGCTGAAGACGGCTGATAGGGACTCCGAAGGACTTCAGTGGCAGGGAGAGTGTGGTCAGAATGTGGGGAAGCGTAGATCACTATGGAGTCAGACTTTATCATGGATGTATGTGGCCAAGATGGGAGGCGGAGGGACTTTCCCTGGGGGTTCTGTGGTTAATACTCTATGCAGGGGGCAAGAGTTTGATACCTGGCTGGGGAAATAAGATTCTACATGCAGTGTGGTGTGGCCCAAAATAAATAAAAATAAATTTAAAAAATAAAATCAATTGCACTTTAAGAAAGTACTTACTGCCTCATATTTAAAATAAAGATGGGCAGCCGAGAGAAGAGTTAGGAAGCCACTGGTGAGGGTCTAGGAGACAGAGTCTCCTGCTGTGTTGGATATAAGGACAGAGCAGAGGCTGGGGGGTGAATCGGAGCCAGGGTCCGAACCATTACTAGTCAAGAGGGTTCTGGGCCGGTTGTTGGGCTTCTGACCGGCTGACCGGTGGTGCGTGTCACTGGAATAGCTGTAGAGAAGGGGGACCGTGGGGTCGGGTCCTTGTCCAGAGGGTCCGGTGTGTCCCAGAGGGGAGCCCAGGGGCCCAGAGACGCTATTCTGGGGGAGAGCAATGCGATCAAAGCAACAATAAAAAAAGACAAATGATTAAAAACTCAGGCTTTTGCTTTCTTTTCAGACTCATTTTCCCAAGGTGGCATTTCTTGAAAGCCATATTTTAGAAAAATATGAGAATTTCCTCTTTATGGCCCCCTGGCCTGTGAGAGGAAGACTTCTTGAGGTTTCAATCTCTCTCGTCAGATCTGGGGGTAAATAGGCCTCAGTCACCCCTGACAACGGCGTGAGGAACAGCCCCTCCGCAGGATGGAGCGGCATTGATTTTTCATAAAAGTTTAATAAGATGCTACAGGTCAAAAGCTTTGCAAAGTTTGCTATAAATTTTAGTGAGGAACTGAGCAAGATGTAATTGGATGAGAAAATGGAAATGAAACTTGGATCAGGAAAGCAGCGTGGATGGGAGACAGAGACGAGGAGGCCCTCCCACTGACCTTCAGGAACAAGGCGCAGGCCTGGCCCTTGTTACCCACCAGTTACCTGCATGTCATTCCCATCACTCAGGCTCATTCTAGGGGTGCCCATTCCATAAGACCACCAGTAGGCGTTGCAACGGACTTGATTTCCAGCTTGTACTTTCTGGTTATGTTTGTTTAATCCCAGAGTAAAGAGCAGTGTAAATTATCTTCCTTTAAAACCAGCACCACAATTTCCAGCACCTATGATTTATGTCATATTGATTTACTTTGAATTTTCTAGATGAATGCAAATTTATATCACTTTTATGTGAGATACTCTCTCTTCCTAAGTAGGACTCTGTGTTTCCCACCCATAATCCATCTTAATTTAAGATTTTTAAAGTCCGCTTTCTTGCATTAGCATTGGAATGAGGGCCATCCGTGCACTCCCGTTTTCTCATTACTACAGAGTGATAATCTCTTTAAAGACCTGTGGCTGGTGTCTGCCATTGGTTTAGATTTTCTTGCTCTGTGCTCACTTCAGCAGCACATATACTAAATATCTTGCTTAACACAGCACACTCTACCCAGTCAATCTGTTTGTAATCAATTTAACGTCATGGAATATCACACGCACACATGAATGATATTTCTCCCAACTGTGTTCCTGTGGAGACACAGGGGGAAGATAAGCTTGTTAGATTTAATTTCGTGTGGGTGCCTTTGCCGTATTACTTTCTCAGTTGCCAAGTTCCCCTTGTTGGTGAAATTTAGGATAGAGGGGTGCTTTTAGAATCTGTTCTCTGCTATGCTAAAAGAAGCTACTTCTCTTTCTGGTTTAAAAGCTCCGAGCCTAACGAGACTGGGAGGGTGAAATGATGGAGGCAAAAACATTTTCAAGAAGCAGCCTTATAATTTAGGATTCCTGTAAATTACTAGGAAGTTGTGCAACTGTTATTTAATAGACACGGACTAATTATAGCCCCGAGTGCTGAGTCCCATCCTGCGGATATGCAGTATAATTCCTTTTAGAGAAGCAATGACATGTTGTTAACACCAGGCCATATTAGTGTATATCCCCCCAATCTCAAAGTGCTCTCTAAAAAAGGGACATGTGACAAAGAGCCAGCAGGTAACACTCTGAGCTTTGGAACTATCCTCTGGTGGCTCTTTTGTAAATGGATGTACGTAACTAGAAATTCTGTGTCACGGTCCTTTACTCTGCAACACTTTTGTCTCCATAACAACCGCTTGTATTTATTAATGATCATAGCCAGTAATTACTGAACCTTCACTCTTTCCTTAGGGGTTTATGTAACCTGCCAATTACCCTGAGAGAGTGTCATTCCATTATCTTATAACAGATGGAAAATGGTGGCTCGGAGAGGTTAAGGAATTGCCCAAGGTCACACAGTTACTAAGTAGGGGAGCCTGGATTCAGACCCGAGTCAGCCTGTGCAGTAGCCTTCATCCTATTTGGAGATGGCTAATTGGGCCACTCCTAGTTCTGGGGCTCAGTGTGACTGAATTTTCCTGTGCCCTGAAGCTTTCAANGTGTGGTCAGAATGTGGGGAAGCGTAGATCACTATGGAGTCAGACTTTATCATGGATGTATGTGGCCAAGATGGGAGGCGGAGGGACTTTCCCTGGGGGTTCTGTGGTTAATACTCTATGCAGGGGGCAAGAGTTTGATACCTGGCTGGGGAAATAAGATTCTACATGCAGTGTGGTGTGGCCCAAAATAAATAAAAATAAATTTAAAAAATAAAATCAATTGCACTTTAAGAAAGTACTTACTGCCTCATATTTAAAATAAAGATGGGCAGCCGAGAGAAGAGTTAGGAAGCCACTGGTGAGGGTCTAGGAGACAGAGTCTCCTGCTGTGTTGGATATAAGGACAGAGCAGAGGCTGGGGGGTGAATCGGAGCCAGGGTCCGAACCATTACTAGTCAAGAGGGTTCTGGGCCGGTTGTTGGGCTTCTGACCGGCTGACCGGTGGTGCGTGTCACTGGAATAGCTGTAGAGAAGGGGGACCGTGGGGTCGGGTCCTTGTCCAGAGGGTCCGGTGTGTCCCAGAGGGGAGCCCAGGGGCCCAGAGACGCTATTCTGGGGGAGAGCAATGCGATCAAAGCAACAATAAAAAAAGACAAATGATTAAAAACTCAGGCTTTTGCTTTCTTTTCAGACTCATTTTCCCAAGGTGGCATTTCTTGAAAGCCATATTTTAGAAAAATATGAGAATTTCCTCTTTATGGCCCCCTGGCCTGTGAGAGGAAGACTTCTTGAGGTTTCAATCTCTCTCGTCAGATCTGGGGGTAAATAGGCCTCAGTCACCCCTGACAACGGCGTGAGGAACAGCCCCTCCGCAGGATGGAGCGGCATTGATTTTTCATAAAAGTTTAATAAGATGCTACAGGTCAAAAGCTTTGCAAAGTTTGCTATAAATTTTAGTGAGGAACTGAGCAAGATGTAATTGGATGAGAAAATGGAAATGAAACTTGGATCAGGAAAGCAGCGTGGATGGGAGACAGAGACGAGGAGGCCCTCCCACTGACCTTCAGGAACAAGGCGCAGGCCTGGCCCTTGTTACCCACCAGTTACCTGCATGTCATTCCCATCACTCAGGCTCATTCTAGGGGTGCCCATTCCATAAGACCACCAGTAGGCGTTGCAACGGACTTGATTTCCAGCTTGTACTTTCTGGTTATGTTTGTTTAATCCCAGAGTAAAGAGCAGTGTAAATTATCTTCCTTTAAAACCAGCACCACAATTTCCAGCACCTATGATTTATGTCATATTGATTTACTTTGAATTTTCTAGATGAATGCAAATTTATATCACTTTTATGTGAGATACTCTCTCTTCCTAAGTAGGACTCTGTGTTTCCCACCCATAATCCATCTTAATTTAAGATTTTTAAAGTCCGCTTTCTTGCATTAGCATTGGAATGAGGGCCATCCGTGCACTCCCGTTTTCTCATTACTACAGAGTGATAATCTCTTTAAAGACCTGTGGCTGGTGTCTGCCATTGGTTTAGATTTTCTTGCTCTGTGCTCACTTCAGCAGCACATATACTAAATATCTTGCTTAACACAGCACACTCTACCCAGTCAATCTGTTTGTAATCAATTTAACGTCATGGAATATCACACGCACACATGAATGATATTTCTCCCAACTGTGTTCCTGTGGAGACACAGGGGGAAGATAAGCTTGTTAGATTTAATTTCGTGTGGGTGCCTTTGCCGTATTACTTTCTCAGTTGCCAAGTTCCCCTTGTTGGTGAAATTTAGGATAGAGGGGTGCTTTTAGAATCTGTTCTCTGCTATGCTAAAAGAAGCTACTTCTCTTTCTGGTTTAAAAGCTCCGAGCCTAACGAGACTGGGAGGGTGAAATGATGGAGGCAAAAACATTTTCAAGAAGCAGCCTTATAATTTAGGATTCCTGTAAATTACTAGGAAGTTGTGCAACTGTTATTTAATAGACACGGACTAATTATAGCCCCGAGTGCTGAGTCCCATCCTGCGGATATGCAGTATAATTCCTTTTAGAGAAGCAATGACATGTTGTTAACACCAGGCCATATTAGTGTATATCCCCCCAATCTCAAAGTGCTCTCTAAAAAAGGGACATGTGACAAAGAGCCAGCAGGTAACACTCTGAGCTTTGGAACTATCCTCTGGTGGCTCTTTTGTAAATGGATGTACGTAACTAGAAATTCTGTGTCACGGTCCTTTACTCTGCAACACTTTTGTCTCCATAACAACCGCTTGTATTTATTAATGATCATAGCCAGTAATTACTGAACCTTCACTCTTTCCTTAGGGGTTTATGTAACCTGCCAATTACCCTGAGAGAGTGTCATTCCATTATCTTATAACAGATGGAAAATGGTGGCTCGGAGAGGTTAAGGAATTGCCCAAGGTCACACAGTTACTAAGTAGGGGAGCCTGGATTCAGACCCGAGTCAGCCTGTGCAGTAGCCTTCATCCTATTTGGAGATGGCTAATTGGGCCACTCCTAGTTCTGGGGCTCAGTGTGACTGAATTTTCCTGTGCCCTGAAGCTTTCAAGGGTATTGGATGCTCTTGCAGGAAAGAGGCCGGTTGGCCCTTGAGCTCCAAAAGGACTGAGTTCTGTAATTTGACTACAGATTGTCCAGAGAGCTGGGTTTCATGCCAGTGGGTCTCTTGGAGCTGCTCCAGGTCTTGGAACCCTCAGATGCTCCTGGGGTCCTTCACGTCTCCTTAGTGGGAGGCATATTTATCCACACGATGCGTTTATGCCTTGTAAGATCCAGGAAATGCCTAGGCATGTGCATATGTGAACCTGTTTGTTTGTTTGTTTGAGATCTGCTTCTTCAGTCACTCAGTTGTGTCCAACTCTTTGTGACCCCATGGACTGCAGCACACCAGGCTTCCCTGTCCATCACCAACTCCCGGAGCTTGCTCAAACTCACGTCCATCAAGTTGGTGATGCCATCCAACCATCTCATCCTCTGTCGTCCCCTTCTCTTCCTGCCTTCAATCTTTCCCAGCATCAGGATCTTTTCCAATGAGTCATCGACTCTGCACATCGGGTGGCCAAAGGATTGGATCTTCAGCTTCAGCATGAGACATACTGGTAAGGTTCAAATCCCTTTGAGTCTTTGAAGAACTCAACTTCCTGCCAGTTGCTCTTCTTGCCAGGAACCTCGCCTGTTCTAGACACCGGGCCTCCTCAGGAGCTGGGGCTTCTGCACAACAGCCTGGGTGAACTCTCCGGTCTTCACGTGGTCCGGTAAGACAAGGGAGCCTCTCCGTGAGGAGGGCTCCCCTCCCCCCAGGTCAGCTCCTCCACCAGGCACCGAGCATCACCCCTTCACTCCTTTCCTAGTGTCATGCCAGGCGTCATGGAGACTTCCTGGGGAAGGGAAGACTAAGGNGTCCGGTAAGACAAGGGAGCCTCTCCGTGAGGAGGGCTCCCCTCCCCCCAGGTCAGCTCCTCCACCAGGCACCGAGCATCACCCCTTCACTCCTTTCCTAGTGTCATGCCAGGCGTCATGGAGACTTCCTGGGGAAGGGAAGACTAAGGTGAGACATGGGGTACAAGCAGTGATTGGCTGGGCAAGGGATGGAAACGGGGTTCCAGGTCCAGGGACTTACCCACGTGGGGTCAGGGGTTGTGGGAGGATGGGGCAGCAGACTTGCAAATTGTACGAGACAGAGCCGTGCACGAATGCACTTTTAAAAATGAAGTATCAATATTCTGTGATAAAGAGTCTAAAAAAGAATGAATATAAGTATATATGTAACTGAATCACCTTGCTGTACACCTGAAGGTAACACAACATTGTAAATCAACTACACACCAATAAAATTAAAATTTTTTAAAAATCAAGAAAGTAAAAATTGAGGTATCATCAACATACCAGTTTCAGATGCACATGATGAGTCACTCTTTGTATATGTTGCAAAACAACCGCCACAGAAAGTCTAGTTAATCTCTGTTGTATTATGTGCATTATGTGCATGCTTCCCTGGTGGCTCAGAGGTTAAAGCGTCTGCCTCCAATGCAGGAGATCCGGGTTTGATCCCTGGGTTGGGAAGATCCCCTGGAGAAGGAAATGGCAATTCACTCCAGTATTCTTGCCTGGAGAATCCCATGGACGGAGAAGTCCATGGGGTCGCAAAGAGTCAGACACGACTGAGCAACTTCCCTTTACCTTACCTTACCTTACCTTATGTGCATTATACCCAAACACACAAATGCATTTTTATTTTATTTTTTGGTTAAAATGGGATCTTTATTCAATTTCAGTATCAGTACCAGTTCAGTCCCTCAGTCATGTCTCACTCTTTGCAACCTCGTGGACTGCAGCAGGCCAGGCTTCCCTGTCCATCACCAACTCCTGGAGCTTGCTCAAACTCATGTCCATCGAGTCTGTGATGCTATCCAACCATCTCGTCCTCTGTCGTCCCCTTCTCCTCCCACCTTCAATCCTTCCCAGCATCAGGGTCTTTTCAAATGAGTCAGTTCTTTGCACCAAAGTACTGGAGTTTCAGCTTCAGCATCAGTCCTTCCAACGACTATTCAGGACTTATTTCCTTTAGGATGGGCAAAATAGAACTGTTAGGAAATGAAATTTTCAGAGAGAACTCTGTTATGAAACCCCGTTCACATGTGATTATGTACCCGGTTTTTCCCATTTCACTTACTCTTCATAATCAAGGCTTGGTACGTAGGATGAGCTGCCAGGCATGCGTACAAACGCCTTTTTAAACTTCGGAAAAGAGAGAATACCCTGCCTTCAAAGAGGCAAGCCATAAAGGGGCAGAGAGGGAGCTACCTGCAGTTTGCAGAGTGAAGCTCTGGCCCTGGCCACGACGCTGCTGGAGGCCGAGGTTGAGGAAGGCGCACCCCCTGGCCCGGCCCCGCCCTGGCAGGCCCTTTCCCGGCACGCCCAGGCAGCGCGTGCCCGTTTTCCGTAACCGACCCCCAGCCCTTTTATAAACAAGTTATCTTGGTAACAAAGGATGCGGCGCGGGCAGGAAGGAAGGTCAGGGAGCGCCCTGGGAGCCGGGAAACACATCGCGCCTGGCCGGCCTTTCCTGGGGAGACGGGTCTGGCCTCGGAGGCGTCACGTGGGCCCACGCGGGGGTTCGGGAGCGCCGCGTGTTTCGCTGGCCCAGGGCGGGGGAGGGAGGGGCCGCGCCCCGTCGTGAGGCTGCGGCCCGGCTCCCCAAGACTCCGGGGGAGGAGGAGGGACATTCTCGGTGCGGTTCATGGAGTTCGATTTAAGGGAAAGCGACTCACTGTGCTGCCTTGCTGCGCCGGTGAACCTGAGTCTCACGTGCTTATTTCCAGTGGATTTTTTTCGTGAACGTTTGTGTGTAGCCTGGCATGTTGTCTGTGCGCAACGTTGTGCTTCCAGTGCTGTTGACACTACCAGACGCTCACCGCCAGAATCCGAGCATCCGTCCATCAGCGCTGCTTCCCTGCACCGGCCTCCTCGTCCCCCACCCCAGTGGAAGCCCTCGGGTTGCCACTATGCTGTTCTCTGTACCTACGTGATAAACCAGCTATTTGGTCTTCTGTTAATATATGGACTATCCTTTCCCAAGGTGCATCTCCCAAGGGCAAAGATCGCCTTTTTGCATATTTTGAAAACTCAGTGGAGCCCCAGGCTCTCTCTGGATGGTTTGTGGGGAACAGAAGAATTAGGAAGCATTTTATCTGGATGAGTGTGAGCAACTCTTGTTTACCTGAAGCAGTTAAAGACAAGACTGCTAGAAAGTCCCTGGCAGTCCAGTGGTTAGGACTGCAGGCTTTCACTGCTGAGGGTATGAGTTCAGTCCCTGGGTGGGGAACTAAGATCCCACAAGCTGTGTGGCACTGACTGAAAAAAGAAAAAAAAAAAAAAAAAAAAAAAC
>SJYV01051246.1:0-10979 GCA_006410875.1 Neotragus pygmaeus
GAGAAAACTTAATGCTGAGGTTTCTAATCTCTTTGAGTGTGCAGATACCGCTAAGACTCTGATATAAGTTCTGCCCTACTTCCAGAAAATGTTAACAATTAGTTTCCTTTACATAAAGATAATACAAAATATTTTTAAGTATGTCTCCCTTACTCAAAACACTTTGAAATTCTGAAAATAACAAAAAGCAAATTTAAGTTTTACTCAAAAGTAAATTTCAACCAGAATGTCTTTGTTTCAAATGAGCTTATATTTTGGATGACAGCACATGCAATTTGAGTCACTAGATGACTTTCGATGGCCACAAGTGCTGAAAACTCAGACTCACAAAATTTTGTAGAATCACAAATTGAATCACAGAGCTTTACCAGATGAGTAAATTGTGTCAATGAGCCTCAGGATGCTCCAGAATTCTTCCAATTGAAATCATGTCCAAACATGTCATTAGTTCACAAATGAATAAAGCTATCTTCTGTCAGAATTTGCTTTGCAAATGCTGTCCATTGTACTAAGGGAGAGTTTAGAAATCAATACTTAAGTTTCACCATAATCTGAGCAGGAATTTTAAAAGAATTACATAATGTTTTTAAGTATGAGCAAGTTTCTGCCTGTAGAAAAATTGACCCAGTTTTGGCAGTCTGGCTCCACCCAGCAGAGGAAGTTTGTCCAAGTTTGCAAAGTTTGTAGAGTTACCTGCTTCCAATCCCCCAATAGCAAGCATGTCAAAACAAAAACAACAAAATTTTTGTTTTTTCCAGGGCAACTATAGATGTGATTGCAGGACTTTGAGTGAAAAGACTTTTCTTAACCCTATAGCCATAGCCAAAACTCTTCAAATAAACCAAACCATCATCTGGTAAGTAAGCTATACGTTAATAAATCAAACTTTAGAAAGGTTTTTTGGAAACTATGTGGTTAAAATTTTCAAATTCTGTCCACCTTTCTTTATAAAGCCTCTTGAAAAAAGGGTGATTCCAGATTTAGGCTTTCAGAAAGTTGGCAAATTTTACAATATCATAGATCTAGCAAAAAATGACAGGTGGCATAAGTCTCCTGGTGCCAATCTACAGGTGTACCACTAAGATGGGCAATTTAGTCTTGAGTGTGACAGCATATGCAGTAGTCTCCCTTTATCTGCAGGGTATATGTTCTAAGAACCCCGGTGGATGCTTGAAATTAGAGATAGTATGATTATAAGGAGATCAACCCTGGGATTTCCTTGGAAGGAATGATGCTAAAGCTGAAACTCCAGTACTTTGGTCACCTCAGGCGGAGAGTTGACTCACTGGAAAAGACTTTGATGCTGGGAGGATTTGGGGCAGGAGGAGAAGGGGACAACCGAGGATGAGATGGCTGGATGGCATCACTGACTCGATGAACGCGAGTCTGAGTGAACTCCGGGAGTTGGTGATGGACAGGGAGGCTTGGCATGCTGCAATTCGTGGGGTCACAAAGAGTCGGACACGACTGAGCGACTGAACCGAATATATATATATGAGTGAGTGAGCGAGTGAAGTTGCTCAGTTGTGTCTGACTCTTTGTGACCCCATGGACTGTAACCTACCAGGCTCCTTCCTCCATGCGATTCTCCAGGCAAGAGTACTGGAGTGGGTTGCCCTTTCCATCTGCACGGGATCTTCCCGACCCAGGGATCGAACCCTGGTCTCCCACATTCCAGGCAGATGCTTTAACCTCTGANTGACTCGATGAACGCGAGTCTGAGTGAACTCCGGGAGTTGGTGATGGACAGGGAGGCTTGGCATGCTGCAATTCGTGGGGTCACAAAGAGTCGGACACGACTGAGCGACTGAACCGAATATATATATATGAGTGAGTGAGCGAGTGAAGTTGCTCAGTTGTGTCTGACTCTTTGTGACCCCATGGACTGTAACCTACCAGGCTCCTTCCTCCATGCGATTCTCCAGGCAAGAGTACTGGAGTGGGTTGCCCTTTCCATCTGCACGGGATCTTCCCGACCCAGGGATCGAACCCTGGTCTCCCACATTCCAGGCAGATGCTTTAACCTCTGAGCCAGCAGGGAAGCCCTGAGTTTGGTTGCTCAGTCGGGTCCGACTCTGTGACCCCATGAATAGCAGCACGCCAGGCCTCCCTGTCCATCACCAACTCCGGGAGTTCATTCAAACTCACGGCCATTGAGACAGTGATGCCATCCAGCCATCTCATCTTCTGCCGTCCCCTTCTCCTCCTGTCCCCAATCCCTCCCAGCATCAGAGTCTTTTCCAATGAGTCAACTCTTTGCATGAGGTGGCCAAAGTACTGGAGTTTCAGCTTTAGCATCATTCCTTCCAAAGAACACCCAGAGCTGATCTCCTTTAGAATAGACTGGTTGGATCTCCTTGCAGTCCAAGGGACTCTCAAGAGTCTTCCCCAACACCACAGTTCAGAAGCATCAATTCTTCTGCACTCAGCTTTCTTCACAGTCCAACTTTCACATCCATACATGACCACAGGAAAAACCATAGCCTTGACTAGATGGACCTTTGTTGACAAAGTAATGTCTCTGCTTGTCAATATGCTGTCTAGGTTGGCCATAATGTTCCTTCCAAGGAGTAAGNCAGCATCAGAGTCTTTTCCAATGAGTCAACTCTTTGCATGAGGTGGCCAAAGTACTGGAGTTTCAGCTTTAGCATCATTCCTTCCAAAGAACACCCAGAGCTGATCTCCTTTAGAATAGACTGGTTGGATCTCCTTGCAGTCCAAGGGACTCTCAAGAGTCTTCCCCAACACCACAGTTCAGAAGCATCAATTCTTCTGCACTCAGCCTACTTCACAGTCCAACTTTCACATCCATACATGACCACAGGAAAAACCATAGCCTTGACTAGATGGACCTTTGTTGACAAAGTAATGTCTCTGCTTGTCAATATGCTATCTAGGTTGGTCATAACTTTTCTTCCAAGGAGTAAGCATCTTATAATTTCATGGCTGCATGTATATATATACACACACATGCACACACATATATATATGAATATATATATACTTCTGGAGGAGGCAATGGCAACCCACTCATGTACTCTTGCCAGGCAAATCCCATGGATGGAGGAACCTGGTAGGCTGTAGTCTATGGGGTCACTAAGAGTCGGACACAACTTCACTTTGACTTTTTACTTTCATGCATTGGAGAAGGAAATGGCAACCCACTCCAATGTTCTTGACTGGAGGATCCCAGGGACGGGGGAGCCTGGTGGGCTGCCATCTATGGAGTAGCACAGGGTCAGACATGACTGAAGCGACTTAGCAGCAGCATATATGCTTTGCTTTTTCATGCACATACATACATATGATGGAGAAGGAAATGGCACCCCATTCCAGTATTCTTGCCTGGAAAATCCCATGGATGGAGGACCCTGGCCAACTACAGTCCATGGATCACATGACTAAGTAACTTCACTTTCACTTTCACGTACATATGATGAAACTTAATCTATAATTAGGCAACTATTAATAAAATAGAACAATTATAAGAATATACTGTAATAAAAGTTATTTTAATGTGGCCTCTCTATCTCAAAATGTCTTTACAAATGAATGCCTTTTCCATCTTAACTAAGCACTTATCACATACTGTGGCTGCAACTTCTGCAATTTGAGATGTGACAGCAAAACTAGCATGAATTTCTTTTTTATTATTCACAATTTCATGGAGAGAAGATCTGTTCTTACCAGGCTGCTGCTGCTGCTAAGTCGCTTCAGTCGTGTCCGACTCTGTGTGACCCCATAGACGGCAGCCCACCAGGCTCCTCTGTCTCTGGGATTCTCCAGGCAAGAACACTGGAGTGGCTTGCCATTTCCTTCTCAAATGCATGAAAGTGAAAAGCAAAAGTGAAGTCGCTCAGTCGTCCCGACTTTTTGCGACCCCATGGACTGCAGCCCACCAGGCTCCTCCATCCATGGGATTTTCCAGGCAAGAGTACTGGAGTGGGGTGCCATTGCCTTCTCCATAGAGCTTAGCAATTTAAAACTTATGAATTGTTTATTTCTAGAACTTTCCACTTAATGTTTTCAGATTGCTGTTAACCTCAGGTAATAGAAAGTGCAAATTAGGGGGGACTAGAGTATAGGAGCCTAGTAGGCTGGGGTCTATGGGGTCACGAAGGGTGGGACACGACTGAGCGACTTCACTTTCACTTTTCACTTTCATGCATTGGAGAAGGAAATGGCAACCCACTCGAGTGTTCTTGCCTGGAGAATCCCAGGGATGGGGGAGCCTGGTGGGCTGCCGTCTATGGGGTCACACAGAGTTGGACACGACTGAAGCGACTTAGCAGCAGCAGCAGCAGAGTATAGAAACTGGGCTTGCTAGAGAGTGAATGTAGCCCTCTAAATTTGTAAATTAAAATCTAATCTCTAATGTGAATGGTATTAGGAGGTGAAGCCTTTAGTGGGTGATTTGGTCAGAGAACAGAGCCCTCATTAATGGGATTCTTGCCCTTATAGAGCCTAGAAAACTTCTTTGCCATTTCTGCCATGGGAGGATACAACAAGAAGTAATTTACGAAACAAGAGACAGGCTCTCATTAGACACCAAACCTCATCAGACAGAGTCTGCTGGTGACTTGATCTTGGACTTCCAGCCTCTAGAATTATGAGAAATAAATTTCTGTTATTTGTAAGCCACCCAGTCTATGGTATTTTGGAAAACCAGATGTATGATCAAGCATTGCAGATACTGTATAAAAGACTACCAAGATTCTTGTACCTATTGAAGTTTTGCTTGGCAGAAACCTTCCATTTTAAAGACATCAACATTTGAGTTTCTAAAAGGGGCTCACAAAAACAGGAATTCTGTTATGACATTAGCATGCATATAACATAGAAATACTAGATGCAGTCTGCCCTGAGAGAAGTGAGTGATGCTACACAGCTCCAGTTCTTGCTGGAGGCAAATGTTTTAGCTGCCTATTTCTTCATGTTTCATTTCAAAATATTTGAAGAAAAATCATCAATTATGAAGTTGATGGGTTTGACAGAAACACTGCCCATATTTTCTTTGGTTTCACTAAGNGGACACGACTGAGCGACTTCACTTTCACTTTTCACTTTCATGCATTGGAGAAGGAAATGGCAACCCACTCGAGTGTTCTTGCCTGGAGAATCCCAGGGATGGGGGAGCCTGGTGGGCTGCCGTCTATGGGGTCACACAGAGTTGGACACGACTGAAGCGACTTAGCAGCAGCAGCAGCAGAGTATAGAAACTGGGCTTGCTAGAGAGTGAATGTAGCCCTCTAAATTTGTAAATTAAAATCTAATCTCTAATGTGAATGGTATTAGGAGGTGAAGCCTTTAGTGGGTGATTTGGTCAGAGAACAGAGCCCTCATTAATGGGATTCTTGCCCTTATAGAGCCTAGAAAACTTCTTTGCCATTTCTGCCATGGGAGGATACAACAAGAAGTAATTTACGAAACAAGAGACAGGCTCTCATTAGACACCAAACCTCATCAGACAGAGTCTGCTGGTGACTTGATCTTGGACTTCCAGCCTCTAGAATTATGAGAAATAAATTTCTGTTATTTGTAAGCCACCCAGTCTATGGTATTTTGGAAAACCAGATGTATGATCAAGCATTGCAGATACTGTATAAAAGACTACCAAGATTCTTGTACCTATTGAAGTTTTGCTTGGCAGAAACCTTCCATTTTAAAGACATCAACATTTGAGTTTCTAAAAGGGGCTCACAAAAACAGGAATTCTGTTATGACATTAGCATGCATATAACATAGAAATACTAGATGCAGTCTGCCCTGAGAGAAGTGAGTGATGCTACACAGCTCCAGTTCTTGCTGGAGGCAAATGTTTTAGCTGCCTATTTCTTCATGTTTCATTTCAAAATATTTGAAGAAAAATCATCAATTATGAAGTTGATGGGTTTGACAGAAACACTGCCCATATTTTCTTTGGTTTCACTAAGTCACAATCCAGTTCAGCCTTTTCCAGAATACATGGCTTCACCAAATCCTTCAAAGTATATGTGGCTTCTTTTGACTGGCAATGTGACAAGCAATCTTACAAAAATACTAGAAAGGTTTTTGTGCTGAGGCAAATTTAAGAACTGGTTATTTCCTTGTTATTTCCATGTTTCAAACTGAGCTATCTTTTTAAAAATCCACATTGTTTGTTTCATGTTTTCATTGACAAAATCTTTGACACATATTAAATATTAAGGTTTTGTATCACATTATATTCAGTAATGAAAGTGAAACCAAAGTATACCTTAAGTATTTTAACAAATGATTTTAATTTTTGTGTGTTTTCCAGCTTAGATTTGGACAGATATCAACAGCAACAGTACATCCTTTATTGTGAAATATGTTTGCTTTAATTTAAATTAACATAAATTATATGAAAAGTCAGAGCATTGTGATATTACCTGATGTGAGCTTTCATTCTACCCCATGGTCAATAACAGAGTTAGGATAAAATTTTTCAACATAATTTTCAAAATGAAGGGGAAAATAAATTCACAAACATCTATAGACACATCTGTAGATGTGCATATATATTGCATACCTCAGCACACTTAGCAATATTATTTGAATATATTTTTTTCTACGACTTCTAAAGTGATGGGAAAAACACTAAAGTTATATTTATAATCACATTATCTCAATTGGAATTATATTCATAGACTATAAATTAAAAGGCTGAGTAATCCTTTCTGTAAACACTTTCATCAAAAATAAGGGAATTTTCAAAATGTGCAGATGTATTCCTTTAGTTTCCATTGGCTAGAACTGTGTCACATTAGAAGGGCCACAGTCTATATTCTATCATGTACAACAATGAAAGGAAATCAATGTATGCTTAGACATTGTTGTACTTTCTTACTTTGGAAGTTTTCTAACTTAAGCTAGTTTCATTGTAAACAAAAGTGATTATCCATGATTATAATAGCTGGATACATTTTCTTTAATTCCTAACAAGAGAAATAATTCTAGATGTCATAATGTGGAGATAGTAAGGATCATATACTGATGGTGCTCATTTAGCATACCATGTCACCTATATTAATCAGAATAGGCTAGGTTGATGAAGCATTAACAGTCAACCTTAACTTAATTGAAGGAGGGCATGGCAACCCACTCTAGTATTCTTGCCTGGAGAATCCCCATGGACAGAGGAGCCTAGTGGGCTGCAGTCCATGGGGTCACAGAGTTGGACATGACTGAACGACCAAGCACATATCTTAATGGCCTAACACAGAAAATACTTAGTTTTCATTGCCACAAAATCCCAAAAGATGATGCTGATAAAGTACTGCACTCATTTGCCAGCATATCTGGAAAACTCAGCAGTGGCCACAGGACTGGAAAAGGTCAGTTTTCATTCAGATCCCAAAGAAGGGCAATGCCAAAGAATGTTCAAACTACCAGACGATTGCGCTCATTTCACATGCTAGTAAGCTTATGCTTAAAATCCTTCAAGCAGGCTTCAACAGTCCTTGAACTGAGGACTTTCAGATGTACAAGCTAGGTTTAGAGAAGGCAGAGGAACTAGAAATCAAATTGTCACCATTTGTTGGATCATGAAGAAAGCAAGGGAATTCCAGATAAACATATACTTCTTCTTCATTGACTATGCTAATGTCTTTGACTGTGTGGATCATAACAAACTGTGGAAAATTCCTAAAGGGGTTGGGAGTACCTGACCACCTTACCTGTCTCCTGAGAAACCTGTATGTAGGTTAAGAAAGAATCATTAGAAATGGACATGGAACAAATGACTGATTCAAAATTGGGAAAGGAGTATGACAAGGCTATATATTGTCACCCAACTTCTATGCAGAAATGCCCAGCTGGATGAATCACAAGCTGGAATCAAGATTCATGGGAGAAATATCGACAACCTCAGATATGCAAATGATACCACTCTAATGGCAGAAAGTGAAGAGGAACTAAACAGCCTTTTGAGGGTGAAAGATGAGAGTGAAGTTTTAAGCTGGCTTAAAACTCAACATTCAAAACAACAAAGATCACGGCATCTGGTCCCATCACTTCATGGCAAACAGAAGTGGAAAAAGTGGAAACAATGACAGATTTTATTTTCTTGGGCTCCAAAATCATTATGACAGTGAGTGCAGCCATAAAATTAAAAGATGCTTGCTCCTTGGAAGAAAAGTTATAACAAACCTAGACAGCATATTAAAAAGCAGAGTCATCACTTTGCCAACAAACGTCTGTCTAGTCAAAGCTATGATTTTTCCAGTAGTCATGTACAGATGTGAGGGTTTGACCATAAAGAAAACTGAGCATTGAAGAATTGATGCCTTTTAATTATGGTGCCGGAGAAGACTCTTGAGAGTCCCTTAGACAGTAAGGAGATCAAACCAGTCAATCTTAAAGGAAAATAACTCTGAACATTCATTGGAAGGACTGGAGCTTCAATACTTTGGCCACAAGTTGTGGAGAGCCAATTCGCTGGAAAGGACCCTGATGCTGGATGTATCACTGATCCTTTTTCTGATGCCAGTTGTCTTGCTGTTCACGCTGTCCGCACTGTTTGCTGAATCTAGGGTAGGCAAGGTGCAGGCTAAGTGGCTGGATGGAAATGTGAGGAGCCGTAGGAATTACAGACCCTTTTATTCTCTCCTGGTTGGCATGGCAGTCATAACACAGCCTCTCTCCTGGCTGACACAGCAGCCATTGCAGCAGCCACAGCATAAATAATGCAGCCATAAAATAATCTCATATAACATCACCATAATGTTGCCCCAATGTAGCTCCAATGCAGCAGTAGCCAGGGCTTTCATGGTGAAGCTCATATTGGCATATTGCACAAAGTATCTCATGATGAAGCAAGTACCTTGTGATGCTCATGTGCGATGCTATAAATGATCTCAGTTGTTATATAGTCATTATTTACAAAACGTGGGTGAGAGAGCCTGAAGATGCCATCTTGGCTAATTTGCTCTCTCCATACCCTGGGAAAGACTGAAAGTAAAAGGAGAAGGAGAGGGCAGAGGATGAGATGGTTAGATAGCATCACTGACTCAATGGACACAAATTTGAGCAAACTCCGGGAGATAGTGAGGGACAGAGGAGCCTTGTGTGCTACAGTCTGTGGGGTCACAAAGAATTGGACATAGCCTAGTGACCTAGTGACTAAGTCAACAACCCACGAAATCCAGTGTGGGTTGAGACATCCCTCTTGGCAGTTTCCCTCCATGTGGTGGTGATTCCTACAATAAGTAGACTAGACTCCTGCAATAATTTGACTCAATTATTTAAACAGAAGTTTCCACGATTGTCAAAGAAGAGAAGTAGGAGCTGAGGAATTGTGCACTATGTCATAAATTTTTTAGCCCAGAAGTCACACATATTATGTCTGCCCAGCCCTTTGAACAGAAATACAAACATGATCCCACCTACATATGAGAGATCTGGGAAATAGTTTTATAATTACTCAGAGGAGTACAGAACTGGATATTGGTGAGTAGTAATAATATCTACTAAGCCATTCTAGATTCCTTTAGTATGAGGGGAAATATTTTTCAGAGAAGTGAGAAGAAGGAAATCAAAGACACTGTAGTGATCTTTGGGATCTTAGTTAAGGACTCTTGATTTATTTTCTAAAAGTTATAAATCCAACTTTCACTCAACTGGTTCCAATAATAAGCAGAATCATTTAGTGAATTTAACGTGTATTTTATATTCAGTTCTCAAGGTTACCATTTACCAACTCTGTGAGTGTGTGTTCTTGGACAAATGACTTAGTATCTCTTATTCTTGATTTTCTCATCCTAAGAAGGAAGATAATAATGCCAAACTTCATGATATTATTACTTTCGGAGAGTAAATGAGATATTATGAAAAATTAACTAGCACTGTATCTGCCACACACTTTGTGGCTATAAGATTGAACTCTGAAAAACAAAGCTTGCATCTTAGCTGTCACTCACCAGTGCCTAATCTTAGGAAAATTACTTAAATCTCCTGACCTTCAACATTCTTATCTATAAAATAAGGGTCAATATAGTAACTACCTCAGAGTCGGACATGACTGAAGTGACTTAGCAGCAGCAGCAGCATAGGGTTTTTAGGATTCAATTATATAATATCTATAGAATGCTTGGCAATCCACTCCAGCACTCTTGCCTGGAAAACCCCATGGACGGAGGAGCCTGATAGGCTACAGTTCATGGGATTGCAAAGAGTCAGACACGACTGAGTGACTTCACTTTCACTTTCATAGAATATTTAACAAATTTCTCAATAAATGTTGGCAATTATCATCATCATTATTAACACTGCAGCATGTTTGCAGATTCATGTCAGAAATCTGGCCTGCCTAAGTCAAGCTTTAGATAATGCATTAATAATTAGTTATCAAAATATAATCCATGGACCAAGAGAATTGGCATATTTTAGGAGTTTTTTAGAAATGCAAACTCTGTCCTGAACCTACAGAATCAGAATATATAGTTTAAAGAGATTCTCAGTTGATTCTTATGCACGCTGAAGTTTGAGAAGCACTACTGAAACTCCAGTACTTTGGCCACCTCATGCGAAGAGTTGACTCATTGGAAAAGACTCTGATGCTGGAAGGGATTGTGGGCAGGAGGAGAAGGGGACAACAGAGGATGAGATGGATGGATGGCATCACTGACTCGATGAATGTGAGTCTGAGTGAACTCTGGGAGTTGGTGATAGACAAGGAGGCCTGGCGTGCTGCGATTCATGGGATCACAAAGAGTTGGACATGACTGAGCGACTCAACTGAACTGCTACTGCTAAGTCACTNAACAGAGGATGAGATGGATGGATGGCATCACTGACTCGATGAATGTGAGTCTGAGTGAACTCTGGGAGTTGGTGATAGACAAGGAGGCCTGGCGTGCTGCGATTCATGGGATCACAAAGAGTTGGACATGACTGAGCGACTCAACTGAACTGCTACTGCTAAGTCACTTCAGTCGTGTCCAACTCTGTGCAACCCCATAGACGGCAGCCCACCAGGC